>NW_011627542.1:2469852-2482150 GCF_000204515.1 Acromyrmex echinatior | reverse complement strand
CCTTCTGCCATCACTGTCAAAATTTCAACGAATTTTCTGTGAATAATTGCTTTTATTAATCGTACTATCGCAAGATAATCTTAATTGTCATCATGTAAATGTCTAGGCACTTAAAATTAACAAATAATTGACAAATAAAGATTTGTTATTTTTATTCACCAACAATTTTTGTTTATAAATTATTAATATAATGAATATAACTATATATTAATATTATAAAGTAAAAATATTGCAACAATATTTTTTAATTAGAGCGCTTTATAATATTTTTTTACCTGAAGCTGATCAAATTAGTATGAAATACACACATAATATTTTAAAAAGAATGTTTGGTGATTACATAATAATATTATTTGCAATTATATTTTAAAAATGAAAGTTGTATAAATAAATTTTTTGTAAAATTGTAATTTTGAAATAACAATATACATCTTTTGCTAGAGTTTTGACATGAATAATGATTGCATCAATTGTAATATTTTTGATGCTTTCAACGTTGTATACAAATTAAATAATATTACTTACCGCTCATTTAACCAAAACACAAGGAACTTAATAATAATTTTGGAATATGCTAGGAAGCTGGACAAACAATCCATTAAATCTAATATTTCAGCAGAATGTACATGTGTCAGAAAATAACGGTAGTGACAGAATAAGGTAACTGTCAATGAAACGATCCAAAATATTCTACAAGGTAGAACATACGATGTGCCCGGCCAAATACCACACAAAGTGAGCATAAATTTCAACGTGTGGTTAAGCGTACTTTTACGAGTCATAATTTCTTATTTCTTTTTATTCTCCGTTGTACACAGCGAATTCATGAAGGTGCATACAATAAAACAAAAAAACTTCAGGTAGATAAAAGAAATATATTCTGATCAACGCATGCGTTTCTACGTATTATAGAATGCATGTATGAAAAACATTGGAAGCTTCAAAGAAATATCAATAGATTCAACTATCAGCAATTGATCGTAATTGGAGTTGCTCATTAAATATTTTCATTATGCCGAGTGCATAGACCGCGAATACATTTTGTTGTGGTTTTTCATTTATTTAACATAAGAAACGGAAAGATACGTGAGGTTTTTTTTCCTCTATCTTATGCGTTTGTACTACAATCGTGAATTGTTCACTTTAAATATGTAATGATACATGCGGACATAGATACGATGTATATGTCCGATGATCAATCGTGACAACGATGTTTTAGGAAAGTCTTAATCTCTAAGGAATGAACGAACAGGCAACTATATGCAATGCTACAAAATATTACATTAATTTGCATATAATAACTAAAAGTGATTTTGTGTTATAAAAATATAGGTATTATAAAAATACAATTAAGATTAACACATGCATGAATTTGTATCTGAAAATGTATGTGAAATAATATATATATATATATATATATATCACATATATGTCAATTAGAATTTATGCAAATGAATATTCAAACAGATTAACTGATATAATATCGTTAACTCGCTACATTATATTTTTTGTAAATAATTTTAGTGTAAATCATTTTATCTTTTTATAACGAAAAGTGTATATACATATATTTATTTATTTAACACTATTTTATTTAATGTTTTCTTTAAAAATTGAACAATTCTTAGAAAATAGAAAGGTAAGGTTCTCTGGTAACATTTAAAAAATGACTTATATTCTATTATAGATTACTACGATTTTAGAATATTTAAATTATATTACTATTTAAACCATGAAAATATATGTTGTACTATACGCATCACTAGTGAAGATATATTTACATGATATATACTTCACGACTACTATATAAAAATCTTCAAATATGTGACGTGATTATTGCATAGCCAGCAATACTGACAAATATGATCCTGATGCTTTCATGATCTATAATAAAGTATGATCTTTTTGTATTAGATCCGATATTTTCGCTTTGTGTACTGTCTCACGTATGCTAATGTCACTGTTAGCGCAATCATTCCAATCTTCTGCCACCACTGTCAAAATTTCGACGAATTTTCTGTGAATAATTGCTTTTATTAATCGTATTATCGTAAGATAATCTTAATTGTCATCATGTAAATGTCTAGGCACTTAAAATTAACAAATAATTAACAAATAAAGATTTGTTGTTTTTATTCATCAACAATTTTTGTTTATAAATTATTAATAATGAATATAACTATATATTAATATTATAAAGTAAAAATATTGCAACAATATTTTTTAATTAGAGCGTTTTATAATATTTTCTTCCCTGAAGCTGGTCAAATTAGTATGAAATACATATAAAATATTTTAAAAAGAATGTTTAGTGATTACATAATAATATTATTTGCAATTATATTTAAAAAATGAAAGTTATTGTATAAATAAATTTTTTGTAAAATTGTAATTTTGAAATAACAATATACATCTTTCGCTAGAGCTTTGACATGAATAATGATTGCATCAATTGTAATATTTTTGTCTAATGCTTTCAATATTGTATACAAATTAAATAATATTACTTACCGTTCATTTAACCAAAAGAGAATAAATTTGACAATTAATTTCAATTATGTTAAAAAGCTACTGTAACAGTTTATCGAATCAAATATATCGTCGGAATTATAATATTTTGAGAGATATTGATAGTGTCACAATTGAATGATTGTTATTATGATAAAGCAAAATGATTTACACAATGTAACGCACGAAATGTCCAGGCACATATCAAATAAGATAAGCATAAATTTTCTCGTGCAATGAATTTTACTTTTACAAGTCATAATGTCATTTATTCTTATTGTTAATCATATACGTAAATTAGTGCATCAATATATATATATATATATATATACATATATATATATATATCAATACACACACAGACACACACACACACACACACACATAATATACTTGCATCAATATATACATATACAACTATGATAAGCAAGAATACGTTCAAAAAGAAATAAAAAAATATAGTTTCGTTAAATGTATATTTTCTGTTCACAACTTGATGTTATATCAGCAAATATCATTGAAGACTGGGAGGTCGTAAGAGGTCATCACACAAGCATCTCTAAGCCAACAGCCAATAGAAGTTGCTCATTAAATATTTTCATCGTACAGTGACCACAAATGCAACGCTGCTACTCCTCCTCACTTTGATAAAAGATAGGTACAAGTAGAATTATTTCTTCCTCTTTCGTGTACTAGTGATCGCAAAATGTTTGCCTTAAATTTGCAACAATACAAACGGACATATAGGTGGGACGACGTATATGCGATGGCAAATCGAGTTTGGAGGGGATCCTTTGAAAAATTTTTAAAATCTAGAGGATGAAGAGACTTTGACGAAGAAACAGGAAACTGAGTTGTGCGATGCTACGAGATGTGTATGTTTTTTTGTGTACGTATCTGATTGTGTAATATCTGAATGTTGGTGTAGCGATATTTGCGAGAGAACAATTAAAAACCTATGGATATCGACTGATAAATATAAAAGTTTATTATGGGATAAAACTGGGATATGTTATGTATGTCGCACGATATCGTATAAAATCATTTAACAATCAATACTAAAGAGATATCTATTTATTTGAGAAATATTGATCTGCTTTGCCTAACTTTAACTATCTTTGAATGTAATTCGATTAATTAAGACAAAATGTGATTTAATTAATTAACACAAAATGTAATTGATTAAATCATTTAATTATAGCTTTTCTGTCATCACGTTAATTATTAAAAATACATCACATAACACTTAACTGTCATTTGATTATAAGCAATTTATATTATTATTTATGTCATTATTTATGTCAATCATTATACTTACCGTTGGTTTATCCAAAACACAATAACTTTAGTCGTGAATTTCATATATGTCATACAGCTACTCAAACAATCCATCAAATTGGAAAGTTCATCGGAATTAAAATGTATCAAAAAATAACGATAATGGTAGAACTGCATAATTATTGTTATAATAATCCAAAATAGTTTGCAAAACGGAATACGTGAATTTGGCCATATTCCGTACAAAGTGCAAATAACTTCTAGCGTGCGATCAATAATTCTTTTACGAATCATTATATTCTGTTTACTTCTTTTTCTAAGTATAAAAAATATATTGAATAAAAATACTTTAAACGAAGCAAAAGAAAATACAATTTGATTATGTACTTCTGCCAGATGTATGTTTTGATGAATTGACGTACATCACACAATTGTTGCAGACTGGGCGTCTCTAAGAGGTCATCACACGAATTTATCCTTGAACTGTCGATCAATGGAAATAGCTCATTAAATATTTTTACCATATTTCCTGTAAACTACCCATGCAGCTGTTGTGGGTTCTGATAATTTTAATAAAAAAGAGGAAATAGGTGGGGTCATTTCTCTCTTTCTCCGAGAACCGCAAATTGCTATCTTTAAATAAGCAATTATGTGCGTGAACATAAATACAGTATATTCATGATGCACTGCAAGTCATGCTCAGTAAGCTTTGAAAATATTTTAAAGTTTGGAAGACGAGAATAAGAAAAAAATAAATTACTGCATATCTATATATCTTTGTGTATCTTCTACATTGCGAACTCGATTTGAAGAAAAATTTCCACGATTTATCAGTCCATAAAAAACCGAAGTATGGCACTTAGATATGGCACTTTTAAATAGAGAACTATAGAAATAGATTATTATAACTTTATATATCATATTTCATTTAAAAAATTATCTTTATCTCATAGAATAATATTTAGCAAAACACGCAATATTACAATATGTGTTAATATATAACTAGTGAAGATATTTACATGTCTGTGTACCCGCTTCACGACTATTGATTAAAAATTGTTGAGATGAACGTGATATTTATTGCATCGCCAACAATACTGATAGATAGGATCCCGAAGCATTCATAATCTACAATGTTGTTTGCATTAGGAATTGATATTTAAATAAAACATTGCTATGCCGAATATAATATTTATATAACAAAAAGGTGCATCGATAAAAAATAATTTTGTCTAATAAATAGTAAATATGTATATATATATTTACTATTTTACTAGACTAAATTATATATATATATATATATGTGTGTGTGTGTGTGTGTATGTGAATATATATATATATATATATATATATATATACATTGTTCAATAAAGATAGAGTTAACTATCAAAAACTTTCTATTCTGCTTAAATCTTACACTTGTAAAGGATTCTAAGGTGAGATCCATTATCTTGCCAGCTGTTAGCGTCAATTGTTTTTGTGATCTTAATATTATGAATAACAAAATGCGACTGTCTTTAGATTTCAAATTGTACCATGCACAATTATACGTTGCAAATCCGATCTCTTTGCTCTATGGAAGTAAAAATAACAAAGAGACTTTGTAATGTTACTTTAATAATAAAATTTAATTCTATGCCTTGTTTTATAAAAAAATATATACATAAAATTATCTACAATGTCAATAAAAATTTCTTTTATTGTTATAATAATTACTTTTAACATCACTGACCTTACTATTTAAATATTCTCCGGCGTAACAAAATATGAATGCCTCCAGATTTGTTGACATGAAAAACAAAAGACATTTCATCATCTGCTCCACAACATCGTCAGTACCAAGAGCCTGAGAAAATAAACAAGATATAATAGCATTGTGCATTATTTAATACTCAAACAAGCATATTTTTACAGAATATAAAAATTTCTGTCCTCAGTGTGACTATTATACCTACAGTTACAATAAGAAAACCCAGCGAACACATTAATATTGTGTTTGACGCGAATATCAATAACGCAATGTACGTATACAAACTCTCGATACTGTCTGAAATTTGAATAATTTTTTGATGCTTTAGAATAATTTTGTTTGTCGTGATAACGACTGATTTTTGCTCATTTTCGATTTCTTTAGGAATAAATTCTGCCAACCAACGTTGCAAAACGTCCATTTGACCACCTACATGTATAATCTAAAACAAAAGATTTGATTTTTAATTAAAATTTTTTAGCTACATGTAAAAATAATTAAACTATTAATAATTTATAAAGAAGAATAGAACAAAATATCAACAATTTATAAATATAATTTCCAAATATATATTTAACAAAATATCTTATACAAATAATATATTTCATGGAATTAGTTTTTAATTTTAAAGAGTTATGTTTTTATAATATGTTATTAAAGAACAAAGTTTTAATATAGATACATTATTATACGAAAAAGACGACACAAAATTTCAAATTATTATAATTATATATATATATATATATATATATATTTTTAGTTATAATCACTTGTGCAATTATAACTTACCATAGCTAAAAATATGATATTTATAACACCAGATGCCCAATTTGTAAGAATCATGTGTATAAATTCTATGGTTAACACTACTCTATACATTCGCTGCGTATTAACGCGGAAGGGAAGCTCTAATTTGTTGATAAGTGGCAACTCGATTTTATCTGTAATATCGACATCAGCGATGATAGTTCCTATGCAATAAGCAGCAACCGTCACCGTGTGAAGGATGAATATTATATTAGTGATACGATCCGATATTTTTGCCTTGTCTGTCATTACGCGCATGCCGATGTCATTTTTAGCGCAATCACTCCAGTCGTCCGTGATTAACGTCAAAGTTTCCACGAATTTTCTGTGGATGATTGTTCCTCGATCACGCTGTCGAATTTAAATAAAAGTCCTATTCATCGCGCCACAGTGAACCATACTTTTAAAAATATTTTATCTCCGAAATAATATTAACATCACTGTCTTTTTTCAGTGGAATTTTTTTCTTACATATTTCTGTAATTTTCATAGTTTTTCCAGAATCAAATAATAATAAAAAATTAAATACGTGCATAGAGATAATTATAAAAAAGGCTATGTAATTTGTTAGTATAATCAATACTATGGCTTTTGATCTTAATAATTGCATATATCTTAATTAATATGTATACATCAATAATGAAATTATAAATGACAACGAAAAATTTGTCATTTAAATAACATTACACACTCGCTTTACTTACCTCTGATTTACCCAAAACGCAATGAGTTTAGTGATTACTTTCGCATGTGCTAAGAAGCTGCATAAGCAGTCTACCAAATTAAAAAAATTTTGCGCATTTAAATGCGACAAAAAATAGAGACAATGACAGAGTCCAATAAATCCTAGTGTAATAATCCAAAATAATCTGCTGATTAAAATAATTATTCCGTCTGAACCGATACCACACCAAGGAAGCATACGAAACATTATGCGGTTAATTGTGCTTTTACGAGTCATAACCTTTTATTTCTTTTTGCACTCGGTTTGTTCAAGCAAACGCATTAAAAAATATTGAATAGAGTGAATAAGAATTGTTAAAGGAGAATTTTCAAGAAAATTTAAGAATTTAGAAATATATCTCCTAGTGACAGAACAATGTATATCATTGAATACTCTGTAAAGACTGATGAGTTGTGGGTGTTCGGACAGATGCACCCCTAACAAATCGACCAATGAAAATTGCTCATGAAATATTTTTATTGTGCGTGCAAGTCTTAAATATATCCGTCATGTTTCTTTGAAACTTTGTAGAAAAAAAATGAGAATAAATAAGATATCTTCGATATACTGATACTGACAATGCAGCCACGAAGTGCGTACGTTAAATATGTAATGATACATATGGAGAGCTACATGTATCGTCCGTCCTACGAGAGAATGTCGTCAATTTTTGTTCATCACGACATTACAGCTTTTCCTAGAAATCGTCTACTGCTAATAAATGGACGATAATGTTTTATAAGAAACAATTGGTTGTAGTGCTGATGCGTTGTAACTATTGATTTTATTGTCTTAGTATTGTATCGCATTAATTCGCGATAGTAACGTTACACAGCAAATGCTGATTTTTGAAACATAATTATACTATCTTTTATAAAATTACATATAATTCTTATAATTCTTATAATTTTTCTGTACTATACGAAACATTTTTGTGTAATACAGATAAATCTCAATCAAAAAAAAATTTTTTTCTGTTAAATTAAAATAATATTGATGTGTGCATATTGTTATATTTAATATATATTTAACGTGTAAATGGAAATTCTTTTGCAGAGGGTAATAAAATATTTTATCTCTAAATTGTGCAAGGAATAAATCCATGATTTTTAATTAATATAAAATTTGACTACGTTATATAATGTATTGTAATTTAAGAAAAGACGCGAATTAGATTATTATACTAAATTTATATTTCGGGAAATATACTATATTACAATGTGAATTCCTAGAATTACTAATATACAAATAATTCCCCAGGTAGTAAGCAAATGTTACTTATTATAATTATTTTGATGTTAAAATGACATCTTTAATGTCTTTTTATTTGAGTCATAATACTTTTTTGTTAAAAAAGAAATCGATGCTCTAATTTATTACATTGCCAATAATACCGATAAATATGATCCCGAAGCATTCATAATCTAGAAGAATATTGTATTTTGGTATTAGAGAATATTTTCTTTTAGTATTAAAAAACATTTTTTAACGCAAAGACGAGATTTTTATAATATAAATCTTATAATTGAACAAAATTTATAGAATAAATATAAATCTTATACTTGTAAAAGATTGTAAGTATAGTTCCATCATCTTTCCAGCTGTAAGCGTCAGTGGCTTTTGTGATTTTAGTACAAATAATAGGACACGACTATCTTTAGATTTCATATCATGCAGAACTGTATGTCGCAAAACCAATTTCCTTACTCTATAAAAATTGAAATAATAGAAAAATTTTTAATGTCTACAGAGTACTCTTTATAACAGCTTTTTTAATTAAATATAATAAATTGTTATTTATTAACATTCTACGGTAAATATTAATATATTTAAATAAATTTTATTCGTAACCTTGTTTTTCAAATATTCTCCTGCATAGCAAAACATATATGTTTCGAGATTCGTTATAAAGTAAAATAAAAAGGATTTTATTAATTGCTCTGACGCGTTGGAGTTGCCGATTGACTGTGATATTGTACAATAATATGGTATAAGAAAAATTATTAAATATAAACTAATATAACACTAGTAATGTACAAATATATTATTAAATATATAATAAATAATAAATAATATATTTAATTATTACATTTTATTACAACGTATATTTTAAGTAAATGTGTAATTAATAAAAACTTAAATAAATAAAATAAATTTAAATATTAATAAATAAATTAATATTTAATGTTATATTATATTCTTGCAATTATATTCTCAAACACTAAGTTTATATTTAATAATCTTACTCACCGTTACGACAAGGAACGCTAGCAAACAAATCATTACCGAGTTTAACACAAATAGCACCAGCGCAATATATGTAAAAAGACTTCCGATATATTCCGATAAACGTATAATCTTTTTATGTTTATAAATAATTTTAGTTGTTGCGATGGAGATTGATTCATCTTTGCTTTCATCTTTGGAGGATACAAGATGCGTTAACCAGTAACGCACAATATCGATTTGGCCAGCTGTATGAAAGGTCTGAAAATAAAGATTGCCTATGGAATTAATCAGAATCCATAACTAGTTGTTCAAACTGCAAAAATGGACATTGTACAGAATAATATTATTAAAATCCATAATAATAATTAAGATAACATAATTTATTCCAATTTTTGTATTTGTCATGTGCATCATGCTTTTAAATGATAAATACAATATAGTTACAAATTAAAAAATTAAAAAATTGTTTAAGTAATTGTAATTGTTAAAATTAAAAATTGTTTTATATTTTCGCGATCTTGAATATCATTTGCACATTCACAACTAACTAGAGAATTATTAATAAAGAATTTATTGCACTAGGCGACCTGGACCACATCATCAAGAAAAAGAATTCTGTTATTAAAATACATCTATATGTGCGTTGCGTATTTATATCAAACGGAACTTCTATCTTAGTAAAGAAGCGTAACTCCGTGGTCGTATTATCGGTGACGTCGACATTGGCCAGGATGACACCAATACCATGGCCAGAAACTGTCATTGTATGAAGAATGAGAATTAAGTTTGTAATACGTTCCGATGTTTTTGCTTTGCTTGCTGTCTCACGCAAGCTGATATCGTTATTAACGCAATCACTCAAATCCTCTTGCATTATTGTCAAGACTTCGATGAATTTTCTATGAATGGTGATGTTCACCGATCATATTGTCGATCTTAAAGCAAACTTAATTTTCGTGCTGTGACCACATGTTTTAGATATTTAATATTCCTGAATGTAATATATGTAAACCAAAATTTCTCACGTATTCCAATCAGCAAAATTTGATGGAACACATTTATAAATTTTTTTTTTTAATTTTGCATACATATGTTACTTACCGCTGATTCAACCAAAACACAAGACACTTAAAAAGCATTTTGGAATGTGCCATAACAACAGGCAGGATGTCCATGAATTCCCAAAGTGTGGCCGAATGCATATGTATCATAAAATAACGGTAGTTCAGTAACAGCACTGAATAATTATCACTGAAATGATGAATAATGTTCTCGAAAATAAAACACATGGTGCGCCTGGCCAAACACCGCTCAAAGTATAAATTTTGCTGTGCGATTTAGCGGATTCTGATGATCCATAATTTTCTATATAAAAAAAACGATATTGCTAAAACATATAAAAATTTTGCTAGACATATACAAATCTGAAAATAATTATGTAGGAAAAACTTGTGTATAATGAACAATATTGCAAAGAAACTTTGATATTCTGACGAAAAGCTTCAATATCCCACATAATTAATTATTAATTATTTTGATTTAATTAATTAATTATTTTGATAGTCCAATAAAATTATTTTCAAATGTGTATTGAGCTAAATTTGTATATACTTTAATACCGTTCTTTACATATAGCTCTTTTTATTCTTGCCTGTATGAATAAGTTTGTCAAAATATATGACAGATAACAGAATGAAAATCTTCGGCAAGACAAAAGAAATATGCTTCAACAAAATGTGTATCTATCTTTGATGGACTGTTCGGTAAAATATAATTTATATTTTGATGGAAATCACATATACATCACAGAATATTATACATATCTGCACAAGACTAAGAAGTAGAAAAAAATCTAAAACATCATTAAACAGCTATATCCCTCAACGCAACTGATCAACAAATTGTATTCATTAAATATTTTTATTTTACTGTCAGCACAGATCGCAAATATATTTGTCGTATTTTTTTTCTCAAATTTGTTGCAAGATGAAAAAAAATAAAGAGTTATTTTTCCCTCACAGTCGATAATATAACTGCGAATTGTCTACTTTAAATATGCAATGATTCGTACGGTAGATAAATTGACTATGTATAGTCTATAGTCAGTCAGTTTGCGGACTTTCAGGAAAATTTCGAAATCTAGAGACTAAAAATTGGAAGGAAAGAGAATTCCTACGAGAACGAAATGTTATTTGTAATAATGAAAAATGTTTATAATAATTTATGTGTTATTAGCAATATTCATGTTTTAGCAATATGATAATAATATTACAAATATTACACGGATTTCTAATTAGGAATATAAAAATATATGTGAAAAATTCATCACAATGTAAATAAATCGAAACTATTTGTTAAAAAAGACATAATTATAATGTCTGGCACGTATAAAAATTACGTATACAAAAGTGAAAATTTATAGTTAATCAAATAAACAAAATATATCTTATTAATTACTTAAAATTTATTATAAATTATATACAAGTATTAGGTGTTGGAATTAATTCGTAGCGTTTTTAATGAAAGAATGTTATTTATTTCACATGAGCATTAAAAAATACATTAATGAAAGTACTTCCCATCACTTGTAAAACGCTACGAATTAATTCCAACACCTAATATAAAAAGTATATTGTTTTAATATCGAGATAAAATGTTTTTAGATAAATCTTACAAGTATATAAAAACGTATTGTTATTTTGATGTGTATAAAATATATTTGTTATTGTTTTTCGTGAATTTCATTGAATGAGAGGAGAAAAAAAGAAGGATCATTTCTTCCTCTCTTGACCACTAATCTAATAATAATATACCGCAAATTATTTGTTCTAAATATACAATGATTCATATTTTACGTTTATGTCTATTACTCTGTTAACATGTAGTTTTTCTTCATAGACCTTAGCAATAAACTAAACTAAATTAAATTAAATTAAATTAAATTAAAAATTTATGCGTAGGCAGATATGACAATAATGTCTGATGGCCAATCGTGATCAACG
>NW_011627542.1:2439585-2468355 GCF_000204515.1 Acromyrmex echinatior | reverse complement strand
CTCAAACAACAAAATAAGTAAATGCACAATGATTAAATAATATCGTCAAAACAAACACAAATAGAATTTTTTATAAGCCATTTTAATTTTTGCATCTTTTACATTGGCAGTTTAAACGCGTATTATCATTTTAATTAGATACAATTTCCATGGATAAAGAATTTTTAACTTACCAGTGATAATAATAAAGAATTTGTTATACCAGCCGCCCATCCACAAAGAATCATAAGTAAAAATTCCGTGATTAAAACAGTTCTGTACGTAAATTGAGTGTTTATGTCGAAAGGAATTTCTACTTTATTGACTAAAGGTAGTTCTTTCGTAGTGTTAGTGACATCAACATCAGCTATGATGATACCAATGCAGTATGCAACAACTGTCGTCGTATGAAGAGTGATGATTGCATTTGTAAAGCGATCCGATATTTTCGCTTTGCGTGTTGTCTCACGTATGCTAATGTCACTGTTAGCGCAATCATTCCAATCTTCTGCCATCACTGTCAAAATTTCGACGAATTTTCTGTGAATAATTGCTTTTATTAATCGTACTATCGCAAGATAATCTTAATTGTCATCATGTAAATGTCTAGGCACTTAAAATTAACAAATAATTGACAAATAAAGATTTGTTATTTTTATTCACCAACAATTTTTGTTTATAAATTATTAATATAATGAATATAACTATATATTAATATTATAAAGTAAAAATATTGCAACAATATTTTTTAATTAGAGCGCTTTATAATATTTTTTTACCTGAAGCTGATCAAATTAGTATGAAATACACACATAATATTTTAAAAAGAATGTTTGGTGATTACATAATAATATTATTTGCAATTATATTTTAAAAATGAAAGTTGTATAAATAAATTTTTTGTAAAATTGTAATTTTGTAATAACAATATACATCTTTCGCTAGAGCTTTGACATGAATAATGATTGCATCAATTGTAATATTTTTGATGCTTTCAACATTGTATACAAATTAAATAATATTACTTACCGCTCATTTAACCAAAACACAAGGAACTTAATAATAATTTTGGAATATGCTAGGAAGCTGGACAAACAATCCATTAAATCTAATATTTCAGCAGAATGTACATGTGTCAGAAAATAACGGTAGTGACAGAATAAGGTAATTGTCAATGAAACGATCCAAAATATTCTACAAGGTAGAACATACGATGTGCCCGGCCAAATACCACACAAAGTGAGCATAAATTTCAACGTGTGGTTAAGCGTACTTTTACGAGTCATAATTTCTTATTTCTTTTTATTCTCCGTTGTACACAGCGAATTCATGAAGGTGCATACAATAGAAAAAAAAACTTCAGTTAGATAAAAGAAATATATTCTGATCAAACGCATGCGTTCTACGTATTATAGAATGCATGTATGAAAAACATTGGAAGCTTCAAAGAAATATCAATAGATTCAACTATCAGCAATTGATCGTAATTGGAGTTGCTCATTAAATATTTTCATTATGCCGAGTGCATAGACCGCGAATACATTTTGTTGTGGTTTTTCATTTATTTAACATAAGAAACGGAAAGATACGTGAGGTTTTTTTTCCTCTATCTTATGCGTTTGTACTACAATCGTGAATTGTTCACTTTAAATATGTAATGATACGTGCGGACATAGATACGATGTATATGTCCGATGATCAATCGTGACAACGATGTTTTAGGAAAGTCTTAATCTCTAAAGAATGAACGAACAGGCAACTATATGCAATGCTACAAAATATTACATTAATTTGCATATAATAACTAAAAGTGATTTTGTGTTATAAAAATATAGGTATTATAAAAATACAATTAAGATTAACACATGCATGAATTTGTATCTGAAAATGTATGTGAAATAATATATATATATATATATATATATCACATATATGTCAATTAGAATTTATGCAAATGAATATTCAAACAGATTAAATGATATAATATCGTTAACTCGCTACATTATATTTTTTGTAAATAATTTTAGTGTAAATCATTTTATCTTTTTATAACGAAAAGTGTATATACATATATTTAATTATTTAACACTATTTTATTTAATGTTTTCTTTAAAAATTGAACAATTCTTAGAAAATAGAAAGGTAAGGTTCTCTGATAACATTTAAAAAATGACTTATTTTATATTCTATTGTAGATTACTACGATTTTAGAATATTTAAATTATATTACTATTTAAACCATGAAAATATATGTTGTACTATACGCATCACTAGTGAAGATATATTTACATGATATATACTTCACGACTACTATATAAAAATCTTCAAATATGTGACGTGATTATTGCATAGCCAGCAATACTGACAAATATGATCCTGATGCTTTCATGATCTATAATAAAGTATGATCTTTTTGTATTAGAAATTAATATTTCAGAAGATTATGATTTTTGTCACCAAGAAATGTTTTAAATATTGCTATAAAAAATTTAAAAACTTAATGGATTGTCAGAAAAAAATTTAGGTAGACAAAAGGTAAATTTTATATAGAAAATATCTTTATACAAATATTACGTATATAATTATTGTCCAAAATTATTTTGTGTGCTACGTATAAGTCTTACACTTGTAAATGATTCTAAGGAGAGATCCATTATTTTTCCAACTGTAAGTGTCAATTGCTTTTGCGCTCTTAATATCACGAATATTAAATTACGGCTATTTTTAGGCTTCATTTCATACCAGGCGGAATTGTACGCCGCATTTCCAATAGCTTTACTCTGAAGAAAGTTCGAAATTGTTAAAAGAGGTTGTCATAACATGTATTAAAATTTCTTCTTTCAACAATCTCAAAATAATCATTATTTTCTCATCTCTAACCTTGTTTTTTATATATTCTCCTGCGTAACAAAATATAAATGCTTCGAGATTCGTCACGGTGTAAAATAAAAGAGATCGCATTATATGCTCCGTTGCATCGGGACTGCCAATTGCCTACATTTTTAAAGTAGCAATTATTAAATACGATCCAAAATTATAAATGAACTTCTGCGTTACCCTAATGAGTAGCAAAAAATTTATTTTGCAACAAAAATTAAAGTTTAATTTTATAAAATGCAGTATTCATTATTATGTATAATACTTAATGTTTTTACTTGCCGTTACAATAAGAAATCCCAAAGAGCAAATCAGCACAGTGTTTGATGTAAATTGCACTAACGCGATGTATGTATATAAATCCTCAATATATTCCGAAAAATTAATGATTCTTTGATGCTTGCGAATAATTCTATTTGTCGTGACGGTGACAGCCTCGTATCTTTCATTTTTTTGTGGTACGAGTTCACTTAACCAGCAACGCAAAATATCCATCTGACCACCTACATGTAAAGTCTAAAAAGAAAAATAGTACATTATATCTATCAATCAAATTAATGTATTAAATAGCCAAAAAACCGTTTTAAAACAATATTGCAATTATTTTTATAATTACCAATATGTATTATTTATGATGTATTCCGCACGCGTTGCAACTTACTTACCAAAGTTAAGAGCAAAGCATTCAATAGACCTGTTCCGCAGCCAGACATAATAAGATGTACAAATTGCATAGTCAGAAGCATTTTATACATGCGTTTTGTGTTTATGTTGACAGGAAGCTCCACTTTTAAGAGAAGAGGTAGTTCAGATTGCTCGGAGATGTCGACATCAGCCAAGAGAACGCCAATACTATACGCAACAATAGTTAACGTATGAAGAGTAAACATTGCATTAGTGATACGATTTGCTAATTTAGCTTTGCATGCTGTTTCGCGCATATTGATGTTACTACTAGCGCAATCATTCCAGTCCTCTGCCATTATCGTCAAGATTTCAAAGAATTTTCTATAAATTATTAACTTTATTATTCGGCTATGAGAGAAATGTAAGACACAGAAGCCTTTTGTGTATAACAAATAATAATTATTAAATATTTTATTTATTTGTTTATTTAAATATATATTAATTGTAATAAATATAGAAAGTAATGGCAGAAAATAATGAAAATAACTTTAGGTAACACATATGTTAATTATTTACTGTAACATTTGTACTTACCGTTCATTCAGCCAGAATATAATCAATTTAATTGAAAATTTTACTTGCGTTAAGAAACTACTGAAACAGTCCATCAAGTCAAAAATATCTTTAGAATGCAAATGCATTAAAAGATAACGGCAGTGACAAATTTCATCTATTGCTAATGCGATAATCCAATACGCTCTGCAGATTATAACACACGTTGTGCCTGGCCATATACCGCACAGAGTGAGCATTAATTTTAACGTACGATTAATTGTGCTTTTACGCGTCATAATTTCTTATTTCTTTTTACTTTCGTTTTTACCCGAGGAAAAACATCAGTTTGTACGTAGGACAACGCTTCTTCAGGGAGATAAAAGAAATGGATTCTCTGTTTCTCTATTTTTTTCTTGTTCAATATTCAATATTTTCCATTGAGAACTCGATGTATATTCTAGAATAACTTCATAAAGACTGGAAGATCCTACAGAATCATCAAATGGGTGCTCTCTACCATGATCGGTCAATAAGAATATCTCATTAAATATTTTTATCATACCACATGCAGCCCTTACTTGCATACATTTACCGTTTCACAACATTGATATAAGAAGAGAGAGAATAGTAGGGTCATTTCTCCTTCCCTTGAGTGCTGGTAATGTAATAGCATATTATCCAGTTTAAATATGCAATGATTCATACGAACATGACCGCGACGACGCATGCATCTGACGGTCAACCGCACTTCAGCTGTACAGTCCGGAAAAGTTTTGAAATTCATGCAGCAGAAAAGCAGCATAGAAACACAAGTGCAGTGCTAATATATAAGTATTTCTGAATGTACAAAGCAATTTGCAGCATATCTGTGCACTGATGTTTTACAAGAAATCAACAAATGCATAGAGAATGCATAAGTAACAATAAATGTGAAAATGATACAATATAATGTTTCAAATACGAAGGTATGTTTGAAGAACTAAGGAATTATGTGTTTTAAATAAAAACTAGTAAGAACACATAATTTTTCTCAAACTAATGAAAGAAATATCATGGTTCTATATACAGTTAATATTTTTATACAATGGTATAAAAGTATATATTGAAAAAATATTTACTATGTATATATTATTATAATATATGTACATATATTAATATATACGTATATTTATATGTACATATATTATGTTTTAATTTTTTTAATTAAAAAAGTCGATCTTTATTCGATCACTTGGTTTGTTATTTTAGGCGACAGTCACTTAAGAAATTAGTTATACAATGGATATTAATAGCTGGTTTATTTCATTGTCAGTAGTACCTATAAATACGATCTTGAAACCTTTATAATCTATAACAATGTTAATACTATTAGTGATAAAGAAAAATGTATATGTATTATTACCAGACATATTGTTGTATTTCAGAAGTGACATAACTCAGAAATGTGATTTTCGAGTTATTAGAAATGAGTTCAGTAAATATTATGCTATTATTTATTAAATGTAATTTAACTTGATTTCATTTAAAAAATCATCAAAATCGTCACAATTCAAAAAGGATGGATTTTTAAAAATTGTGAAAATTACAACAGTAAAAAATTATACAAAATCTGATTTATACAAAAAAAAATTGAACAATTAAGAATATATATTCTTTTTGCCAATATAATTGATTTGATTAGTTACCTAATAATTTTCTGTCAAGTTAAAAAATATTTTTTTTTTTTTGGAAATCTTAATTTATCAAGTCGTGTTATTTTTGAAGTAAGAAAGCAATAAGTCTATATATAAGATATTTATATAACAAAAAAGTTTTTATCTCTTTCTGAACAATAAAAATATTATTCGCTAATAGATAATAAAAATGGATAACTATGTTATTGTATATAAGAAGTTAAGATATGCTTTTTCTTTAATTATATATATTATATCTACATATATCTTACATTTATAAAGAAACACTCAAAGGAAAGGACTGTCATCTTGCCCGCCGTAAGCTTTAATTGTTTTTGAGATTAAAACTTGTTACATTATATTTTTTAAAATAATTTTAGCGTTATTCTTTTATAACGAAAAATGTATATTTGTAATTATTTAACTATTTTTTTAAATATTTTCTCTAGAAATGGAAATGTGTGTAAAACTGGACATGGACACACAAGTCACATCAGATTGCTATATTTTTTATTAATTTAATTTTGATTATTGACTAAACATATATTATTGATTTAAAATATTAATGACATAATATAATATAATATAACATGATTATTTTACAATTCTTAGGAAATAGAAGTCTAAGATACTATGATAACATAAAAAAATGATTTATTTTATAATCTTCTGTAAATTACTACGTTTTAAAATATTCTAAATTATATTACTATTTAGGCTACGAAAATATATGTTGTACTATATGCATTTCTATTACTAGTGAAGATATATTTATATTTATATGATATATCGCTTCACGACTATTATATAAAAATCTTCAAGTATGCGATGTGTTTATTGCATAGCCAGCAGTACTGACAAATATGATCCTGATGCTTTCATGATCTATAATAAAATATGAACTTTTTGTTAGCTATATAAAATATTAATTGAAAATTAATATTTTAGAAGATTATGATTTTGTCATCAAGAAAAATGAGTCTTAAGTATTGGTTAACAAAATTTAAAAACTTAATGGATTGGCAGAAAAAAATTTACATAGCAAAAAGTACATTTTATATAGAAGTATTTTAATACTAATATTAGAGTTAACCGAGGTAAATGTGATGGCGAGGAATTGCGATGCTTAGTTTTATGCATTAAAATAAAAAAAATTTATATTTTATATTGTTCTATGTTCAAAGATAATTTCATTTAAAATTGACTCAAGTTTTTCTAAATATAAAAATTTCATTTTATAATAATTATCGAATCTGTGGAGCGTTGTAAAAAAGTTAGATTATCAAAGTTTGCGGATATCTATTCAAAGTTAATTCTTTTTCAGATAAAGTCATTTAAATATTCATTACTTTAAGATTACTATGATTCTAAATTAAGTTGTTTTGTCAACATAATAATACAATTAATAGGTATACAATTTTTTAATTGAACATGATAATTACATTAATTAAATCAATGTATGGGGTAAATTTGACGACAAGTATAAAAAAAACGGTGATACTTTGCGCGCAATTGCGCTAAATAATGGTGTGCCTGTTATCATGAATGCGACAGCAAAATACTGACGACTGTGCATTTATTAATAATTTTACGTAAGTACAATTCAAACATCATACTTTGGATAATAACACTACATTCGTACAACAATATACATGCGTAATCTGTTATTATTATCAAATGAATATTAATTTCATGTCAATGATTTGTCAACAATTTTGAGGTTATAAATAAGAAAATAAATTTAAATGCTTTTTGTTGTTTTTCCTTAACTCTCAATCTTATATAACATAAATAACTTTGTGATGTATTATAAGGTTTGTTAGCTAAATATTTAATTATTTTACACATCATTCCACGAAACTATATTCCGAAGGGAAAGTTTTATTTATGATAAGAAAAATATTCATATATCTTTGCTTACCTAAATATAAAAAACGAAAAGATGATAAATGTTAAAAAGACATGTTCATTTTTGTTGATCATATATATTTTAATAATAAAAATGAATACCGTTTGTCTTTTGAAATTACTATTAATGCTTTTTTTATTCATTTCTTGTAAATAGATTTGATTTATATCTCAATAATTGTCATTATCACAATCATCGCTGAGACCGTCACATATTACCCCGCGATATAAGGTAATATATGATTTTTGAAGAGGATAAGAAAATTTATTTTTATACGTAAACGAGGAATAATTTTGGTTACTAATTTAATATTTTTCTATTAATAATAGAACCTTTAAAATAATTATTTGTACAAGAATTAAATAATAAAAATTAAGAAAATGGCACGTTGTTGAATTCCAAATTGCGTTTTTTCGTCACCATTACTCTGGTTGATACCCCCCAACGTACAATTATTCTTCAAAATTATTATGTGTGCTACGTATAAGACTTACACTAGTAAAAGATTCTAAAGAAAGATCCATTATTTTTCCAACTGTAAGTGTCAATTGCTTTTGCGCTCTTAACATCACAAATATTAAAATACGGCTGTTTTTAGGTTTCATTTCGTACCAGACGGAATTATACGCCGCATTTCCAACAGCTTTACTCTAAAAAGTTGAAAATCGTTAAAAGAGATTGTCCTAATATGTATTATAATTTCTTTTTTAACAATCTTAAAGTAATCGTTATTATTGTCATAATTTTTTCCTCTTGCCTAACCTTGTTTTTCATATATTCTCCTGCGTAACAAAATATAAATGCTTCGAGATTCGTTACGGTGTAAAATAAAAGAGATCGTACAATGTGCTCCGTTGCATCGGGACTGCCAATTGCCTGCAATATTAAAGTAACAATTATAAAACGTTTCAAAATTATGAATAAATTTTTACGTCACTCTAACTAATCGCAAAAAGCTTATTTTGCAATAAAAATTTATGTTTAATTTTATAAAATGTAATATTTATTATTATGTGTAATACTTAATGTTTTCACTCGCCGTTACAATGAGAAATCCCAAAGAGCAAATCAGGATACTGTTCGTTGTAAATTGCACTAACGCAATGTATGTATATAAATCCTCAATGTATTCCGAAAAAATAATGATTCTTTGATGCTTGCGAATAATTCTGGTTGTTGTGACTGCGACAGATTCACATCCTTCACTTCCTTGTAGCACAAGTTTATTTAACCAGCAACGTAGAATATTCACCTGACCACCTACATGTAAAGTCTAGAAAAATCATATTAGGTGTTGGAATTAATTCGTAGCGTTTTTTAATGAAAGAATGTTATTTATTTCACATGAGCATTAAAAAATACATTAATGAAAGTACTTCCCATCACTTGTAAAAACGCTACGAATTAATTCCAACACCTAATACATTCTGTCTATCAATCAAATTAATACATTAAATGACGAAAAATATATTGTTTAAGACAATATTAATTAGCAATTATTTTTATAATTATTATAATTATTATAATTTTTATAATTATTTATAATTATTAATATGTATTACTTATAAATGAGAAGTATATTTTACAAGCGTTGCAGCTTACCAAAGTTAAGAGCAAGGCATTCAATATACCCGTTCCACAGCTGCACAAGATGAGATGCACGAATTGCATGGTTAAGAACATTTTATATGCGCGTTTTGTGTTTATGTTGACAGGAAGCTCCACCTTTAAGAGGAAAGGTAGTTCGGATTGCTCAGTGATGTCGACATCAGCCAAGAGAACGCCAATACTATATCCGATAATACTTAACGTATGAAGAGTGAACATCGTATTAGCGATACGATCCGATAATTTAGCTTTACACGCCGTTTCGCGTACATTGATATTATTGTCAATGCAATCGTTCCAGTCTTCTGCCATCATTGTCAAGATCTCAAAGAATTTTCTACAAATATTAATTTGATTACATTGCTGATAGCTATGGGAGAAATGTAAGATACAAAAGTTTGTATATTTAGAAAAGTACATTATTATTATATAAAGTAGTATTACATATAATAATGTAAACGTATTTTTATTTATATATTACTTTTTTTAAATGATATTTTAACCTTCCTATTCTTTTTATAACTTGACAAAATAAAATGTGTATACAAATTTCTTATACGTTTTTTATCAGAAATTTAAGAAAAACAAATATTTATATGTAACAAATAATGATTAGTATAATATTTTGTTTATTTGTTTATTTGTTTATCTAAATATATATTAATTGTAATAAATATAGAAAATAATGACAGAAAATTATGGAATTAACTTTGAGTAATATACAATATATGCAAATTTATTGTGCAGCATTTATACTTACCGTTCATTCAGCCAGAATATAATCAACTTAATTGTCAATTTTACTTGTGTTAAGAAACTACTGAAACAGTCCATCAAGTCAAAAAGATCGTTAGAATGCAAATGCATTAAAAGATAACGGCAGTGACAAATATCATCTATTACTAATGCGATAATCCAATACGCTCTGCAGATTATAACACATGTTGTGCCTGGCCATATACCGCACAGAGTGAGCGTTAATTTTAATGTACGATTAATTGTACTTTTACGCGTCATAATTCCTTATTTCTCTTCGCTTTCGTTTTTAAGCAAGAAAAAACATCAGTTTATACGTCAGTCTTTCAGGGAGGTAAAAGAACTGTGTTCTTTCTTTCTTTATTTTTCTCTTTTATTGAATTGAATATTTCCCACTTAGTATTTTCCAATGAAAACTCGATGTATATTCTTGAATAACTTCATAAAGAGTGAAAGGTCCTTCGAGATCATCATATGGACGCACTCTACTATTATCAACCAATGAAAGTGTATCTCATTAAATATTTTCATCATGCAGTCCTCGCTCGCATACACTTACCGCAGTTTTTCACAATATCGATATAAATAGAGAGAGAATACATAGGTTTATTTCTCCTTCCATTGATGTAATCGCATATTGTACAGTTTAAATATGCAATGATTCGTGCGAACGCGATGGCGCACGCATCTGACGGTCAATCGCACTTCAGCGTACACTTTGGAAAGGTTTTGAAATTTATGCACCAAAGCAACAGAAAAGCATCACAGAAACTCAAGTGTAGTGCTAATGTATAAGTATTTTTGAATGCACAAAGCAGTTTGCAGTGTATCTGTTTGCGTTGATGTTTTAAAAGAAATCAATAAATGCATAAACTGCGTAAGTAACAATAGTTCTGGATGGAATAGGAGGATGATACAATATAATGTTTCATGTACAAAAGTATTATACATGTTGAAGGATTGAAGAATTGTGTGTTCTAAATGGAAACTATGTGAGAACACATAATTTTTCTCATACTAACGAAAAAAATATCATGACTTCCGTGTACAATTTTCCATATATAGTTAATAATTATTTTGTATTGATCTACAAATATATATTTAGAAAATATTTATATATATATTAATATATATTTATATGTACATATACATTATGTTCTAATTTTTCTAATTAAATACGTCGATTATTATTTAATCACTTAGTTTTTTCATGCAACTGTCACTTAAGAAAGTAGTTACATAACAGATACTGTAACATTTATTTCATTGCCAGTAGTACCGATAAATACGATCCTGAAGCCTTCATAATCTAAAACAGTGAATATCATTAGTGACGAAGAAAAATATGTATGCATTATTATCAGACATATCGTTATTTTATTTCAAACATATACATTTCAAAAATGTAATTTTTGAGTTATTATGAAAGAGTTGAGTAAACATTAGGCTTTTATTTATTAAAAGTGATCTAACTTAATTTCAAAAGTGTTAAAATCCGATCGCAATTGAAAAACGTAGATTAGTTATAAAAATTACAACTGTTATTAAAAAATTTACTTTAATACAGAAAATTTGAACACCTAAGTGTATATATTTTTGCCGATATGATTTGATTAATGAATACTTTACTATCAAGTGTTGAAAAATATTTCCTTTTTGGAAATTTAATTTGTTGATATGTTTCACTTTTGATAAAAGAAAGAGATACATCTATACATATACAAAAAATTAGTATAACCGAAAAGTTTTCTGTTATTTAAGACCATGTGATTACAATTATTCATTAAACTTCTAAATAATAAAAATATTGTTATGAGAAGTACAGAAATACAGTAGAAGAATACAGTAAACCGCACGAGAATGAATTAAACCTGAATATTTCATTTTCGAGTTTATCCTAATATTTAGTGGGGTATTAATTACAAATATAATTATATTTTGCTTATGATACTCTATCTAACTGAATAATAATAATATTATTTGCTGCTGGATAATAAAAACATATTATAGGTAACTATGTTATTGTATATCAAGAAATTAAAAATTTTTTTTCTTTATTTGTTACACATATATCTTACATTTGTAAAGCACTCAAAGGAAAGAACTGTCATCTTGCCCGCCGTAAGATTCAATTGTCTTTGAGATCTTAAAATTATAAATAATAAAACACGACTATCCTTAGCTTTCATGTCGTACCAGGCAGAATAATTGTACGCTGCATTTCCGATTGCTTTGCTCTATAAAGATAGAAATAATAATAGAAATTTTTTAATATTTCTCTCTATAATATTGATATCAATACCACAAAACGTTAAATTATCTATAGAACCTTTTATTGCAATATCAAAATAATTTTCCGTTGCTAACCTTATTGTTCAGATATTCTCCAGCGAAGCAGAATATAAATGCTTCGAGATTCGTTACAGCGTAAAATAAAAGAGACCTCACTATTTGTTCAGTGGCATCGGGACTGCCGATTGCCTACAATGTAGATATAGAATGAAAATAAACGTATTCAACGGACAGTTATTTCAATTTATTATAAATAGTGATTTATTATATAATAAATTAAATAATGCGGTATAATATAGATACGCAACAGACAACATTGTATAAAAAATTGACTAATGCAATTGATTCTAAGATTGAATGTGTATTTTTATATATGAAATTTAAATAACTTTACTCACAGTCACAATAAGAAATGCTAATGAGCAAATCATCAGTATATTTGATGTGAATTGAAGCAAAGCGATGTATGTATAGAGATTTTCAACGTTCTCCGAAAGATTGATAATTTTTTGATGCTTTCGAATGATTTTCGTCGTGACAGTAACGAACGAATCATGCTTGTTTTTGATGTCTTTGGATCCAAGTTTCGACAACCAGCAAAGCAGGATGTTTATTTGACTGCCCACGTGTAGAGTCTAATAAAGATTCTGTTATTTAGAATCATGTGATTAATTTCAATTATTAGTTAAACTTCTAAATAATAAAAATATTGTTATGAGAAATGAATACAATAAACCGTACGAGAATGAATTAAAAGAATATTTAATTTTCGAGTTTATCCTAATATTTATGCTAATTACAGATTTACAGTATTATTAATTACAAATACAATTATATTTTGCTTATGATACTTGCTTATGTAGGTGCAGGTTACCAGTGTTAGAAACAGAGCGTTGAATAAACCAGCTCCCCAACTGCACACCATCACGAAAACGAACTGCGTAACTAATACCAGATTGTACTTGCGTTGCGTGTCTATAACGAAGGGATATTCCATTTTCATCATGAGAGGGAGTTCAACCGTTCGATCGGTGACGTCGACATCGGTCAGGAGGATACCAATGACATATGAAAACGCGGCGATTGTATGAAGAATAATTAATCCATTACAAATACGACTCGATAGTTTCGTTTTGTCTACCGTTTCGCGTAACGCAACGTTTTCGTTGTTACAATCATTCCAATCTTCCGCCATTGTTGTCAAGATTTCGACGAATTTTCTATAAACAATTGGATATTTTAGAACAGTTGCAGCGTATTTTCACATTATTTTTTAACAAAATTTAATTATTTAATTGATTAATTGTCGCTTACCGTTGTTTCAATGAGAAAATAATAAGTTTAATGGTTAGTTTTACATGCGCCAAAAAACTACTCAGACAGTCCATCAAGTCGAAAAGATTGTCGAAATGAAAATGCGTTACAAAGTATGAGTAGTGGAAGAATTGATTAATTGCTAGCGTAATCATCCAAAACACTCTGTAGAATATAACGCATGATATACCTGGCCAGACACCGAACATGGTGAGCATAAATTCTACTGTGCGATTGATCGTACGATTACTCCTCATAACTTTTTGTCTTTCTATGTACAAGTTAGTGCATTAAAATTCAGGAATACTCTCTAAGTATAAGAAACATGTATATATTGACTGAAATTATGTTTTCCACAGTTTGATGTACGTTGTAGAAAATTTACATGAAGACTGGAATTCTAGAAACGATATGAACAGCCCTTGGGAGATTGACCAATGACGATTGTTCATTAAATATTTTTATTGTGCTACATGCGCACGAAGAAGCAATCTCTTGTACATAATTTAAAAAAAAGGGAATGGTAAGAGTCGTCTCACATTTTGTTCAGTGCAGACAATGTACTCGCGAATAATTTGCATAAATATATAATGATATGTAGTAATCTATATACGATGTATATACTTCTGCTAGCAAGACGCGATCTTGGGAAAGTCTTAAGATCTAAAGGACAGAAAAAATTCGAGAGGAAAATATAAAGAAAATTGTGCACTAGTAATTGTGCACAAAATATTATTTATTTATAGAGTTTTAACTTCTCACAAACAATCACCTTTGAAGAAAGAAAACCACTTGTCGATGAATATTTTTCACGTAAGACAGTTACTGCGCATACGTAACTTACTTTAATAATTCAGAGCCGCATGAAATGTCACGGATTGTAGGCGATTGCACATCGAAATCAAACTTGCTCTAAAGTCTCGGTAAAATTAAAAATATATAAATATAAGGTATTAAGAAATAAAATAAAATTATTAAGTATATATGTAAATTACTCAATCATACGATTCTTTGAATTTTAGTTATCTGTAACATATTTTTCTCAGATAAATAAAGAGAATTTGATATCAATTTTTCAAATAACATTATGAATTAATTCATATTACTGATTTGCACGCACATTCATGTGCACTTGCACGAATCGTTCCAATAATAAAAGTAAAACAAATATTATGATGCTATATCATAGCTATTATGTTAAGCACTCGTATCTTTGTTGTCAATATAACGCTAGCATAACTGATGCTGAAGCTTTTAGAATCTATAACAATATTATGCATTTGTCATTAAATTGATATATAAAAATGCAGTGTTAAAAATGTATTTGAAATGTAATTGTAAAAACTGTACTATTATAAATAATAGGTGTGGAATTGTAAATATATAATATGGTAGAACCAGTTAAACATAATAACTAAAAAAGATTTCGAGTGTGTGATTTCATCTTAACATTTTGTATATAATCGCAGTAATTTTATAATTCCAGAGAACTTTGCAATATATTAGTCAAGGTAGACGCAACAATTAAAATAAAAAATTTTGAAACAATACTTTTCAAGACAGTTTCAACTTACCAAGACAACGAGGAGAACGTTTAGCATGACAACAGTGCAGCTACATAGCACTGTGCAAAAGAATTATGTAATTAATAGCAATCCATAAACAAATCGTGTATTGCTATTGAATGGAAAGTCCATCTTTAGTATAAGCGGTCACATGGATATGTCAATGTCTTCTAGATTACTCGTATTAAAAGTGAAATCATTAGCGGTATATAATGTTATGACTATCGAGAAAATACCGGTTTTAGCGAAATTCTGTGATAGAATGACTTTGTTTGTTCTCACACGTGTACTAACGACATATTTTTCTTCCAGTCCATCGCCATCAATATCTTATTGTTCTATTATATAAGCGATTTTATCAATTATCACAATATAATATTAAAAAAAAATTAATTTTGTTGAGCTACTATATATGCAGGAATTTGTATAATGTTGTGCATAAATAATATGATTAAAAATAATATAATGCTTTTTTTATAAAAATATAATTAATATATTTCTAGCAAATTATAGCTATTTTTGTCTGTTGATTGAAAATGATGAGTTTAGAAGAAAATTAGCTAAATCTCAAGGTTGCACTTAAACCATCCATCATATCGAAGAGATCGACAGTGTGTAAGTGCAAAATAATATATCGATATTGTAAAGATCGAATAACCACGAATACAATCGTCCAAAACAGTCTACAAAATGGAATGTATGGTGAACCTGGCCAGATACCAAAAATGCGGAATTTCTACGGTTCGGATAGAATGTTTGATAGATGTTTGTTTCATACTCTTCGTTTTTAATTTGTTATAATATTAGGTGTTGGAATTAATTCGTAGCGTTTTTAATGAAAGAATGTTATTTATTTCACATGAGCATTAAAAAATACATTAATGAAAGTACTTCCCATCACTTGTAAAACGCTACGAATTAATTCCAACACCTAATATATTTCAACTTGTTACATATATCCAATTATTTAACTATTTTTAAAATATTTTTTCTAAAAATGTGTAAAACTAGACATGGACACACAAGTCACATTGGGTTGCTATAATTTTCATTAATTTAATTTGATTATTGACTAAAAACATTATTGACTTATATAAAATATTGATATGATATAATATAATAGAATATAATATGATTATTTTGCAATTCTTAGGAAATAGAAGTCTAAGGTGCTGTAATAACGTTAAAAAAATGATTTATTTTATATTCCTCTGTAGATTATTATGAATATTTTAAAATATTCTAAATTATATTATTATTTATGCTACAAAAATATATGTCATACTATATGCATTTCTCTATTACTAGTGAATATATATTTATATTTATGCGATATATGTTTCACGGCTATTATATAAAAATCTTCAAATATTCGACTATGCTTATTGCATAGCCAGCACTACTGATAAATATGATCGTGATGCTATCATGATTTATAATAAAGTATGAACATTTGTTATTATAAAATATTAATTATAAAATATTAATTAAAAATTAATATTTTAGGAGATTATAATTTTGTCGCCAAGAAAAATGCGTCTTAAGTATTGGTATAAAATATTTACAAATTTAAAAAATTATTTTGTGTGCTAGGTATAAGTTTTGCACTTGTAAAAGATTCCAAGAAGATCTATCATTTTTTCAACTGTAAGTGTCAATTGCTTTTGCGCTCGTAATATTAAACTATGATTATTTTTATTTCGTATCAGGCGAAATTGTACGCCGTATTTTTTCGACAGCTTTACTCTAAAAAGTTAAAAATTGTTAAAAGAGATTACCCTAATATGTATTATAATTTCTTTTTTAACAATTTCAAAGTAATCGTTATTGATTATTGTCATAACTTTTTCCTCATGCCTAATCTTTTTTATATATTCTCCTGCGTAACAAAATATAAATGATTCGAGATTCGTTACGGTGTAAAATAAAAGAGATCGTACAATGTACTCCATTGCATCGAGTCAATTGCCTGCAATATTAAAGTAGCAATTATTAAATACGTTTCAAAATTATGAATAGATTTCTACGTCACTCTAACTAAAAAAGTTTATTTTGCAATAAAAATTTATGTTTAATTTTATAAAATGTAATATTTATTATTATGTGTAATACTTGATGTTTTCACTCGCCGTTATAATGAGAAATCCCAAAGAGCAAACCAGGATACTGTTCGTTGTAAATTGCACTAACGCGATGTATGTGTATAAATCCTCAATGTATTCCGAAAAATTAATGATTCTTTGATGCTTGCGAATAATTCTGGTCATTGTGCCTGCGATAGACTCGCATCCTTCATTTCTTCATAGCACAAGTTCATTTAACCAGCAACATAGAATATCCATCTGACTACATACAAAAGTCTAAAAATAAAATTTATACATTGTGTCTATCAATGAAATTAATACATTAAATAACGAAAAAAAGTATTATGTAAGACAATATTAATTAGCAATTATTTTTATAATTATTAATATGTATTACTTATAAATGAGAAGTATATTTTGCAAACGCTGCAGCTTACCAAAGTTAAGAGCAAGGCATTCAATATATACCCACATTCCACAGCTGCACATGATGAGATGTACGAATTGCATGGTCAAGAACATTTTATATGCGCATTTTGTGTTTATGTTGACAGGAACTTCCACTTTTAAGAGGAGAGGTAGTTTGGATTGCTTGGTGACATCAATATCAACCAAGAGAACGCCAATACTGTATCCAACAATACTTAACGTATGGAGAGTGAACATCCCATTAGTGATACGATCCGATAATTTAGCTTTGCACGCCGTTTCACGCATATTGATGTTATTGCCAGTGCAATCATTCCAGTCTTCTGCCATCATTGTCAAGATCTCAAAGAATTTTCTACAAATATTAATTTAATTATTCTCTGCCGAACTGTGGAAAAAATGTGAAAACACACAAAAGTTTGTATATTTGGAGAAGTATATAGTACTATTGTATAAAATGCTATTACACATAATTATATAAACAAATTTTTATTTATTTTTATTACTTTATTTATATTACTTTCTTTAAATATTTTAATTTTCTATTATAATTCTTTTTACATTTTGGCAAAATAAAATGTGTACAAAATTTGTTAACACGTATTTTGTCAGAAATTAAAAAGAAACAAATATTTGTATAACAAATAATGATTATTAAATAATTTATTTATTTATTTAACTATATATTGATTGTAATATAAAAGTTAATAACAGAAAATAATGGAATTTACTTTGGAATATACAGGGCGTCTTAAAATTTGCACATTTTGAGTACAGGATGATACTTTATGTTAAAACAAACAACTTTTTCCTTTTATAAAATTGCGTCTGACAAGTAGTTTTTGCAGAAGAGCAGGTTGAAGTTATATGAGTAAACGCAAAAATTATTTATTGAATATAATTCTATTGTTGGAAAAGGTTATTTATTTTAGCACAAAAACAATTTTTTTCTTTAGCAAAATTACGTCCGATAAATAGTTTTTGCAGGAAAGCAAGTTGACAAATAATCGCAAAAATTATTTATCGGACGCAATTTTGCTAAAGGAAAAAGTTGTTTGTTTTAGCATAAAATATCATGTTCTGTATTCCAAATGCGCAAATTTTCAGATATCTTGTATATGCAAATTATTTACTGTGTAGCATTTATACTTACTGTTTATTCAACCAGAATATAATCAACTTAATTGTCATTTTTGCTTGTGCTAAGATACTACTAAAATAATCCATCAAGCCAAAAAGATTAGAATATAGTAAAAAATAATGACAGTGACAAATATCATCTATTATTAATGCGATAATCCAATACGCTCTGCAGATTATAATGCGTTGTGGCCATATATTGCACAGAGTGAGCGTTAACTTTAACGTACGATTAATTATACTTTTACACCTTATAATCCCTTATTTCTTTTCGCTTTTTACGCGAGATGTTTTTTCATAGAAAAAAGAATTGTATTCTCTCTTCTTCTATTTTTCTTTCTTGTTCAGTATTTAATATTTCCCACTCAATATTTTCCAATGAGACCTTGATATATATTCTAGAATAACTTCATAAAAACTGGGAGGTCCATCGAGATCATCAAATGGGCGCTCTCTACTATTATCAGCCAATGAGAGTATCTCATTAAATATTTTCATCATGCAGCCCTCGCTCGCATATACTTATCGTAGCTTTTCACAATGTCGATATAAGGAGAAAGAGAAAACGTAGGTTAATTTCTCCTTCTCTTAGATACTGGTAATGTAATTGCATATTATACAGTTTAAATATGCAATAATTCGTGCGAATATGAACGCAACGTATGCATCTGATGGTCAATCGGACTTCAACACACATTCCGGAAAAGTTTTGAAATTCATGCTTCAAAGCAGCAGAGAAGCAACAAAGAAACTTAAGTGCAGTGTTAATGTATAAGTATTTTCGATGCACAAAGCAGTTTGCAGCGTATTTGTGTACGCTAGTGTTTTACAAGAAATCAACAAGTATAAACTGTGTAGATCTCACCAAACAATTGGTGTGAGAATGGTATTTTATATACGAAAGTATGTTGAAGAAATGAGCAGTTGTGAGTTCTAGAAACGATGTCAAAACACATGATATTTCTCACATTAACGAAAGAAATATCATGATTTCTGTGTTACAATTTTCTATATACACTTAATAATTATATTGCGTTGGTATAAAAGTATATATTTAAAAAATGTTTATTATGTACATATTAATATATATTTATATGTACATGTACATTATGTTCTAATTTTTCTAATTAAAAATGTTGATATTTATTTGATCACTTGGTTTGTTACTTCAGGCGACTGTCACAAAGCATTAGTTACATAAGAGATATTGCGACGTTTATTTCATTGCCAGTAGTACCGATAAATACGATCCTGAAGCTTTCATAATCTATAACAATATTAATATCATCAATAATGAAGAAAAATGTATATGCATTATTATCATACATATCGTTGTTTTATTTCAATAGATGTACGACTAAAAAATGTGATTTTTGAGTTATTATGATTGAGTTTAATAAACATTATGCTCATTTATTAAGTATGATTTAACTTAACTTCATTAAAAAAAATTATATCAAAATCGTCACAATTCAAAAAAGGTAGATTTTTAAAGGTTGTGAAAATTACAATCGTAATAACAGTAAAAAATTATAAAAAATAATAATTTAATACAGAAAATTTGATTAAAAGTATATATTCTTTTTGCCGATATGTCTTGATTAATAATTTTCAGTCAAGTTGAAAAATATTTCCTTTTTGGAAAACTTAATTTGTTGAAATGTGTTTTTGAAGCAGGGGAAGAGAATACATCTGTATATACATATAAAAAATTAGTATAACAGAAAAGTTTCTATCTTTTTCTGAACAATATATAATATTATTCGCTGAATCACAAAAATAAATTGTAAGTAACTATGTTCATGTTTTGTATACTAAAAAATTAAAAAATTTTTTTCTTTTAATTATTATACATATATCTTACATTTGTAAAGCACTCAAAGGAAAGAACTGTCATCTTGCCCGCCGTAAGCTTCAATTGTCTTTGAGATCTTAAAATTATAAATAATAGAACACGACTATCCTTAGCTTTCATATCGTACCAGGTAGAATTATATGCTGCATTTCCGATCGCTTTGCTCTATGAAGATAGAAATAATAAAAAAAGAAATCTTTTAGTATTTTTCTCTATAATAATAATATCAAAACCACAAAATAGATTATCTATACAACCCTTTTATTGCAATCACAATTATCTTCCGTTCCTAACCTTATTGCTCAGATATTCTCCAGCGAAGCAAAATATAAACGCTTCGAGGTTCGTTACAACATAAAATAAAAGAGATCTCACTATTTGTTCAGTGGCATCGGGAGTGCCGATTGCCTACAATGTTGATGTAGAATGAAAATAAAAGTATTCAACACACAAACAGTTATTTCAATTTATTATAAATAGAGATTTATATAATAAATTAAAGAATCCGATATACAGATATGCAACAGAGATCACTGTATAAAAAATTAACTAATGCAATTGATTCTAAGGTTGAATGCGTATTTTTATATTTGAAATGTAAATAACTTTACTCACAGTCACAATAAGAAATGCTAATGAGCAAATCATCACTATATTTAATGTGAAGTGAAGCAAAGCGATGTATGAATAGAGATTTTCAACGTTCTCTGAAAGATTGATAATTTTTTGATGCTTTTGAATGATTTTCGTCGTGACAGTAACGAATGAATCATGCTTGTTTTCGATGTCTTTGGATCCAAGTTTCGTCAACCAGCAAAGCAGAATGTTCATTTGACTGCCCACGTGTAGGGTCTACTAATAAAGATTCGGTCATTTAGAACAATGTGATTACAATTATTTGTTTTACTTTTAAATAATAGAAATATTTTTATAAGAAATAAATATAATAAACCGAACGAGAGCGAATTAAATCTTATGAATATTTATTTCTCGAATTTATCTTAATATTTATGCTAATTACAGATTTACAGTATTATTAATTACAAATACAATTATATTTTGCTTATGATACTTGCTTATGTAGGTGCAGGTTACCAGTGTTAGAAACAGAGCGTTGAATAAACCAGCTCCCCAACTGCACACCATCACGAAAACGAACTGCGTAACTAATACCAGATTGTACTTGCGTTGCGTGTCTATAACGAAGGGATATTCCATTTTTATCATGAAGGGAAGTTCAACCGTTCGATCGGTGACATCGGCGTCGGCCAGGAGGATACCAATGGCGTATGCAAACGTGGCAATTGTATGAAGAATAATTAATCCATTACAAATACGACTTGATAATTTCGTTTTGCCTATCGTTTCGCGCAACGCAACGTCATCGTTGTCGCAATCGTTCCAGTCTTCTGCCATCATTGTCAAGATTTCTATAAATTTTCTATAAATGTTCAAATATATTTTAGAACAGTTACAACGTATTTTCACGTTATTTTTTACAAAATTTTAATTATTTAATTGATTAATTATCGCTTACCGTTGTTTCAACGAGAAAATAATAAGCTTAACAGTTAGTTTTACTGTTACCAAAAAACTACTCAGACAGTCCATCAAGTCGAAAAGATTGTCGAAATGGAAATGCGTTACAAAGTACGAGTAGTGGAAGAATTGATTAATTGCTAGCGTAATCATCCAAAACACTCTGTAGAGTATAACGCATGGTATACCTGGCCAGACACCGAACATGATGAGCATAAGTTCTACTGTGCGATTGATCGTACGATTGCTTCTCATAACTTTTTATCTTTCTATGTACAAGTCAGTGCATCAAAATCCAGGAATACTCTCTCAGTATAAGAAACATGTGTGTTCTGGCTGAAATTATGTTTTCCACGGTTTGATGTAGATTTACGTGAAGACTGGAATTCTAAGAACGACATGAATCGAACAGCCCTTGGGAGATTGACCAATGACGGTTGTTCATTAAATATTTGTATTGTACTGCGTGTGCACGGAGAAGCAACCTCTTATAATTTAAAAAAAAAGGGAATGGTCAGAGTCGTCTCACGTTCTGTTCAGTGTAGACTATGCATTCGCGAATAATTTGCATAAATATGTAATGATATGTAGTAATCTATACGATGTATATACAAGATATATATATCTGCTAGCAAGATGCGATCTTAAGTCTTTAGATTTAAAGAAAAAATATTCGAGAGAAAAATATAAAGAAATGACCAAGTAATTGTGCACAAAATATTATTTATTTATAGAGTTTTAACTTCTCACAAACAATCACCTTTGAAGAAAGAAAACCACTTGTCAATGAATATTTTTCATGTAAGACAGTTACTACGCATACGTAACTTATTTACTTTAATAATTCAAAGTGCCATATGAAACGTCATGGATTGTAGGCGATTGTACATCGAAATCAAACTTGCTCTAAAGTCTCGATAAAATTAAAAATATAGAAGTATAAGGCACTAAGAAATAAAATAAAATTATTAAGTATCATATATGTAAATTACTCGATTGTATGATTCTTTGTTACTTATAACATATCTCTCTCAGGTAAATAAATAGAAATTTAATATCAATTTTACAATTAACATTATAAATTAATTCATATTACTGATTTACGCACTTTATATTTATATGCACTTGCCCGAATCATTCAAATAATAAAAGTAAAACAAATATTACAGTGATTCAGCAAAACGCGATTTTTATTCAATACGTGCATATTCTTTATATATAATAATCAGATTTAACAATCATAAATTACTATATCATAGCTATTATGTTAAGCACTCGTATCTTTGTTGTTAATACACCGCTAACATAACTGATACGTAAGATGCTGAAGCTTTTAGAATCTATAACAATATTATGCACTTGTCACTAAATCGATATATAAAAATGCAGATAATGTAAAAGATGTATGTGAAATGTAATTTATTGTAAAAACTGTACTATTATAAATAATAGTGAGACTGTAAATATATAATATGGTACATATAATAACATATTTACCACATTATATATTTAAGAAGGAATTGTAATTTTTACAGTACAAAAATATTTTGATAGCATTCTTACACTGACATATCGTTCGAGGGAAAGATTCATAAATTTCCCAACTGTAATCGTCAACTGATTTTGCGATCTCATTATCAAGAATAAAATAATCTGGCTGTCTTGAAATCTGCATTGATACCAACGGGAATCGTATGCAGCGTCTCCAATTGCTCTACTCTATGTACCAGAAAATTATATAAGCAAAGAGGAAAATTAACAGTTCATTTATTAATAATATATTATAGACGTTAATATTAACCTTAGAACTTAAATATTCTCCAGCAAAACAAAACATGAATACCTCAAAATTCATTATAAGGTAAAATCCAAGAGACTTCATTATAATCGTAGCAGCATTAGGCCTTCCAATTGACTTAAGAATATTAAAAATCATATTTAGTAATAATATTATTTAATAATATTATTTAATATTTCTATATATATGTTATATATATATATATATCATATATATAGAAATATTTTGAAACATTCTAGCGACGTTGCTGTTATGTTGTTGGAATGTTTCAAAACATTTTTTGTCTACTGGAAACACTCATCATAATTACTTACCGTAACCAGTACAAAACCGATGCAACATATAATCAAACTATCTGACACGAACAGAATCAACGCAATATCGGAATACAAATTTTCAATTCTTTTTGAAAAGATAATAATACTCTGATGTTTTTCAATTATTTTCCTTATTATTGCTAAATTCAGCCTGTGTCCGTTTTGCTTTGAAATGATTTTTGTGAACCATTTACTGAGAATCTCTATTTGGCCATCTAAATGTAATACCTAAAAGATTTTAAAAGTGTGATTGCAGCTTGACATTTTGTATATAATCGCAATAATTTTATAATTCTAGAGAACATTGCGATATATTAAAGTGGACGCAACAATTAAATTAAAAATTTTTTAACAATTCTTTTCAAGTCAGTTTCAACTTACCAAGACAACGAGGAGAACGTTTAGCATGACAACAGTGCAGCCACATAGCACTGTGCAAAAGAATTGTGTAACTAATACCAATCCATAAACAAATTGTGTATTACTATTGAATGGAAAGTCCATCTTTAAAATAAGTGGTCGCATGGATAGGTCAGTCTCTTCTAGATTATTCGTATCAAAAGTAAAAACGCTAGCGGTATATAATGTTATGGCTATCGAGAAGATACCAAAGACGGTTTTAGCGAAATTCTGTGATAGAATAGCTTTGTTTGTTCTCACACGTGTACTAAAATCAGCAGCGCTATTTTTTTTCCAGTCCATCGCCATCATCGTCAATATCTTATCGAATGTTCTATAAGTGATTTTATCTATTATCTCATAATAATAAAAAAAATATTAATTTTCTGCATGTGTGTATAATTGTGCACAAATATGATTAAAAATAATATAGTGCCTTTTTTTATAAAAATATAAATTATAAAAATATTAATATCTTTTTAGCATTTAAATTATAGTTATTTGTGTCTTACCGTTGATTGAACCAGAAAATGATGAGTTTAGAAGAAAATTGACTAAAACTCAAGGTTGCACTTAAACCATCCATCAAATCGGAAAGATCGACAGTGTGTAAGTGTAAAATAATATATCGATATTGTAAAGATTGAGTAACTACAAGTGCAATCGTCCAAAACAGTCTACAAAATGAAATGTACGGTGAACCTGGCCAGATACCAAAAATGCGAAGCGGAATTTCTATGGTTCGGTTGATAGTGCTTGTAGGTGTTTGTTTCATACTTTTTTCCTTTCCAACTTGTTATATTAATTTACTGTATTTTCATCTCCTTTTACAGAAATATATATATAATTTGTATTACTGAAGAGTCAGTTACTAAATCGTATAAAGCTGATCAATCGTACGATGTGTAAAACTGACCGTCTCGGTACAAATTGAAAAATTCTAAGTGAAAGTGAAGTAAAAAAAAAGAACACATTTTGATCTCCTCACAGTCATTAAATATTTGCGGTGTGCGTTTAAATTACATACGCAATTGCTGTATCTTTCCTGTTAACTCTCGTAAGAAAAAAAAATACTAAGAAAATATCCTTTAAATCAATATAATAACTCTACAGACCAATGCAGGAGTGAGCGATTTGCTTTAAAAATTCAAGCAGACATAGATAAGCAACACTTAAACGCAAATGCAAGTATTAAATTTATAATGGGGATCATAAGAAAAAATTTCAAACTGCGTGAAAATCGCATGTTCGAAGAAAACAAAGAGCATCGATCGTGGTTATGATTATATGCTTTAAGACACGAGAAAACCAGAGAAAAAGAAAAGCGAAGAAAAAGAAATTTACAACTCACCGAATCTTCACCTTCCTTCTCTCTATTTGTCGCTTCGTATAATACAAGACGCTATGCGCTCAGAAAATATATAGTCTGAATGGAAATCGATGGAACTCGAAGCAAAAAGAATAATGAGTGAGCACGGGAAGAGAGAGAGAGAGAGAGAGAGAGAGAGAGAGAGAGAATCATAAGTTCACTTTGTTCGACTTCATTTAACACAACTTTGTGTATATTTCGAGTTATTGATTTTTCTTCCGAGTTTATTCTGGTTTTCAACGAAAGCGCACATTCAAGCACTTGACGTATATAACAGACGACAGAGCAGTAAGTAACATCAAAATATAAATTTTTATGAATTTTAACTTGTATGCAAAATTCTAAATTATAATATTTAATTATACTTTTAATACTTATTTAAAAAAAGAAATAATATATAAAATCTTATTTTATTTTGATAGAGCAAAAGCAGAATCATAATTTAATTAAATTCTACAATCTGCTAATTATTTCTCATGGCGTAAAAGACAAATTTATATTAAAACAAATAAAATTAATTGTAACATTAAATATTATTATTTATTTAGCGAGAAAAATAACATATGATTATGAAAAAAAAGGAGACTTATGGAAGAAATGGCGAAGAAGAAAGAGACAGAGATGTATAAAGGAAAAATAAAAATGAGAGAACTGAGGTACAATAGGGTATTAAGAACAACAGGAATGCTGAAATATTTTTAGGCAAAAATAAGTTGTTGGAGAAATGTAGGCGTCGAAAAATAAAAAAAAAAAGTGAATAACAGAGAAGATAAACACAGGTTATATGTAGAAAAGACTAAGAAATATGAAAGTATGTGTGAATGTGATGGAGAAAAAAAGACAAAAAATAGAGAGAGAGAAAGAGAGAGAGAGAGAGAGAGAGAGAGAGAGAGAGAGAGAGAGAGAAACAAATTATACTAAAGACATTAGTAGAATAAGAGAGTCAAGAAAAAATTGTAAATATGATAAATATATGTAGTAAAATGTGTTAGGGAAAATAAATAATTAAAAACAAAATAGAATAAAATACTAAAAAAATGTATGTTTGTTTTTCACATAGCGTACATATAGATATGAGAAATGCAAAATGACGATGAGATGATAAGAAATAGCGAAAGACAAGACAGAATGTGAAATATAGGACTATAAATATTATTTTTTTAAATAGTTTCTAAATATTGATGTTTAAATTTTTTTATAATTAAACATAATTAATTTTTTTCCAGGACATGGTCAGCAACACAGATATGGATAGGACGCCGATGATTTTACAATCTGTAATTATAATAATTATGGAGAATGGATAAAAATACTTTCAAAAATATAACAAATATAATGGAGTTTTCTTTTGATTACATTGTTAAAATTCAATGGCAGATCCATAACTTTTTCAATTATAGTTTTATTAATCATATTTTTGCGAACTCAAATCAGAAATGATATCGTTCAACTTTCGTTCACGTGTATATTGTATCAAAGAGATTTATAAGCCGCATTGAAGATATGTAATTCTAAAGGTCAAATGAAAATAGCTTTTCTAATTATTTACTGTTACGAACCCAATTTACACGTTACATAAACATGACAAAAGAATTAAAGCTGTCAAGCTATATGTTATATATAACAAAAGCCAACCGTCGTTAATTCCTACGTAACTACAGTTAAATTGGTTTAAATATAAAAATTTAAATATTATATATGCTTCGTTATTAAAATTAAAGTTTATAGGACAAATATTAATTAAATATCTTGTTACCAAGCTAAAACATTACATATTCGTAGACTACTTTAAAATAGATTACAAAATCGAGTTGTTGAATATAATTTAATATTATACCTTTATAGTAATTCGATCAAGCAAAAACTGAACATCTCGAGATTCATGATGATGTAAAACAGTACACTCTTCACCAATATTATGGAAACGTTTATTGACTGCAACATTATTTGCATTAATATTCTGTACATTTTTTTCATATCTTTATCCTTTAAACTATGCGATTATCATTATTCTATAAAATCGAAATTCTTCTTTTTTTAATATTATTATAGAGAATCATATTATAGAATATTATTTAATGCAATGTTGTGGAACACTTTTCTTATATAAAATTCAATTGTATATCTTTTTAATATTTCAGTTTAGTATTAATAGTTTTTATTACTTTTAATCAAAAATTATATTCTAAACTTTTTTTTGTCTTTTCTCTTCTCTCTCTTTTCTCTTTCTCTCTCTCTCTCTCAGCAGCTTTCTAAATAATATATATTTGGCTACTAAAAATCATGAAATTATTATAAGAATTAATTAATTATTATAAGAATTAATTTTCTTGACTTCTTAATTTGACTCATGATAACAGTAACAATTTCTACGAAGCAAATGATTAAAGTATTCTACATATAAATTGCAGTGATGTAAATATTAAGACTCCCAACATTTTTTATATATAAAGTAAACTTATAATATTTATAAGATATCCATATGTGTGATTCTGATTTAACAGTGCATGTTTTCTTTTTTACAAAAAAAAATTTATCAACTGTAGAGAGTTCCAGTAGAGAAGAATTAATTTGTTCTAATATAAAATATCTAAAAATTAGCAGCGAAACAAAAATAATATTATATAATAATAAAAATAATATATATTGAAATAAACCTTATAGCACACTTTATAAATAACTATC
>NW_011627542.1:2417247-2439553 GCF_000204515.1 Acromyrmex echinatior | reverse complement strand
TATATATATACATATAATACTAGAATATTCATAGATAATGAATATTTATTATAGAATATAAAAAGTAAAATCTGTAAAAAAGATAAAATTTTAATTTATTATGAGCCAAAAAAATTTACATGTCTTTTTCTTTTACATTATTTTATTATAGCAATAAATTATGTAATATTGTTGCAAAATTAATTTAAACAACTTAAATTTTAGCTTACAAAATTAATGTAAAGTTTTATCTGTATCTGAATTAATAAGATTTATGATCGAAAATATATTGACGATGATTACTCCATGTAAAATTATTTTAACCTTTAGCAATAAATCTTATCAATGTCATGATTAAAGCGTTTAGTCAATCGAGCATCCTTTTATTAGATAGTGAAAAAATTGCGTTATCATCATGAGCTTGTGTAGGATGAATTATTGCTGTTGAAGAATAATTCTATCCTCAAGATAAGTACCCAAACGAAGCAGTTGATATATTAAAGTTATTCCTCGTATTAGGCAAAATTAGATCAAAACTACATATATATCACTACGACTCGGTGGCAGTGTGAAGACATAATTACATTCAAAACGCGATATGATTGATCAGCTATATGTTCGTTGTCATGTGAGCTGAACGAAACTTTTCAAGTTTTCTGTCACTGAAAAAAATTTCTGGTTTCAGAAATAGACTAACCAGAAAATTTTGATTATATTAATCAGAATTTTGATTATCAATAAAACTAGAATATTCTAAAAGTGAATCAATAACTTTAGTACTTATAACTGATGTAATCATTAGCGAATATTTACCAAATATACCAAATATATATACATATATATATATATATATATATATATATATATGTATATAAGATATTCAACTATAATTATAGATTTATGATTACGAATCATTACGATTACGATTACGATTAAGATTACAATTACGAAATCATCAACAAGAAACGAAAAATTAAAAAATTTTTTCTTCCTTTGTCTCTTTTCTTTCCTTCTTTATCTATTTCATGACAGGATAACACAACAGCAATAAATTGTGAGACAAAATGCCATGCGCATCAAGTATACACAATGTTCGAATGGAATATCATTAAAAAATAAAAGGAAAATTGTCGCAAATCACAAAGTGCGAACAATGTCAGGTGCGAGAGAGGAAAGCAGCACGGGATTGTATTGTTTGATCTCATTTAATAAACATTGCGTGTCTAGGATTATCGATTTATCGTCTCAAATTTATTCTTACTCTCGACCAATACATACACACATGCAAGTGTGTAAGAGGTGGAAGAAAATGGTAAGTAATTCTGCGACGATTATTGTCACTATTTATATAATATGTGTGTGTGCAAATTTTTTAATAAATGAATAGTAATACGCTGACAACACTGTTAACATTCATTAAAAATGTAATATAAATAAAATGTAAAACCACTTCATTAAATTGCAAGTAGGACGGATATATAAGAAATTGAAGCTTTTATAATCTGTAAAAATATTATTTAAATATTATAACATATCAATGTACGTAAAAATTAAATATTTAAATTCAGTATTTATGTAAAAAATGATTTTTTTTGTTTAGCATTGGACTCATTTTAGTATGTAGTAATGAGAATATTGGAATAAATATTATTTCTTATTAATCAATATACATATTAAAAATAATATAGGATAGAGCAATTAGTCAAGCATAAAAGTAAGTCGAAATATGCAAATATCTTAGTAACGTACAGATATGTTTATACTTGCGTAAGAGACTACAACTGTACTGAATATATTAATCTGTACTCAGCTGCCACATACGTGAATTTTTTATACTTTGCGCTTTTATACTTTAACTATAATATAAGATAGTCAATTACGATTAAATTAGAAATTAAATTAGAAATATCCATAACGAACTTCTTAATTTTTTTTAGTTTTGGTAGTGAAAACTTGCTCACAAAGTTTGTCTCTTTTTAATTATACTCTGTATGTATGTGTGTATGTATTTATGTAACAAAAATTAATGGATATCAATATTTTACTTATATTTTAAGAAGAGCAAACACACTTTTTACTTAATATAGATAATTATGGGTAAAATAATCATTTGCATAAAATTTGTACTAGACTATACGTATAAAACAAATTTGAAATAAACTTACACTAGTAAATCGTTCCAAGGACAAATTCATTATCTTTCCAATTGTAATCGTTAATTGTATTTGCGATCTCATTATCAAAAACAATATAATTCGACTATTTCTAGGACCTGATTCGTACCAATGGGAAGCGTAGGCAGCATCTCCGATGCTTTTACTCTGTTAAATAATTAATTTTGTAACATTTATATATACAAGGTTTGCCAAATTAATTGACAAATATTTGGAAAAATATGTAAGATTTACATATTTTTAGAAAAATACGCAAAAAAGTGTTTCAGGCAAAACTGAAATTCTAAAAAAGAGTATTTTGCAAATTTTTAATATTGCAATTTGTAGTCAATTGAAAACTGATTAACTTTTATCCGAACTAATTTTTGTCAAATCATCGAAAGTGCCGGAAAAATCGTGATCACAGTTACGTGAGACACTCTATATCTAAAAAAAACAATGTGACCAAAATACGTTCTTTCAAAACAATTTTTTCATCTAAAATAATTTTTTCGTATTTTTTACGTATTTTTCAAAATACTTGTCTGGAACAATTATAATGCAATACTCTGTGTAATATACATAATTGTGTACATGTGTATTCTGTGTATGTGTGTGTGTGTGTGTGTTTGTGTTTTTATAAAAATAATTCTATAATATTATACTTAAGACATAGTAATTAATATATCTATCCTAGTGTCTAACCTTAGCGCTCAAATATTCTCCACCAAAACAAAATATAAACGCCTCCATATTCATAACGAGATAAAATAAGAGGGTCCTAGTTATATTTTTCAAAACATCGGATCCACCGATTGACTGAAATATTAAGGAATATTCTAAAAGTAACGAAAAGGTAACAAAATACTGAATAATTAAAAGCACAAAATAATGCTCTTTTATTTTACAAATTCAACAGCGATTCCTATAGCGTATATTTCTTTTTATTATGGAATTAAATAAAATTCTAATACTTACTGCGACAATTGTAAAACCCAAACAGCAAATAATTAGAGTATCCGATACGAAGAGTACCATCGCAATGTACGAATACAAATCTTCGATGTGCTGTGAAAAGGTGATAATATTCTGATGTTTCTTGATTATTTTCTTTATCATAAAATGACTCAAATTGTCCTTCTCTTTTTTCGAAAAAATTGCCATCAAGTTTTGACGAAGAATATCGATTTGACCTCCTATATGCAATATCTAAAATGTATATTTTTTAGAATTAACATGCAAATGCAAGTTGCAAAAAAAGTATTATATAATTTCTAAATTTAATTGATGCAGAGAGTACAAAATCTTTTAAAATTCAAAAAGCAGCATAAGTCAGAGTAGCCTATAAATTATTTTTTATAATATAGACAATAATTAAATATTCTAATAAGTTTAAATTAATTGATAGATTAAAACACAAAATTTTCAAAAATTTAAAAAAACGTTTATTTTTTTCAAAAAATTAATGTCTAAAAAATACTCTTTTAAAAAAATTGCCATTGCTTTTAAAAAGTTTCTATGAAATTCGAAGTATTTCTCGAGATATATGAGTGTAGCAAACGGGAACACACACACACACACACACATACAGTGCTATAAGGTACGCATCTGATAAGAAAGAAGTTGTGCGCAAGTAATAGATAGATAGATAAATAGATAAATAGATAGATAGAGAAAAATAAATAGATAGATATATAGATTTCTATTAAATAATCAATACCAAAACTTTAAATGCATTTTTTTTCAAAACTACTTTTTTTCAACTGACGGCATGTATAACTCGAACAATTTTCGACAGATGAGCCTCAGCATTGAACAGTAGCTTCATAAAATGAATAGTTTCAGTTAAGAGTAGGGATTTTTTTTATTAATTTTTAGTTTTTGAAGGGCAAGATGTTTAAGAGGCCCCCAAATATAATAAAATTAAAATTTTTTTTAAACCGCTGCCATTTTGAAAAAAAGAATTATTTTAAAAAATCATTACGCTCAACTGAAATTACACTCACAAATTCGAAATTTTTAAGAAATTTTCATTTCAAATTATTACAACTTAAGTTCTTTATCGCCGATGGACCATGTTTTTTGAACATGGAGGTCTAATGTTGTACAACGTTGTCATATATTTATATTTAGCATACAAAAATTCTTAGAATGTCTTCAATGTGTACCCATTTGATATACCAATTCATATTCTTTCTAAGACATATAATTACCTTAAAAAAAATTTATAAAGAAAGACCTTTTTTAAGGCATTTACTCTGTTTTACCCACTCAATAAAGTATAAAAAAAAAAAATATTTATTAATAATGGAAATAACCTATAAAAACGATATCTATAATACTTACGCAACAGAACTTACTAGATTTATGAGTGAGGCATTTAATAAACCGATTGCGTCGGAACACAACAGCAAATAAAAAAATTGAACAATTATAACCGATTCATACACGAATCTTTTATTAGTGTCAAATGGCAAATCCATCTCTAAAACGAGTAATCGTGTAGAAATATTGGAAGCATTGCCATCATCCACGTGTTTCCTAAGGATGTGAGTGCTATAGAGAATTACAGCTGTCGAATAAAGAATCACCGTCATGTTAGCAAAGCGCTCCGACAGTTTAGCATTATACGATGTCACGAACATGCTGAATTTCTTTCTAGAACATTTTTCCCAGTCGATTGCCATCATTGTTAATAAGCTGTTGAATGTTCTACATAGTTTTATATTTAGTCATAATCATGATAACAGCCGCAATGGAATATTATGCAAACCATCGATGAAAAATTTATCGTTATGCAATGACTTTACAAATGAGTGTTTACACATTTTATTTTTGCATAAGAATTTATTTATTACAGCAATTTGTCTTCAGCCTTGTTCATGTTCATAATTGCCGAATAATTAACTTAACCGATCAAAGTGGTAATTGTTGAATTGAGATGTAATATAAAATTTATTTAATTACATTAATTTGGATAATTAGTGTCATCAAATATTTAAAACAAAATTTTTCACTGATAGTGCGTATATTATGTGTCTCACCAATGCGCATCTCACCGCTGTTTATACCAAAAAATGATGAGTTTAATTAAAAATATCGTATACGACATTACAGAACTTAAAATGGTTACTATTTCTATAAACTCCATTAGATGGAAATTCTTTATGATATATCGGTATTGAGCAACTTGTTCGAATACGATTGAAACAGTCCAGAACAGTCTACGTAACAAAACGAACGACGTGTTCGGCCAAATGCCAAAGATACGAAACAAAATTTCTATAACTGGACTAACAGTATTCTTTACTTTCATATTTATATTATTATTACTTTTTTATTATTTTGCACTGTTAATGCATCAAATCCGATAAGAGAATAAAAAAAACAGGAGTGTTACGAAAAACACTTGATCGATCGTACGATGTGCACGATGTAATGTCTTTGAACAAACTGAGAGCTTAAAAGAGAACGAGAGTAGAGGGCATTCTCCTACGAACCCCGACTTATTAAATATTTTGATCGCAACGTGTACAGATTGCGTGTATATTGTCGGTAAAAAAAAGAAATTTCCGGATAGCCGACCTTCTCTCTCTCAAATTCTTAGGCAAAACGGTGATGTAGTTCGCAATGCATAATTTTCTTTAAAAATTCAAGCAACAACAGATAGCAACACGCGAACGTTCACAGGACATTATATACTGTGTTCAGTAACAGTGAGAAAAGTTTTGTACATCCATGAATAGGGGAGACTTTTCCTAGGAAGAGAGATGGTAGAGAAAGCGAAAGCTTTTCTTTTTCCGAGATTTTATTTCCTCTATATCGAAAGATATTCCTCGCGCATTATGTAAGTGCGGTTAGTGTGCACGTGTTCGCAATTCATTCTCCTGAAATATGTAAATCGCACAATTTTGGGAGAAGCTCTGTGTACATCAAATACAGGTTGCGCGCAATGATCGTGAATAAGTAAATCAGAAGCAGGAGATGGAGAACGAAGTGCTGAGTGAAGTTTTATATTTCAGTAGTAACGGCGTTCTTGATAAAGCATAATACTTATAAACTATAAATAGTATCGTAAAATGCAAAGAACTTATGTTAATCTTCGATAAAAGATTGTTTTGATTATTTTTATGTTATAATATTGTTTCAACGTTACAAAAATGTAAAGTAATATCTGTTTATGCAGGAAGAGCATTGCAGTTATGTAATAAAGGGTGTTTTTTTAAGCCCGATAGAACTTAAAATTGTAAAAACTAACACAAAAATTAAATTATAATCAAAAAATTTTTTTTAGTCGAAAGATCAATGCATGGCATTAACATTTGAAAATGATTTCGGGCATGTGGCCACCGCGGCTGTTTAATTTAATTTTTTGTTTTATTTTTTACAATTTCAAGTTCTATCGGGCTTAAAAAAACACCCTTTATTATTATCCATATTTTGAGCGTGAAAGAAAAATTAATTGAATTACATTTAAAGCAAATGGAATATTATTTGTAATACCATAATAAATATCAACAATAATTTTTTTAATATCGTTATTGCTGATTTTTTTTCTTACACATGTTATAATTTTATTAGTGGAAAATAGAAGAATTGCGAACGCATGATAAACACAAACGTAGCTATTGAAGTATATTCAAGTTAAGTTAACTTTTCGTTTCTCCAATACACTCCTGTACTATAGTGTTGTACTATAAACCTAGAGATAGGTTTCTTCGATTTGAAAAAATGTTTCTTTATACACGGGTAAAGAAAAAATTATTATGATTTGTACGTTATTTCTTTGATTTAAACATTACTTTTTCAAATCAAATAAAAAAATTCATTTAATTTAAAAAAATTATTTTCAAAGAAATGACATTCAAGCCAAAAAAATTTTTTCTTTAACCGTATAGCAGTGAGTGTAAGTCATTATCACAGAATGTACACACTTTTCATTTCAAAGTAAGTATTGCACATTTTCAATGACTGTACTGAAGAACAGCAAAATTGCAAATTTTTAAGAAAAAAGATTAGATAAAACCAATAATTATTTTTTATTTTAGAAATCTTCAGTTACTCGATTATGACTGTAGTTCTACGATTACGAAGATTGTAAAAAGAAACAGAAAGTAAGGTATTTTTTATCTCTTTTGTCTTTTTTTCTTCTTCTCTCTTTATTTCATGACAGGATAATATGACAACAACAAATTGTGAGACTTAAAAATGCATAACGCTGTACGTGAAGCAAGTACACAATATTTAAATAAAGTACCGCTCGAAAATAAAAAGAATATTGTCGAAAATCATAAAGTAGGAATAATATTATGTGTGAAAGAGGAAAGCAGGATTGTATAGTTCGATCTCATTTAATAAACATTGCGTATTTTGGATTATCGATCTATACTTGACAGTCTGAATTTCTTATTCTTTCTATACTAATGTATATATGCGTGCAAATAAAAGAACAGATAAAAGAAAATGGTAAGTAATACTTCTACGGTTTTTGTTAATATTAATTTATGTGCAAATTTTCTAATAATTAAACAATACCTATTAACAATAACTGCTAATGCTAGTTAGAAATTGAATGTAAATATAATATAGCTTCAACACATCGCAAGTAGGATGGATATATAGGACCCTGAAGTTTTTATAATCTGTAAAAACATTATTACTATAAAATATCAATGTAAGTAAAAATTAAATATTTAAATTTAAATTAAATATTTAAATTGAATCTTAATGTAAAAACCGATTTGTTTAGTATTTGACTTATTTTAATAATAAATAAAGATATAATATTAATAAATGTTATTTTTTTCTTATTAATCAATATAGGTGTAAAAAAATATAGGACAAAAATAGAACGAGATTAGTCGAAACAATGTAACATGCAAACATCTTAATAACCGAAAGGCGAATATTTCTATATCTTGTGTAAAACGGCGCCGACACAGACGGAGATTACTATACAAATACATTAATCCGTACCCGACTGCCAAATATGTCTACGCTATTTCCGTATTAAAAGTAAAATTATTTTGAATGTTGCTTTTGGTCTGCGGGGTAAATAAAATAATTAATAAAAATCAGATGGTTTTTTAAAATAGGTCATAAATATATTTCTTAATTTTAATCTTGGCATTACTATTTCAATTACGGTTTTTTGGTTATAAAAAATATTTTATTTGAAATATTTCACCGGTATGTAATGAATTAGGCCAATTATCCTAAGAATTAAATCTCAACGCTCAAATAAAATTTGCTTCTATTGACATTTTGTACACTTTAATATGATAGGTACAATTTAATATGATAGGTACACTTTATTAAGGTTATATTTTGCTTAAATTTTATTTTAATTGTTGTTAATTAAAATGTTTAGAGAATGGGTATTATCAAATAATTACAATAAGAGATAAAAACTGTAATAAAGACATGATTAATACACTTAATATTAATCTGATAAACACACATAACTTTCTATAAGATTGAAAATAAGACCGTTTATGTTAGAAACATTACTTTAAATACGAAGCGCCACTACGGTCTGAATGTTAAGATGTAGAACTATTATACATATTCATTTAAATGAATTAATTCCAAAAATTACAATTGCGTGTCGATATGGTTGTCGGACCTTTAATGCAATCAATCTGAAATATTAATTATCCCCCCAAATTTTCCAAATTTTATCTTAAAAAACTGTAATAAACTTATTGCGAAAATTATTGCCTCGGCCGGGAGGCGAACTCACATCTCTCTTGCATTCCGTACGAATGTCCTAAGCCTTTAGACTACCGAGACTTTACCAATATTCCTCGCAATAACCGATATGTATAGAGAGTGATTGCATTGAAAATCCGACAATCATATCGGCACGCAATTATTTGAAATTAATTTATTTAAATAAATATATATAATAGTTCAACATCTTGACATTCAAACCGTAATGACGCTTCGTATTTAAAGTAATGCATCACATAACTTTCTAATTTCTTATAATGTACCATAAATTTGTTAGATAATTAAATTCACAGTTAAAATTCTAACTGGAAATGAGTACATAATACAATGAGTACAAAAAAAATTGATTTAATTAATTAAAATAAACTATATAATTAAGTAGCTAATTTCAATTAATTAAATATTTTTTGTGTTAATTACTCATTTAATTTTATGATAAAAAATTTTTTATTGCCAAATTGAGGCATTTGATTTGAAAATGACAAAACCACAAAGAGATATACTTTAGAACTTGTAAAAAAAATTTTCTAGTTACAAAAATGTTTTATAATTCAATTAAATGCAACTTTTAAAGGAGATTCCGTGCCTTGTAAGAGATTCCGGCAAAACTAACTGGATCTTGTTCTGGGTGAACCGGACCTACAATTTGAGAGGAGTAGCAATCCATTTGAACACTTGGAACTTTACTAAAATCGACCTTGAACTCGAGGTCTTACGTTTAATTACGTTTGTACGTCCGAAAAAAATTTGACGCACATTTTGAATAACTACAAAATATGGTGTATATGCATGTACATATATAGTATATATATATAATTCACTTTGAATTATTTAGGCATTGAAAAATCTAGCTTCGACCATTATAGGTTTAAATATGCTTACTTATTGTTAATATTTAATTTCATTACGGTCATAACAATATTATTTATTATTGTAATTGATAATATTATTTTATTTTATTTTAAAAAGAGCAAGCACTTTATATTTATAAATAATTATGGACAAAATAACCATTTGTGCAAAACCTGTGCTAAAAGGCTGTACGTATAAAGTAAATATGAAATAGACTTACACTAGTAAATCGTTCCAAGGACAAATTCATTATCTTTCCAACTGTAATTGTTAACTGATTTTGCGATCTCATTATCAAAAACAATATAATTTGATTAGTTCTAGAATCTGATTCGTACCAGAGAGAAGAGTAGGCAGCATCTCCGATGCTTTTACTCTATTAAATAATTATTCTTGTAACATTTATATATGTACAGATTGTTAATTAGCAAATATTTTGAAAAATACGTAACATGAGAAAATATATTTCAGATGAAAATAAAATGGTTTCGTAGATGTTTATTTTCATCACGTTTGTGTATTTTCATAAAGGCATTATAAAGATATAAAGATTATAAAGATATAAAGATTACTCTACTTTTCTAAATGGAATTATATGATTTTGTATTTAATAATACAATTCCATAATTATTCTGTATATAATATCATAATGTAAATATACATCAAAAAATTAGTTTATAAGATATTTTATACCTATATTTTATTCTAGATTAACATGAAAACAATTTCTTTCTCTCGAAAGTTCCACTTTCACCTGAAACATTTATTATCTTATGTATTTTCCAAAATATTTGTTTGAGATAATTAAAATGAGATTCTATATATGTAATATGTGTGTATGTGTGTGTGTATGTATATATATATATATACAAACAATTATGTAATAATGTTGTGAATAATATAATCATTCTGATGCCTAACCTTAGCGCTCAAGTATTCTCCAGCAAAGCAAAATACGAATGCTTCCATATTCATGACGAAGTAAAATAAGACGACCCTAATTATATTTTTCAAAACGTCAGGTCGACCTATTGACTGGAATATTAAGAAACATTGTAAGAGCAACGGAAAGGTAACAAAATGCTGAATAATTAAAAGCACAAAATAGTTCTCCTATATTCTACAAATTCAGCGGTTCTTATAATATATATTGATCTTCATAGTAGATGTTTAAACAAAATTGTAATACTTACCGCGACAATTGTAGAACCTAAGCAGCAGATAATCAGAATATCCGATACAAACAGCACCATCGCGATATACGAATACAGATGCTCGATATGCTCCGAGAAGGTAATGATTTTCTGATGTTTTTTTATTATTTCTTTAATCGTAAAATGATTCGAGCTATCCCTGTCTTTCTTCGGAATAATTCCTATCAAACTCTCACGCAGAATATCGATTTGACCGCCTATATGCAATATCTAAAATATATACGTTCTTCTGAACTACTGTGCTAATGGATGTTGAGAAAATATATTTTAATGCATAAATTTAATTAATGCCGTACAAAATATTTTAAAATTTAAAAAGCTGCTAATGACAGAATGGCATATACATTACTTTTTATAATATAGATAATAATCAAACATTTGATCAATAAATTGATACAGATTGATAATTGATCATTTCATAAATAAATTGATACAGATTGATAATTGATCACAGATTATTAAAATATCAAGAAATTTATATTATAATAAAAATAATACATAGAAACAATATTTACTTACATAATAGAACTTACCAGATTTATGAGTAAAGCATTAAATACACCCATAACGTTGGAACACAGGAATAAATGAAAAAATTGGATAATTATGACAGATTCATATACGAATCTTTGGTTAGTATCAAATGGCAGATCCATCTCTACAATGAGCAATCGTGTGGAAACATTGGAAGCATTGCCGCTATCCATGTGTTTTATAAAGATCTTGGTGCCAGTAAGAATTGCAGCTATCGAATAAAGAATCACCGTCATGTTAACGAAGCGCTCCGACAGTTTAGCATTGTATGTCGCGAATATACTGAATTTTGTGCTAGAACATTTTTCCCAATCAATCGCCATCATCGTTAATATCTTACTGAATGTTCTACAAATAGTTTCGTTGATTATAATCATGATAACAGTCACAATGAAGCATTATGCAAATCATCGATGAAAAATTTATACAATAATTTTCGAGATGTGTGTCCATTTATCTTTTATTTTTGCATATAATAATTTGTTTAATACAGCAATTGTTTTTAGTTTTGTTAACGTTTGCAATTGCCGAATAAATCACTTTACTATCTAAAGTGGTAATTGTTGAAATAAGATGTAATGCTAAATTTATTTAATGAATTTAATTTATAAATTAAATAATATTTAAAATAAATTTTTCACTGTACTTATACTATGTCTCACCACTGCGTATCTCACCGCTGTTTACACCAAAAAAGGACGAGTACAATAAAAAATCTTGTCATCGCCACTGCTAAACTTAAAATTATTATTATCATAAAAAAAAACAGGGATGTTACGAAAAACACTTGATCGATCGTGTGATGTGCACGATGTAATGTCTTTGTACAAACTAAGAGCTTGAAAGAGAACGAGAGTGGAGGCGCCCTTCCACATAGTTTATTAAATATTTTAATCGCAATGTGTACAGATTGCGTGTATATTGTCGGTAAAAAAAAATAAATTTCCGGATGGTCGTTCTCCCTCTCAAATTCTTGGACAAAACAGCGGTGTAACTCGTAATGCATTATTTTCTTTAAAAATTCAAGCAACAACAGATGGCAACACGCGACATTCACAGGACGTTAAACTGTGCTCGGTGATTGTAAGAAAAGTTTTGTATATCCGTGAATAAGGGAGACTTTTTCGAGAAAGAGGGTGAAGAAAGAGAAAGCTTTTCTTTTCTAAGAATTTATTTCCTCTATATTGAAAGATATTCTTCCTCGCGCATTATGTAAGTGCGGCTAGAGTGCACGCGTTTACAATTCATTCTCCTGAAATATGTAAATCGCATAATTTTGGAAGAAGTTCTGGTGCATGTCAGATACAGGTTGCGTACAATGATCGTGAATAACTAAATCAGAAGCAGTAGATGGAGAACAAAGTGCTGAGTGAAGTTTTCTATTTCAGTAATAACGGCGTTTTTGACAAAGCATAGTACTTAGAAGCTATAAACAGTATCGTAAAATGCAAAGAGCTTATGTCAATCTTTAAAAAAATTATCTTAATAAAAGATTGTTTTGATATCATAATATTGTGTTAACGTTACAAAAATATAAGCAAATATCTTTATGCAAAGTAGCACTGGATAAGTAATTATTGTTATCGACATTTTGAGCGTAAAAGAAAAATTAAGTGATTTAATTATATTTAAAATAAACGGAATATTATTTATAATACCATAATAAACAGTAATTGTTTTAATATTGTTATTACTAATTTTTTTCTTACGTATATTATAATTTTATGCTATTAAAGAATAGTAGAAGAATTGCCAACACATGATACACATAAATGTAACTATTGTAGTATATTCGAATTGAGATAACTTTTCATTTCTCCAATGCACCCCTATATGGTGTACTATAAGTTATAAGACATGATCACAGAATGTACATACTTTTTATAGTAAACACATTTTTAATGACTTTGTTGTATTGAAGAATGGAATTGCAAATTTTTGGGAAAAAAAGGTTAGATAAAGCCAATAATTATTTTTTTATTTATAGATGTTTACTCAATTATAACTGTAGATCTACGATTACATAATTGTATAAAGAAAGTTTAAGGTATTTTTAACTTTATTTATTCCTTTTCTTTTCTTCTTTCTTTATTTCATGATAGGATAAGATGACAACAACAAATGGTGAGACATGAATGCAAAACGTGCTGCATGTACACAGTATTAAAATGAAGTATCACTCAAAAAACGGAAATCATAAAATAGGATTAATATTATACATGAGAAAAAGGGAAGCAGCACAGGATTGTATATTGTTCGATTTCTTTTAATAAGCATTGTGTATCTTGGCTTATCGATCTATACTTGACAGTTTGAATTTATATATTCTTATTCTCTAATGGGTGTAATATACGCGTGCAAGTGTAACAGATAAAATGAAATGGTAAGTAATACTTCTACGGTTTTTGTTAATATTAATTTATGTGCAAATTTTCTAATAATTAAACAATACCTGTTAACAATAACTGCTAATGCTAGTTAGAAATTGAATGTAAATATAATATAGCTTCAACACATCGCAAGTAGGACGGATATATAGGACCCTGAAGTTTTTATAATCTGTAAAAACATTATTATTATAAAATATCAATGTAAGTAAAAATTAAATATTTAAATTAAATCTTAATGTAAAAACCGATTTGTTTAGCATTTGACTTATTTTAATAAATATATATAAAGATGTAATGTTAATAAATGTTATTTTTTTCTTATTAATCAATATAGGTGTAAAAAAATATCGGACAAAAATAGAACGAGATTAGTCGAAACAATGCAACATGCAAACATCTTAATAACTGAAAGTCGGATATGTCTATATATGTTGTGTAAGACGGCGCCGACACAGACGGGGATTACCATATAAATACATTAATCCGTACCCGATTGCCAAATATGTATGCTATTTCCGTAAAAAGTAAAATTATTTTGAATGTTGCTTTTGGTCTACGTAGTAAAATAATTAATAAAAATCAGATGGTTTTTTAAAATAGGTCATAAGAATATTTCCTAATTTTAATCTTGGCATTACTATTTCAATTACGGTTTCTTAGTTATATTTTATTTGAAATATTTCACCGGTATGTAATGAATTAGGCCAATTATCTCAAGAATTAAATCTCAACGCTCAAATAAAATTTGCTTCTATTGACGTTTTGTACACTTTAATGTGATTAAGGTTATATTTTGTTTAAATTTTATTTTAATAGTTGTTAATTAAAACGTTTGGAGAATGGGTATTATCAAATAATTATGAATAAGAGATAAAAACTAAGTAATAAAGATTTGTACACATAATATAGATCTGATAAACACACATAACTCTCTACAAGATTGGAAATAAGACCGTTTATATTAGATACATTACTTTAAATACGAAGCGCCACTACGGTCTGAATGTTAAGATAATGAACTATTATACATATTCATTTAAATGAATTAATTTCAAAAATTACAATTATATAATTAATGACGCTTCGTATTTAAAGTAATGTATCACACATCTCTAATTTCTCCATAATGTACCATAAATTTGTTAGATAATTAACATCACAGTTAAAATTCTAACTGAAAATGAGTACATAATAAAAAAAAATGATTTAATTAATTAAATCATTTTTTTTTGTATTTAGAAAAATCTAGCTTCGACCATTATAGATTTAAATATGCTTACTTATTGTTAATATTTAATTTCATTACCGTCTTAAAAATATCATTTATTATTGTAATTGATAATATTATTTTACTTTATTTTAAAAAGAGCAAGCACTTTATATTTATAGATAAATATGGACAAAATAAACATTTGTGCAAAACCTATGCTAAAAGGCTGTACGTATAAAGTAAATATGAAATAGACTTACACTAGTAAATCGTTCCAAGGACAAATTCATTATCTTTCCAACTGTAATTGTTAACTGATTTTGCGATCTCATTATCAAAAACAATATAATTTGATTTGTTCTAGAATCTGATTCGTACCAGAGGGAAGCGTAGGCAGCATCTCCGATGCTTTTACTCTATTAAATAATTACTCTTGTAACATTTATACATGTACAGATTGTTAATTGGCAAATATTTTGAAAAATATATGAGAAAATATATTTCAGATGAAAATAAAACGGTTTCGTAGGAGATGTTTATTATCGTCACGTTTATGTTTTTTCATAAAGACATTAAAAAGATATAAAGATTACTCTACTTTTTTAAATGGAATTACATGTTTTTGTATTTAATAATACAATTCCTCTAATTATTCTGTATATAATATTATAATGTAAAAATATATATATATATATATATATATATTTATACCAAAAAATTAGTTTAAAAGATATTTTATCATATTCTAGCATACATTAACATAAAATATTAAATGTTTTATATACTACTTTTTAATAACTGTAAATTAATACTTCCATGAACAAAATAATTAAAAAATAATATTTTGTAGAGAAATCACTTAAAAAGTGGGGGTGGTTTTTATATTTTTTTGACCTACCCACCTATAAAAAAACAACATAAACAAAATTTGTCCCCTTAAAAACAGTTCCACATTCACCTGAAACATTTTTTACTTTACGTATTTTCCAAAATATTTGTTTGAAATAATTAAAATGAGATTCTATATATGTAATGTCTGTATATGTGTGTGTATATATATATATATATATACAAACAATTATGTAATAATATCATGAATAATATAATCGTTCTGATGTCTAACCTTAGCGCTCAAGTATTCTCCAGCAAAGCAAAATACGAATGCTTCCATATTCATGACGAAGTAAAATAAGAGGACCCTAATTATATTTTTCAAAACGTCAGGTCGACCTATTGACTGGAATATTAAGAAACATTGTAAGAGCAACGGAAAGGTAACAAAATGCTGAATAATTAAAAGCACAAAATAGTTCTCCTTTATTCTACAAATTCAGCGGTTCTTATAATGTATGTTGCTCTTCATCGTAGATTTAAATAAAATTATAATTACTGCGACAATTGTAGAACCTAAGCAGCAGATAATCAGAATATCCGATACAAACAGCACCATCGTGATATACGAATACAGATGCTCGATATGCTCCGAGAAAGTAATGATTTTCTGGTGTTTTTTTATTATTTCTTTAATCGTAAAATGATTCGAGCTGTCCCTCTCTTTCTTCGGAATAATACCTATCAAACTCTCACGCAGTATATCGATTTGACCGCCTATATGCAATATCTAAAATGTATACGTTCTTCTGAATTACTGTGCTAATAGATGTTGAGAAAAAATATTTTAATACATAAATTTAATTAATGCCACACAAAATATTTTAAAATTTAAAAAGCCGCTTATGACAGAATGGCATATACATTACTTTTTATAATATAGACAATAATCAAACATTTCATCCATAAATTGATATTAAATGATCACAGATCATCAAAATATCAAAAAATTGATATTATAAATAATAAAAATAATACATAGAAACTATATCTACTCACATAATAGAACTTACCAGATTTATGAGTAAAGCATTAAATACACCCATAACGTTGGAACACAGCAATAAATGAAAAAATTGGATAATTAAGACAGATTCATATACGAATCTTTGGTTAGTATCAAATGGCAGATCCATCTCTACAATGAGCAATCGTGTGGAAACATTGGAAGCATTGCCGCTATCCATGTGTTTTACAAAGATCTTGGTGCCAGTAAGAATTGCAGCTATCAAATAAAGAAACACCGTCATGTTAACTAAGCGCTCCGACAGTTTAGCATTGTATGTCGCGAAAATACTGAATTTTGTGCTAGACTTTTCCCAGTCAATCGCCATCATCGTTAATATCTTACTGAATGTTCTACAAATAGTTTTGTTGATTATAATCATGATAACAGCCACAATGAAGCATTATGCAAATCATCGATGAAAAATTTGTCATTATAAAATAATTTTCGAGATGTGTGTCCATTTATCTGTTATTTTTGCATATAATAATTTGTTTAATACAGTAATTGTTTTTAGTTTTGTTAACGTTTACAATTGCCGAATAAATCACTTTACTATCTAAAGTGGTAATTGTTGAAATAAGACGTAATGCTAAATTTATTTAATTAATTTAATTTAAATAAATTAAATAATATTTAAAATAAATTTTTCACTGATACTACTTATACTATGTGTCTCACCACTGCATATCTCACCGCTGTTTACACCAAAAAACGACGAGTACAATAAAAAATCTCGTCATCGCCACTGCTGAACTTAAAATTATTATTATCTCAAAAAGCTCCATCAAATGAAAATGTTTTACAATGTATCGATATTGACCAATTTGCTCGAATACGATCGAAATAATCCAGAATAGTCTACGTAACAAAACGAACGACGTGTTCGGCCAAATGCCAAAGATACGAAACAAAATTTCGGTTGCTGCAGGGCTAATAGTATTCTTTGCTTTCATATTTCTATTATTATTGCTTTCTTATTATTTTGCACTGTTAATATGTATCAAATCCGACAAAAGAATTTAAAAAAGACACAGTTACAGAGAACACTTGATCGATCATATGTTTATAATGCAATATCTTTGTACAAACTGAGAGCTTGAAAGAGAACGAGAATGGAAAGCATTCTCTTACGAATCACTACTTACTACGTATTTTGATCGCAACGTGTACAGATTGCGTGTATATTGTCGATAAAAAAAAATAAATTTCTGGATGGCCGATGTTCTCCCTCTCAAATTCTTGGACGAAACGACGGTGTAACTCATAATGCATTATTTTCTTTAAAAATTCAAGCAACAACAGATGGCAACACGCGACATTCACAGGACGTTAAACTGTGCTCGGTGATTGTAAGAAAAGTTTTGTATATCCGTGAATAAGGGAGACTTTTTCGAGAAAGAGGGTGAAGAAAGAGAAAGCTTTTCTTTTCTAAGAATTTATTTCCTCTATATTGAAAGATATTCTTCCTCGCGCATTATGTAAGTGCGGCTAGAGTGCACGCGTTTACAATTCATTCTCCTGAAATATGTAAATCGCATAATTTTGGAAGAAGTTCTGGTGCATGTCAGATACAGGTTGCGTACAATGATCGTGAATAACTAAATCAGAAGCAGTAGATGGAGAACAAAGTGCTGAGTGAAGTTTTCTATTTCAGTAATAACGGCGTTTTTGACAAAGCATAGTACTTAGAAGCTATAAACAGTATCGTAAAATGCAAAGAGCTTATGTCAATCTTTAAAAAAATTATCTTAATAAAAGATTGTTTTGATATCATAATATTGTGTTAACGTTACAAAAATGTAAGCAAATATTTTTATGCAAAGTAGCACTGGATAAGTAATTATTGTTATCGACATTTTGAGCGTAAAAGAAAAATTAAGTGATTTAATTATATTTAAAATAAACGGAATATTATTTATAATACCATAATAAACAGTAATTGTTTTAATATTGTTATTACTAATTTTTTTCTTACGTATATTATAATTTTATGCTATTAAAGAATAGTAGAAGAATTGCCAACACATGATACACATAAATGTAACTATTGTAGTATATTCGAATTGAGATAACTTTTCATTTCTCCAATGCACCCCTATATGGTGTACTATAAGTTATAAGACATGATCACAGAATGTACATACTTTTTATAGTAAACACATTTTTAATGACTTTGTTGTATTGAAGAATGGAATTGCAAATTTTTGGGAAAAAAAGGTTAGATAAAGCCAATAATTATTTTTTTATTTATAGATATTTACTCAATTATAACTGTAGATCTACTATTACATAATTGTATAAAGAACCAGAATGTTTAAGATCTTTTTAACTTTATTTATTCCTTCTCTTTTTTTCTTTCTTTGTTTCATGATAGGACAAATGATGAGACATGAAAACGTGCTGCATATACACAATATTAAAATGAAGTATCACTCAATAGTAAAAAAAAAATGGAAATCATACAATAAGAACAATATTATACAGAGAGTAAGAGAGAAGCAGCATAGGATTGTATATTGTTCGATTTCATTTAATAAGCATTGCGCATCTTGGCTTATCGATCTATACTTGAGTCTGAATTTATATATTCTTATTCTCTATTAATGCGCGTAATATACGCGTGCAAGTGTAACAGATAAAAGGAAATAGTAAGTAATACTTCAACGGTTTTGTTAATATTAATTTATGTGCAAATTCTTTAATAATTAAATAATACCTATTAACAATAAATGCTAGTTAGAAATTGAATGTAAATATAATATAGCTTCAACACATCGCAAGTAGGACGGATATATAGGACCCTGAAGTTTTTATAATCTGTAAGAATATTATTCAATTACTATAAAATATCAATGTACGTAAAAATTAAATATTTAAATTTAAATTAAATATTTAAATTAAATATTGATGTAAAAACTGATTTGTTTAGCATTGGACTTATTTTAATAATATATAACACTATAAATATTATAATAAATGTTAATAAATGTTATTTCTTATTAATAAATGCGAGTATAACAAAATATAGGACAAAAATAGAGCAAAATTAGGCAAAATGTAATATGCAAACATCTTAATAATCAAAAGGCGGATATGTCTATATGTTTTTATAATATAACGCGAACACAGACGTAGATTATTATATTAAATACATTAATCCATACCCGACTGCCAAATATGTACACTATTTCCGTTTTCGTGTATTAAAAATAAAATTATTTTGAATGTTACTTTTGGTCTATGATAAATAAAATAATTAATAAAAATCAGTTTTTTTAAAATAAATCATAAATATATTTCTTAACTTTAATCTCCGCATTACTATTTCATTTACAGTTTCTTGCTTATAATAAATATTTTATTCAAAATATATTTTTTCGGTATATAATAAATTAGATCAATTATCCCAACAATTAAATTTCAACGTTTAAATAAAATTTCATTCTATTGACGTTTTACACTTTAATGTGATTAAGGTTATATTTTATATTTAAATTTTATTATAAAAAGTTAAATTTTATTTTAATTGTTGTTAATTAAAATGTTTAGAGAATGGGTATTACAAATCATTATGAATAAGAGATAAAAACTAAGTAATAAAGATTTGTACATAATATAGATCTGATAAACACACATAATTCTCTAATTTTTTTATTATGTACCATAAATTTCAATTCAAATAATTAACTTTACAGTTAAAATTTTAACTGGAAATGAGTATATAGAAAAAAATGAATTCTTAAATGCTAATCCAAGAATATTTTATGCTTAGAATAACGTCAAGAATAAACAATTTCCGATTAACAATAAATTATTCGTGAAATAAAATAAATTTTATTCTTAGTTCGAAATAAATTTTATTTCAATAAAAGGAAAAAGTTGCACTTGTTCCACATTAAATATGCTTAGATTAGAATTATGTTTTCTTTAATGATATCTTTTGTCAATTTATTTCAAACCCTCAGTATGCTTTTTAATAACATCAAGGTGACAGATCTCATTGCTGCAATAAGTGACGATAGCTTTGTGAATGAAGTATCACATTTATAGAGTATGCCTCTTAATGCATGCCGTACAAGCTCCCAAGGAAAAATTGAATCAAACTTGAATTATATCTTCTACTAACGTAGCTCAAAGGCAAGTGAAATGCTGAGACCAATCTCCGTTAGCCGTATTGCAAATAAGGATGCAAACAGACGGTCAACCTCGTCATAATGGTAGACTACATATACAACGCTGGCTACATATACAGGCGGATCCGTCGCGACGGATTCATTGCTCATCTCACCCATTTAACTTTGGATAGCAGATCCGCAAACCCGCCGCGGAAAAATTCGCCCGCGTGTATAGGCGCCTGTTCGTCAAGTCGCAGTGACAAAGTCGGCCGGCTCTTCGCGCATTCCCATTTGCAATATAATTGACAGAAACATTAGAACGAGCTGAATATGTTATCCGCTCTTAAAGATTGAATCACATTTAGAGATAGAATACAATTTTAAGAATAAAGCATACTTTGCACAAATCTATATATCTATTTATGCATGTATCTATTTATTATTGATGTCAGTGAACATTTATAATTGAAGAGAACATTTTATACTTAAATGAAAGTAAATAGTATTCAAGAATAAAAATATATATGAATTAGGAATTCATTTTTTTCTGTGTATATAAGACAAAAAAATATGATTTAATTAACTGAAACAAATTATATAATATGTGCTATATGTAGCTTATTTCCATTAAAAAAAATCAATTATACTTTAGAACTTGTAAAAAAAATTTTTTTAGTCATAAAACTATTTTATAATTTAGACTATTTTATTTTTTTTAGTTAAATGCAACTTTTAAAGGCCCTGTAACAGATTCCAACGGATCCTGTTCTGAGTGAGCAGACCTACAGTTTGAGAAGAGTAGCAACCTATTTACACACTTGAAATCTTATTAAAATCAACCTTGAATTCGAAATTTGGTAATCTTTTCACATTAATTGGACTGTATTTCTTAAAGCATATATCATAGAGTTAAATAAATTATTGCATCGTGTTCAGCGACCAAAAAAACATACGGTATCCTTTTAAAATCTGGTTTAAGCCATTTTTGCATCAAATTAAATGTGTTTATTAAGGAAAATCGGAACTTTGATTAAAAAATCGTTTACTAGCAACCTCCAAATCTTAATATTATTTGATAAAAATTTAAGGGTGTTCTTTTGGTATAAGATGGAAGCTTTTGAGCTAAGTGCCTGATTAAAAAAAAAAATTTTTTTTTGACAGTCTCATGTACATGCATCTATATCATAATTTGTAATTATTTAACCTGCGCGTCGAATTTTCTCCGGC
>NW_011627542.1:2257269-2409676 GCF_000204515.1 Acromyrmex echinatior | reverse complement strand
TCCCGTACGAGCGTCCTAAGCCATAAGACCATCGAGATCGTACGTTTAATTGCGTTTGTCCGGTAAAAATTCTATCCGCAGTTTGAATAACTGCAAAATATGATATATATATACATATATATATATATATACATGTACATATATAGTATATACATATAATTCACTTTAAATTATTTAGGATTTAAAAGATCTAGCTTCGATCGTTATAAGATTGAATATGATTATTTATTGTTAATATTTAATTTCATTACGATCTTAATAAAATCATTTATTATTGTAATTGACAACATTATTTTATCTTATTTTAAAAAGAACAAGCACACTTTATATTTATATATAATTATGGATAAAATAATCATTTGTGCAAAATCTATACTAAAAGGCTATATAAAGTAAATATGAAATAGACTTACACTAGTAAATCGTTCCAAGGATAAATTCATTATCTTTCCGACTGTAATTGTTAACTGATTTTGCGATCAGCAAAAACAATATAATTTGATTAGTTCTAGAATCTGATTCGTACCAGAGAGAAGAGTAGGCAGCATCTCCGATGCTTTTACTCTATTAAATAATTATTCTTGTAACATTTATATATGTATATATTGTTAATTGGCAAATATTTTGAAAAATATATAATATGAGAATATATATTTCAGATGAAAGTAAAACGGTTTCGTGGGAGATATTTATTTTCGTCACATTTGTGTTTTTTCGTAAAGGCATTAAAAAGATTACTCTACTTTTCTAAATGGAATTATATGATTTTTTATTTAATAATATAATTTCTCTAATTATTTTGTATATAAAAATATTAAAATGTTAATATCAAAAAAACTATTAGTTTATAAGATATTTGATACCATATTCCGGCATTACATTACATAAAATATTAAATGTTTCATAAACTACTTATTAATAACCGTAAATTAATATTTTCATGAATAAAATAATTAAAAAATATTTTGCAGAAAAATCATTTAAAAAGTGGGGGTAACCTTCATACCTTTTTGACTTATTCGTCTATAAAAAACAACATGAATCAAATTCGTTCCCCCGAAATAGTTCCACTTTCATCTGAAACATTTTTTACGTACCATACGTATTTTTCAAGATATTTATTTAAGATAATTAAAATGAGATTCTGTATATGAATGTGGATGTGTGTGTATATGTGTATATACAAACAATTATATATTAATATTATAATATCAAAGAAAGTGATTAATATAATCGTTCTGATGTCTAACCTTAGCGCTCAAGTATTCCCCAGCAAAGCAAAATATGAATGCTTCCATATTTATGGTCAAGTAATATAAGAGGACCCTAATTATATTTTTGAAAACGTCAGGTCGACCGATTGACTGAAATATTAAGGAATATTCTAAGAGTAACGAAAAGGTAACAAAATGCTGAAATAATTAAAAGCACCAAATAGTTCTCCTTTATTATACAAATTCAACAGCGGTTCAAATAGTGTATATTGCTCTTCATCGTATATATAGATTTAAACAAAATTATAATACTTACTGCCACAATTGTAAAACCTAAGCAGCAGATAATCAGAATATCTGATACAAATAGCACCATTGCAATATACGAATACAGATGTTCGATATGCTCTGAGAAGGTAATGATTTTCTGATGTTCTTTTATTACTTCTTTTACTGTGAAATGACTCGAGCTGGCCTTGTCTTTCTTCGGAACAATTCCCATCAAACTCTCACGCAGAATATCGATTTGACCGCCTATATGCAATATCTAAAATATATACGTTCTTCTGAACTACTGTGCTAATAGATGTTGAGAAAAAATATTTCAATGCATAAATATTTAATTAACACCGTATAAAATATTTTAAAATTCAAAAAGCAACATATGATAGAATAGTCTATATATTATTTTTTATAATATGGACAATAATCAAACATTTCATCAATAAATTGATATTAATTGATCACAGATTATTAAAATATAAGAAATTAATATTATGAATAATAAAAATAATACATAGAAACAATATCTACTTACATAATAGAACTTACCAGACTTATGAGAAAAGCATTGAATACACTTACAAGGTTGGAACATAGTAAGAAATGAAAAAATTGGCTAATTATAACAGATTCATATACGAATCTTTGGTTAGCGTCAAATGGCAGATCCATCTCTAAAATGAATAATCGTGTGGAGACATTGGAAGCATTGCCATCATCTACGTATTTCACAAGGATGTGGGTGCTACAGAGAATTACAGTAATCGAATGAAGAATCACCAACATATTAACAAAGCGCTCCGATAGTTTGGCATTTTGCGTTGTTACGAACATACTAAATTTTGTGTTGGAACACTTTTCCCAATCAATCGCCATCATCGTTAATATCTTACTGAATGTTCTACAAATAGTTTTATTGGTTATAATCACGATAACAATCCGCAATGAAGCATTATGCAAATTATCGATGAAAAATTTATCATTACACAATAACTTTCGAGATGTGTGTTCATTTATCTTTTATTTTTGTATATAATAATTTGTTTAATACAATAATTGTTTTTAGTTTTGTTAACGTTTGCAATTGCCGAATAAATCACTTTACTATCTAAAGTGGCAATTGCTGAAATAAGCCGTAATGTTAAATTTATTTAATTAATTTAATTTGGATAAATTAAATAATGTTTAAAACAAATTTTTCATTGATAGTACTTATACTATGTGTCTCACTACTGCGTATCTCACCGCTGCTTACACCAAAATAGAACGAGTACAATAAAAAATCTTGTCATTGTCACTGCTACAGTTAAAATTATTATGATCTCGAAAAGCTCCATCAAATGAAAATGTTTTACAATATATCGATATTGACCAATTTGCTCGAATACGATCGAAATAATCCAGAACAGTCTACGTAACAAAACGAACGACGTGTTCGGCCAAATACCAAAGATACGAAATAAAATTTCTGTAGCTGGGCTAACAGTATATTTTACTTTCATATTTATAGTATTATTACTTTCTTATTATTTTGCACTGTTAATATGCATCGAATCCGGAGAATAAAGAAATAAGAGAATAAAAAAAAACAGGGATGTTACGAAAAACACTTGATCGATCGTGTAATGTGCACGATGTAATGTCTTTGTACAAACTAAGAGCTTGAAAGAGAACGAGAGTGGAGGGCACTTGCCCACATAGCTTATTAAATATTTTAATCGCAATGTGTACAGATTGCGTGTATATTGTCGGTAAAAAAAAATAAATTTCCGGATGGCCGATGTTCTCCCTCTCAAATTCTTGGACAAAACAGCGGTGTAGCTCGTAATGCATTATTTTCTTTAAAAATTCAAGCAGTAACAGATAGCAACACACGCGACATTCACAGAACGTTAAATCATGGATTGATATGGCCGTAAGAAAAGTTTTGTATATCCGTGAATGAGGGAGAGTTTTCGAGGAAGAGGGTAGAAGAAGCGAATATTTTTTTCTTTCAATATTGAGGAAAGATTTTATTTCCTCAATATTGAAGGATATTCCTCGCGCATTATAAGTGCGGCTAGTGTGCACGCGTTAACAATTCATTCTCCTGAAATATGTAAATCGTATTATTTTGGACGGAACTCTGGTGCATGTCAGATTCAAGTTGTGCATTGATTGTGAAGAAGCAAGTCAGAAGCAGGAAACGGAGAATGAAGTGTTGAGTAAAGTTTTATATTTCAGTAGCAATGGCAACTCGCAAACGACAAGCATAATCCTTATAAGCAATATCATAAGTTTGCAATATTATAAGCTAGCCTGGATATATAATATAGATTTTTAAGCCATAAGAAATGGTCAAATCACAATCGATTATTCTTTTCGCATTCGGTTGTAATTGTTTAATTTCTTATGGCTTAAGTCTTAAATCACCTATTGTAGATTCGGACTAAAGGACATCATAAAATGCAAAGAGCTTAATGTTAATATTCAATAAAAGATTGTAATAATAAATGTTATAATGACATTTCAACATTACAAAAATGTAAAGTAACATCTGTTTAAGCGAGTAGAGCATTGGATAAGTAATTATTATTATCAATATTTTAAGTGTGAAAATTAATTTAATTATATCAGAAATATAAATGGTATATTATTTGTAATACGATAATAGCTATAATTTCTTTAATACTGTTACTGAGTTTTTTTATTATATATTATATTTTATAATTTTATACTGTGATTAGAGTGTATATGTTGTGATACTAGAGGAAAGTGGAAGAATTGCGAATACGTAGTAAATACAAATGATACTGTTGCAGTATATTCGAGTTGTGGTAACTTCTTATTTCTCTAATGACAGTCCGATATACACCTAGTGCTGTACTATAACTCATGATCATAGAACGTACACGCTTTTCGAAGTAAATACCATTAAGGTAAACGTCCCAATAATCGGACGTGTACCTATTGTTCAGACACATAATTTATTATTATTAATCTCAAATGATTTTTTTATTGCAATATTATAATTTAATTATATTTAAAAATTACAATTAAATTATAATATTATATTTAAAAAATCATTTGAGATTAATAATAATAAATTTTGTTTAAGTGTCCGGACATAGAGACATGTCCAGTCACTGGGACGTTTACCTTGTATATTTTCGATAACTTTGTTGTAGAGAAGAGTGAAGAAAATTGTAAATTTTTAAGAAAAATTTAAATAAAATCAATAATTATTTATTACTTACATTGTGGAAATTTTTTGTTAAAGAATATTGTCTATACCATGTATAAATGAATTTTTATATATTATTTAATATAAAATAATTTTAAATTAAAAAAATTAAAACTCGATATTTTTTATGGCGACGGGGAAATTTCATATGACTAGAGTTTTGTTTTTTTTTTTTGTAAATTGTTGCTGTCGAAGAAAAATTTATTCCATCCTCAGGATAAGCGCCCGAATGAAGTTGATATATTAAAGTTATCACTTTTGGACACTTTTACGCCGAGACTATAGATTGTTGTGGTCGTCGTGCGAAGACTATAGCATTCGTAACACTATGATCGATTAGCCATTTCGTTGTCGTGCATGCTAAACAAATCTTTCGAATTTTCGTTTATTCAATTCGTGGCTATTATAAGATATCGCGGAACTTTTTATATAAAAAAAATGAATTCTGAATAACTTCATAAAATAAGTTCAAGCTATTTATAGTTTATTATTTGATACTGTTGCACAAAAAAAAACGAAGAGAATAATTAAGTTAATTCATTGATGAATTAACCAAAAGAGAATCCGTTAGCAACAAGCTGTGTGCTAAAGAGTTGCTCAAATTATTCATCAAATCCATTAGCTCGTTGGTGCGGTGGAGAAATATGAAATAAACGTACCGACATATCATAACGACAATTAATTTCGCGAACTAGAAAATTTATGCGAAATGGTTTACAACATGTCCACTCAGGTGTTATATTAAGATTTGAAGTACGAATTTTATAGAGAAACATGCTGTACTCGCAATCATTTTCGTAAAATTATGAAAAAAAGAATTTACTATCAATAATTTTATAATATAAGACATCGAATATCGGATTTGCCGTGTTTCCTTAATTTTACGAAAAATATTGTGATATATAATTCATTAAAGAACGCAAAAACATATTCACAATTGACCGAAAACAATTAATCATTAAATGTTCTCTTGAAAGCAAACCTAAAATAACACACTATACATACTCTAATATATAATACATACATACTCTAAAATGTATAGATGTGGATTTAATTCTGTAGATGTTAAATATTATATAATTTTCTCAACATACGATGAGATCTACATAAACACTACACGATTAAGAATTTACACCTATAATTTTTGAATGTACAACTTTAGATCTACAATTATGAAACTTTAAAAGTTATTAGAAATTTACAAAATTTGTCCTTATTTTGTCGGTTTCTTATTCTTCTTTCTTTTTTTCTTGACAGGGTAACACGACGAATTATGAGTTTTAAAAATACAAGACGCCACGTGCACAGCAAATGGAAGACTCGAGAAAGAATAAAAGAAAATTGTCAGAACTTGCAAAGTCGCGCTAACGTTGCCAAATGAGAGGAGCGAAAGCAGCATGGGATTGCATTGTTCGACATCAATTAATAAACATCTCGAGTTATTGATCTACGGCAATTTTGAGTTTATTCTTACTACCAAAACGCACACACGCAAGTGTGTAACACATATGGAAAAAAATGGTAAGTAATATTGTAATGATTTTTGACATTTTTAAATTATGTGCAAATTTTTTTAAGACTAAACATAATTAAACTACCAGTTGTTAACACTTATTAAAAATATTATGTAAATAGAATGCAGTTCCGCTTCAATACATTGCAAGTAGAACCGATATATAGGAGGCTGAAGCTTTTACAATCTGTAAAAGTATTATTTGATTATTATAATAGTATATGTGTGTGTATACAACGAAAATTGATTCAAATAATAGTTTATTCATAATTTAAGAAAAAAAAAACAAATTTTTTGCTTTTTATTTATTCTAGATAATTATTAATAGAATAATCTCTTCTCAATGTAAAATATGCGATTAAAAATTTTACGTGCAAAATGATGTGTCTTTCTGAGATAAACTTACAGTGGTAAATTGTCCCAAAGACAAATTCATTATCTTTCCAATTGTAATACTTAATTGATTTTGCGACCTCATTATCAAAGATAATATAATTCGACTATTTCTAGAATCTGATTCGTACCAGAAGGAAGCGTAAGCAGCATCTCCGATGCTTTTGCTCTATTGGAGCAAATGGAGGATTAATGGATATTGTAATTTTGAAAATAAATTACATATAATAATATTCTGCTTATTTATCGCAAACCACATATTCGTCTCAATAACTAACCTTAACACTTAAATATTCTCCAGCAAAACAAAAGATGAACGCCTCCATATTTATAACGACATAAAATAAAAAGTTTCTGATTATACTTTCTGAAGCATCAGGTCGACCGATCGACTGGAATATTAAGAAATGTCCTAAGAGGAATGGAAAAGTGATAAGGTAATGAATACTTAAAGGTGAATTAGCTCTTTTATTCTGTAAAATTCTAATGTATATTCCTCTTTACTGTAGAATTATACAAAAATATAATACTTACCGCAACAATTGTAAAACCCAAGCAACAGATAATCAACGAATCCGATACGAACAATATCATAGCGATATATGAATATAAATCTTCAATATACTTTGAAAACGTAATGATTTTCTGGTGTTCTCTAATTGCTTCTTTCGTCTCAAAGTAATTTAGATTTTTGCCATTCTTCGGAAAAATTTCCTTCAAGTTCTCGCGAAGAATATCGATTTGGCCTCCTATATGCAATATCTGAAATATACATTATTTTTAATTGTCATATTTAAATAAAAAGTTGCGAGAAAAAGATTTTTAATCAATTATGTAAAAAAAGCGTCAAAGTTGGAATAATTAAATGTTGGAATATTAATTTTATATGTAATTTATTTTAAATATATGCTTCAAAGGACTACACGCCGATTACTTTCAAATTTGAAATAAATTATTTAAATTTCTAGATTAAACATATCTCTCTCTCTCTCTCTCTCTCTCTCTCTCTCCGCATATAATCTTTTAAAATTTTATAGTCAGCATAAGTTAAGAATTCCATAAACTATTTTTGATAATGTATAAGACAATACATGTACATTCGATTAATCAACTGATATCAACTGATTGGTCAATAAAATATCAAGATTGATTTTAATGAATAGTAGAAATAATAAATAATAACATTAATGAATAACAATATTTTTTGCACAGCAAGACTCACCAGATTTATAAGCAGGGCATTCAACAAGCAGTTTGCATCAGCACATAATAGCGAAAAAAAGAATTGAGCAATTATGACTGATTCGTATACGAATCTTTGATTAGCATCAAATGGTAGATCCATATCTATAATGAGCAATCGTGTAGAAATGTTGGAAGCTATGTTGTCATCCGCTTGTTTTAGGAAAACTTTACTACTCATAAGAAGTACAGTTGTCGAATATAGAATCACTGTCATATTAACAAAGCGCTGTGACAGTTTGGCATTGCATATCGCAAACGTACTGAATTTCGTGTTAAAATACTTTTCCCAATCAATTGCCATCATTGTTAGTATCCTGTTGAACGTTCTACGAACAGTTTTTAATAGTCATAATCGTGATAACGGCCGCAATGAATTATGCAAACCGTTATGCAAACCATCGATGAAAAATTTATCGTTGCGCAATGAATTTATAGATGCGTGTCCTCTCATTTTTTTATCCCGTATAATAATTAATTTATTATAGCAATTTGTCTTTAATTTAGTTTCGTTCACAAGTTCGTTTGCAATTGTCAAATAATTTATTTTACAGACCAACATAGTAATTGTCAAATTGAGATGCAATTTTATATTTATTTAACTAGGCTAAATGGTATAATTAATTATAATTAAATAAAATAATTTGTAAAACAAATTTTTCACCGATCTGACAGTGCATATCAATATACGTTTCATCGATCTCGCTTATCTCACCGCTGTTTACACCAAAAAATGACAAGTTTAATTAAAAATATTGTATACGTCATCGTTGAACCCAAAATATGCATTATCTCGGTAAACTCAACCAAATGAAAATGCATTATGATATATCGATATTGTAAAACTTGTTCGATTATGATCAAGACAGTCCAGAGTAGTCTACACAATGAAGCACATGACATATTCGGCCAAATGCCAAAAATTCGAAACCAAATTTCTATAGTTGGGCTAACAGTATTCCTTACTTTCATATTTCTATTATTATTTTCTTATTATTGTGCACTGTTAATATGCATCGATTCCGAGAAAAGAATGTTTACAAAAAGCACAGTGTTACAAGAAACACTTGATCGATCGTACATATGATGTGCACGATATAGTGTCTTTATACAAACAGAGCTTGAAAGAGACCGGGAGTGGTGGGTACTCTCCCATGAGCCACGGCTTATTAAATATTTTGATCGGAACGTGCACATATTGCGTACACTATTGTGGATAAAAAATAGAAGTTTTCAGGTGGACGACCCTGTCCCTCTCGAATTCTCGAGCGAAACAATGAAGTAGCAGGCAGTGCATTATTTCCTTTAAAAATTCAAGTGACAGCAGATAGCAACCGTGGCACGTGCAAACGTGGACAGAATATAATATTAAAACCATGTTCGGTGACCATAAGAAAAGTTTTGTATTTCCGTAAATGGGGGAGAATTTTTTGAAGAAGAGGAAAGATGGAACAGACGAAAGACATTTCTTTTTCTGAGATTTTATTTTCTCAATATTAAAGAATATTCTTCCTTGTGTATTAGATAAGTACGATAAGTATATGGCCAGCGTTCACTACTATTACCCAGAAATATATAAATCGTGCAATGGATAAAATCCTAGCGAAAAAAGTAAGTCAGGAATACGAGAAAGCAAAGTGCTGAATAAAGTTTTATTTTCGAACGCAACGGAATTGAGCGAAATGCACGGATTAACAAAATTACTCGTAAACGACAAGTATTGTATAAGTTACAAAAAAAAAATTATAAAATGTGAAGATCTTACGTTAATATTTCAGAAAAGATTGTTTAATAGTCATTACAATATATACATTTAAGTATTAATAAAACTCTGAAGTAACCTTTTATTGTGTAATAAGAAGGAATATTTGTAATGTAATTTATATTTTTTCAATTTTTTATTTTACATGTAAAAGAAAAAATAAACAATTTAATTATATTAATAGTAAATACAATATTATTTGAAGTAGGACACGCTACAATCATGTTTTTGATTGGAATAACGTTTAAATATTAGACACAGAACATTCAACAAATATATTATTTATAAAGGATTGTTTTAGATCAATCGAAATAAACGTGCAATTATTACAATGCCGATTCCTAAAGGCCCATTTATAATTTGTTAATTATCTTTTATGGTTTTACATTATTATTTCAATTTTTATTTTAATTATTATTTTGATTTTATATTATAAAATCAAAGTAATGCATGATATTATCATAATTTAATTATCTAATTTATATAGTTCTCCATATTAAAGAAGGCGGGAAAATAAATTGTTTTGACGGTTCACGGTAAATTTCACATATTTGGATTATTTTGAATACTTTACAAAAGCAGAAAATGATGATAAAGATGCATTTTAGTCAATGTATTATATTTTAATGTATATTAATCAATGCATTTTCATAATTTATTGTATATAAATCCAATAAATTTATCCAATAAAATCTGTTATAATATCAAGATTATGTGAAGCAACATAGATAATTAAGAAATAACATTAAGTTCATTTTAAAGCAAGTGTAAATATTAAATTTATTATGGGTATATTAAAATATTTAATATTTTTTTATGATTAAAATATTTAATACATCAATCAAATATGTTTGTGTTAAAAAGTGAAAAAATTGTTCAATTAAGAGCTCGTGCACGGATGAGTTGCTATCGAAGAGAAATTCCATTCTTAGGATAAATCCCCAAATGAGAGCAATTGATGTATTAAAGTTATCACCTTCAATATTAATAATAACTAACAATATTGAATAACAAAATTACTCTGAGACTATAGGTCACTACGATGACCACGCGAAGACCGATAATTGATTTCGAAACGCGATGTGACAGATTAGCGATATCCGTCGTGTGAACGCTGAACGGATCTCTTATTTTCTGTTTAATCCAAGATATAATCGCGGGACTTTCTGTATGGGAAAAATTGAATAATTTCGGAATTCTAAATAATTTTATAAAATAATACTTTATCATTTAAAACTTGTATTGCATGAAAAACATGCACTTTATAGAGTCATCAGGCTAATTCATCGTTAGATCTAGAAGATGGTTAATTTGAAGAGCAATCAGCTGTGCACTAATCAATCTGCATATAACACTTAAAAAATACTTATTTAATATTTTTATATTAAATGAATATTTAAAAAACGTTTTAAAAATATTGTTTGCTGGATTGGGAAAGAACTGCTCAAATTATTCATTAATCCATCAACTCATTAATGCGAAGATGCAATACAAAGTAAATATACCGATTGACTTTAACAATAATTAATTCAGCAAAACAAAATAATGTACACATCAAGCCAGAATGCCAAAGATGACGAACAACGAATTTTATAAAAAAATTCGAAGCAGTCATTTGCGTAATTGCGAGAACAAAAAATTCTCTATCAACGACTTACAAAATATCAAATATTGACAGAGCATACATATTTTCTTGATTGAAATATCATGAAATAACCTGCTGAAAACTAAAACGCAAAAACATTTCGCACGTAATTGATAGAGAGCGATAAATCATTAAAAATTTGTTTGATATCACACATAAGATACACAATTACAGATTTACGTTTACAAAACTGTAAACATAAAGTTTATAATTCGTTCTCTCTTGTCACTATCCTCTCTTCTTTTTCTTTCTCGATACGATAACAATGATAGCGATGAATTATGAAGATTAAAAATTCAAAATGTGCGAGTATATAATGTTCTACTGGAAGACCCGCAAAAAAATATAAGAGGAAAATTGTAGGGGCTTGCAAAGTGGAGCGAACAATACCAGGCAGGAGGAGAAAATAGCATGGGGTTGTATTGTTCGAACACATTTAATAAACACTTCGTATCCCGACATTATCGATCTACTGCTTGACTGCACGAGCTTATTCTAACTCCTATATGAAATACACATGCGTGCAAGTGAACGATGCATACATGCATGTAAGTGTATACCATGGAAGAAAATGTAACAGGTAAGAAAATGTAACAAGTAATAATAGAACATCACTTTTGTTACTTTTAATTTATGTGCAAATTTTACTAATCAAACTACTAGTTGTTAAAAATAATTATAAAAATTTTTTATAATAGAATGTAGTTTCGCCTCTCTCAATACATTGCAAGGAGAACCGATATATAAGAAGCTGAAGCTTTTACAATCTGTAAGAGTATTATTATAATTATTATAAAATATCAATGTAAAAAATATAAATATTTAAATTTTACTTGTTATTTCTACTTGTCATTTCTTTTAATAATGTAATACAATAGTATAAATATTTAAAAATATAAACATTGCAGCATTTAAAACAAATTTTTTTAAGATAATTTTTAGCATTAAATCTGCTAAAAAATTTTATACATAAAACAAGATAACTTGCTGAGATAAACTTACAGTACTATATTGTTCCAAAGACAAATTCATTATCTTTCCTATTGTAATGGTTAATTGATTTTGCGATCTCATTATCAAGGACAATATAATTCGACTGTCTCTAGAATCTGATTCGTACCAGTGGGAAGCGTACGCAGCATCTCCGATACTTTTGTTCTATTAAATAATGGATCTTGTAGCTTTTATATACAAAATCAATTACGTATTCTGCTATTTATCGTAAACAATATATTGGTTCCAATATCTAACCTTAGCGCTCAAATATTCTCCAGCGAAACAATACACAAACGCTTCCACATTTATAACAATATAAAATAAGAAGTTTTTGGTTATACTTTTCGTAGCATCGGGTTGACCGATCGACTGGAACATTAAGAAACGTCCTAAGAGCAATGGAAAAGTGAAAAAGTAATGAATAAGGGTATGAATTAGTGCTGTTTTTATATCCTTTGTTTATCATAAAATTAATCAAAGTTGCTTACCGCAATCATGGTAAAACCTAAGCAGCAGATAATCAGAGTATCTGATACGAACAGCACCATCGCAATATACGTGTACAGATCTTCGATGTGCTCTGAAAATGTGATGATTTTCTGATGCTTCTTGATTATCTTCTTTATCGTAAAATGACTCGGATTACACTTTCCATTCTTCGGAAAAACTTCCTTTAATCCCTCTCGAAGAATATCAATTTGTCCGCCTATATGCAATATCTAAAATATATATTCTTCTCAACAGTCACTTAATGGAAGCCGTGACAAAAATATTTTAATGCTTGAATTCAATTTAGGTTACACAAAATCTTAAAATCTTCAAGATTTAAGAAGCAACACAAATCAAAATTATCTATTAATTATTTTTAATCAATAAATATATATATGTGCAGGTTGCTCTCTACCGATACCTACAGATCAGTAAGTATGGTTTTCTATCTGCCAATAGGCAAGGGAACGCGTTACTGGATGCGGAATAAGATTAGATCGCAAGTCCAGCGGAGAATGAAACAAAAGAAATTGAATTTTACATTCTGATACAGTGTAAAATTCAATAATATGATATAAAATTTAATAATATAAATAATATCTGACTTAATGTATTAGGTGTTGGAATTAATTCGTAGCGTTTTTAATGAAAGAATGTTATTTATTTCACATGAGCATTAAAAAATACATTAATGAAAGTACTTCCCATCACTTGTAAAACGCTACGAATTAATTCCAACACCTAATAACATAAATAAAATTTAATAAATATTAAAAAATATGTAATTATAATTTATAATTATATATTTTAAAAAAATAATTATGTTTAAAATTATATAATTATAATTATAATTTATAATTATATATTTTAAAATATTTATTAAATTTCATTTATGTTAGATTAAGTCAGATATTATTTGTATTATTAAATACATATTTTATATCATATTATTAAATTTTACACTATACCAGAATGTAAAATTTAATTTCTTTTGTCTCCTTCCCTGCCGGACTTGCGATCTAATCTTATTCCGTATAAGTAAACCGTGCTCCTGCCCATAGGCAGATAGGCAACCCGACTTACTGATCTGTAGATCGGCAGCACTCTATATAGTAGATCACAGAAAAGTTGTAACACTTTTTTTCAATGGGTTTCTGAACTCAATCTTGTTTGTAGAGTGTTTGAATGTAAATGATTAGATATATCATAAAGAACCAATCTCTCCGGTGAGAGCAGAAATCAATCAAAAAAAAGTATGCATCGTTTCTGTGATCCACTGTACATTCCAATTGACATCAACTAATTGATTATATAAAATTGGTTATAATAAAATTTCAAGAAATTGACTTCTATGGATAATGATAATATATTTTTTATGTCCTGCAAAACTTACCAGATTTATGAGTAGAGCATTTATTAAACAGTTTGCGTCGGCACAGAATAGTAAATTAACAAATTGAGCAATTATGACTGATTCATATACAAATCTTCGATTAGCGTCAAATGGTAGATCCATCTCTAGAATAAGCAACCGTGTGGACATGTTGGAAGCGTTGCTGTCATCCACGTGCTTTATGAAAATTTTGCTACTAAAAAAAATTATAGTTGTCGAATAAAGAATTACCGTTATGTTAGCGAAGCGTTGCGACAATTTGGCATTGCATGTCGCGAACACACTAAATTTTGTGCCAGAATATTTTTCCCAGTCGACCGTCATCATTGTTAATATCCTGTTGAAAGTTCTAAAAATGATTTTGATTGGTCATAATCATGACAACGGCCGCAATGAAGCATTATGCGTATCGATGAAAAATTTATCGTTGTACAATGACTTTATCGATGTGTGTCTGCTTTTATTTCTCTTTTGCATATAGTAATTAATTTATTACAGCAATTTATTTTAAATTTTGCTTTATTACATTGTTCATATTTGCAATTGCTAAATAGTTTAATTTATTTGTCAGAGTAATTGTTAAATAGAGTTAGATCACTAACTTAATGTGTCTGAATAACTTACTTGTTAGTTAAATATGAATAAAATAAATAATATTAAATAATATATTTAAAACAAATTTTTCACTGATAGTGCATATTACTATGAGCTTCACTGCTGCGTATCTTACCGCTGTTTACACCAAAAAATGACAAGTTTAATTAAAAATATCGTATATGTCATTGCTGAACCCAAAATATGCATTAACTCGGAAAACTCAATTAAATGAGAACGCATTAGGATATATCGATATTGAAAAATTTGCTCGATTATAATCGAGACACTCCAGAATAGTCTACACAAAGAAACACACGACATATTCGGCCAAATGCCAAAAATTCGAAGCCAAATTTCTATCACTTTGCTGACAGTATTCTTTATTTTCATATTTTTGATATTATTATTTTCCTATTATTGTATTTTACACTGTTTACACGTATTGAGTCTGAGGAAATTTTTAACTATGTTACAAATGACACCTAATTAATTATTCGATGTGTATGATGTAGTGTCTCTGTACATACTGAAAGCTTAGAAGAAAAACATAAATGGTAGTACCCTCCTATGAAGCAAAGCTTATTAAATATTTTGATCGTAACTTGCACAAGCGGTGTGTGCATTGTCGATAAGAAAAAAAGAAGTTTCTGGGTAGTCGACCTTATCTCTTTCAAATTCTCGGACGAAACAGTAAAGTATGGCGCAATGCATTATTTTCTTTAAAAATTCAAGCAACATCAGACAGGACAGATAGCACATGCAAAGGACATTAAACCTCGATGAAGAGAGGCATAAGAAAAGTTTTGTTTCCTTAAATGGGGGAGAATTTTTTGAAGAAAAAAGAAACATAAGAGAGAGACATTTTTCTTTCGAAGATTTTATTTCCTCGATATCAAAAGATATTTTTCCTCGCAAATTATGATACGACTGCGTTCGCAACTTGTTCTCCTGAAATATGTAAATCGCGATTTTGGATGAAACTCTTGTGCATATCAGATACATGTTGCACGCAATAATCATGAAAAAATAAACTAGAAGCAGAAAATCGAAATGCTGCTTTTATATTCCAGTAGCGATGTCGCGGTGGCGTTCCTGGTAAATGATAAGCAAAGCTTATAAGTTGTAAAAAGACTGTAGAATGCAAAGAGCTCACATTAATTTTTCAGAAAAGACTGTTTAGGCATTATAATTTCACTTGAATGTTACAAAAATTCTAAGTAATATTTGATTATACGAAGAAATGAAAAAAGAAATAATTTTATTTAATTATATTAGAAATAATTGTTATATTATTCAAAGAACTATACAAAAATAACAATAATTATAATTTCTTTAATACTGTTACTACAGAGATTTTTTTTTATTTTTTATGATTTTACATACTTTAGTTTAATATTTTACTTTAATATTTAGTACTAGATTTAGAAAATAGTCGCTTTCTTATGCGATAACCTAAGGTTGATTCACCATTGATAAACCTAGATGATATAAACAATTTGAAGAAACGGACGTTAAAGAGTTGTTCGAATTATTAATCAAATCCACAGCTTATTGATACAATTGTGCAATAGTAAAAAGTAAGCTTAATGACAATTTTGAACTACAATTAATATGACAAACCGGGACGATACATGCAAAGTACAATAATACGTAGATACACGGCACGTCTTGTCAGATGTCAAAGAAGACGAATTCTATGATAAATTCACTGTGCTCATAACGGACATTTTTATAATTGAAAAAAGCTTATTTATGATATAAAATATCAAGTGTTTGCAGGCTCTGTATGTTTGATCAAGAAGCTTGTCGCGAAGCTTATTAAAAATTACATGCAATTGGGAGGGATTTATCATATGGAATTTAAATATACTTTTGATACCAAACATAAGTACTCCATTAAAGCTACGATTATAGTATTGTAAAAAGAAACAGCAAGTATAAAGATTTTTTTCCCTTTTTGTCCGTTTTCTCTCCTTCTTTCTCTATTTTATTTATGACAGGACAGTTATACCATGATAGTACCAAATTATGAAACTTAAAAATGCAAACCGCCATGCGTACACGCTCCAACAAGTACACGCAATATATGCAAATGGAGTACCGTTGGAAAATAAAAATAAAATTTAATAAAATTGTCAAGAATAACAAAGTGCGAACAATATTAGGTGCGGGAGGGAAACGCAACGAGGACTATATTGTTCGACATTATTTAATAAACATTGCGTATCTTAGGTTATCGATCCATCACCTGACATTCTCGAATGTATAATTCTTACTCTCAATCAATGCTTACACGCATACAAGTATACAATAGATGAAAGAAAATGATAAGTAATTCTGCAATGGTTTTTCATTATTAATGTATCTACACATTTTTTCATAATTAAACAAAAACTATTAACAACAACTGTTAACAGTCAATGTAAATGAAATATAATTCCGCTTCAATACATTGCAAGTAGGACGGATATATAGGAGACTAAAGCTTTTATAATCTGAAGAATAATATTTGATCATTATAAAATGTCAATATATGTAGAAATTCAATATTTAAATTCAATATTTGTAAATAAAATGTTCTGTTTAACATTTGACTTATCTTAATAATATATAATAATGTGAATATTGTAACAAATATTATTTCTTATTAATCAATATACATAAAAAAATAATGTAAGATACACACGCATACCACACACACACACACACACACACACACACACACACACACACACACACACACACAGAGGGATTAGTCAAGTCTGGAGGTGAATTGTACCACGTGCAAATATCTTAATAACCAAAAGGCATATGTCTGTGCTTGCGCAAAACAGCACAGACTATGCTGAATACACTAATTTATACTCGGCCAAACACACGTATGTTTTTTGTATAGTACAAATGAAGTTATTAGATAAGTGTTGATTTTAGTCTACGTAATAATTGATAAGCATCAGATATGTTTTTTAAAATAAGTCAATAGTATATTGCATAATTTTAACGTTCAAATTACTATCTTATTCACAGTTTTTTAGTTATAAAAATTATTTTATCATGGAAAATAAATATTCTATATTTAGTGGGGATCTTAAGAAGTACTCTCACCAAGCGATACGACACAACATTCTAGTTTTCAATTTTCTTTTAGTCTGGCTCACAATTGCATCACAATGTCACAGTCATGACAAGGGATCTTATATACTACTTCTTGATGCGACACATAATCTAAAACATCTTTACCACGAGTGATGTACTTTTGTAAAAGATTAGGGATGATAAAGGCTGTCCTTCTATTAATGCCAAATGCGATCGGAATAAAAGATTCGGAGATGGTTCTAGCATAAGATACTGTAAAGTACCGATCATTAGACGCAATTTTTTTGTTGTTCCGTGTGGCAAAGTTGACATATATGAACCAGATTAAAAAAAAATTGAAAACTAGAATACATGAACATGCAAATGAAATTAATAAAAGAACTAATTTCCAATCACTATGATCATAATTTTAAATGGCATAAGGTAAAGATATTAGATAATGAACCATCTTATAATAAAAGATTGATTTCGACATAATTTGCTTCTATTCCATAATCATTGGTTCAATCTTTAAAAAGTAACGTTCTTAACATGATTTATTCTATATTAATATCTTTGTGGATTATAAACTTTTTGCAATTTGGAATTCACATAAAGGTACAAATAAGTTATAATTGTGATAAATTTAAATTATGCAATTGCTTAGTCAACAATTAATTTAATGTAGATACGAAAAATGTTTTTTAATCATAAAATTGCATTACTGTCTATATCAATTGAAGTATGGAGAAGAATATAGAACATTAGAGACATAGGATGTGAAATATTCTAAGAAGAATGATTAAATCTTCATAACAGCACATAAAATTTGAAGAGGACGTTACTAAATTGCGATATTTATGTCGATAACCAAATCGCAAAGTTTATTTGTTTTTTTAAAGATTGTACACTAAAGATGATTCGTTGAAACATATATTTTTATGTATCTATATTTTATGATTATTCTTATATACTTTTTAGTTATTAAATTTTAGATTGATTTCCAACAATTATTATCTAGTTGTGACTCGTAGCCTTCGATTTTAATAAATATAAAAGAAAAATTGTAGGTACTTGGAAAGTGGAGCGAACAATGCCAGGCAAAAGTAAAAATAGTACGGGGTTGCATTGTTTGACCACATTTAATAAACACGTATCCCGACATTATCGATCTATTGTCTGACTGCCCAAGCTTATTCTAACTTCTGTATAAAACACACACACATGCGTGCAAGTGAATGATGTATACATGCATGTAAATGTACGACATAGAAAAAAATGTAACAGGTAACAAATAATAATAGAACGTCACTTTTGTTATTTTTAATTTATGTGTAAATTTTATTGCTACTAATCAAACTATCAATTGTTAAAAGTAATTAAAAAATTGTTTTTAATAGAATGTAGTTTCGCCTCTCTCAATACATTGCAAGGAGGACCGATATATAAGAAGCTGAAGCTTTTACAATCTGTAAGAGTATTATTGTAATTATTAAAAAATATTAATGTAGAAAATAAAAATATTTAAATTCTACTTGTTACTTCATTTCTTTTAATAATTTATTACAATATAAATATTGCAGCAATTTATGTTCATTATTTAAAACAGATTTTTTAAAAATAATTGTTAGCATAAAATCTGTGCTAAAAAGTTTTATATATAAAACAAGATAACAAGATAAGATTGCTGAGATAAACTTACAGTACTATATTGTCCCAAAGACAAATTCATTATCTTTCCTATTGTAATAGTTAATTGATTTTGCGACCTCATTATCAAGGACAATATAATTCGACTGTCTCTAGAATCTGACTTATACCAGAGGGAAGCGTACGCAGCATCTCCAATACTTTTGCTCTATTAAATAATATATGGATCTTGTAGCTTTTATATACAAAATCAATTACATAATATTCTGCTATTTGTCGTGAATGATATATTGGTCCCATTATCTAACCTTAGCGCTCAAATATTCTCCAGCGAAACAATATACAAACGCTTCCACATTTATAACGACATAAAATAAGAAGTTTCTGATTATACTTTTCGTAGCATTGGATTGACCGATCGACTGGAACATTAAGAAACGTCCTAAGAGCAATGGAAAAGTGAGAAAGTAATGAATAATTAAGGGTACGAATTAGTGCTTTCCAAATCTACATAAATTCAACATTGATTTATATATCTTTTGTTTATCAGGAAGTTAATCGAAGTTGCTTACCGCAACAATTGTAAAACCTAAGCAGCAGATAATCAGAGTATCTGATACAAACAGCACCATCACAATATACGTGTATAGATCTTCGATGTGCTCTGAAAATGTGATGATCTTCTGATGCTTCTTAATTATCTTCTTTATCGTAAAATGACTCGGATTACACTTTCCATTCTTCGGAAAAATTTCCTTTAATCCCTCTCGAAGAATATCGATTTGTCCGCCTATATGTAATATCTAAAATATATATTCTTCTCAACAGTCACTTCATGATAGTCGTAAAAAAATATTTTAATGCTTGCATTCAATTTAGGTTACACAAAATCTTAAAATCTTCAAAATTTAAGAAACAGCATAAGTTAAAATTATCGATTAACTATTTTTAATAGATAATCTATTTTTAATAGATCATATAGACAATAAATACATATATGTACAATGAGTCAAAAAAAAGTTGTAACATTTTTTTTTTCAATAAGTTTTGGAACTCAGTCTTGTTTATAGAGCATTTGAACGTAAACAATTAGACACATAAGAAAGAACCAATCTGTCCGGCAAAAGCAGATTGCATTTAGAAATCAATCGAAAAAAAAGTATTGCATCTTTCTGATCCATATATTCCAATTGACATCAATTGATTGGTTGATAAAATTCAAGAAATTGTCTTCTACTGACAATGATAATATATTTTTTACGTCCTGCAAAACTTACCAGATTTATGAGAAGAGCATTTATTAAACAGTTTGCGTCGGCACACAATAGCAAATTAATAAATTGAGTAATTATGACTGATTCATATACAAATCTTCGATTAGCGTCAAATGGTAGATCCATCTCTAGAATGAGCAACCGTGTGGATATGTTGGAAGCGTTGCTGTCATCCACGTGCTTTACGAAAATCTTGCTACTAAAAAATATTACAGCTGTCGAATAAAGAATTACCGTCATGTTAGCGAAGCGTTGCGACAGTTTGGCATTGCATGTCGCGAACATACTGAATTTTGTGCCAGAATATTTTTCCCAGTCGATCGTCATCATTGTTAATATCTTGTTGAAAGTTCTAGAAATGATTTATATTGTTCATAACCGTGACAATGGTCGCAATGAAGAGCAAACCATCGATGAAAAGTTTATCGTTGTACAATAACTTCATCGATGCTTTTATTTTTCTTTTTTTGCATACGTATATAGTAATTAATTTATTACAGCAATTTATTTTAAATTTTGCTTTATTATATTGTTCAAGTTTGTAATTGCTAAATAGTTCATTTTACTTGTCAGAGTAACTATTAAATACAGTTAGATCACTAATTTAATGTGTCTGACATAGTTAAATATAATTAAAATAAATAATATTTGAAACAAATTTTTCACTAATAGTGTATATTATTATGAGCTTCACTGTTGCATATCTCACCGCTGTTTATACCAGAAAATAACAAGTTTAATTAAAAATATTGTATACGTCATTGTTGAACCCAAAATATGCATTATCTCGGAAAACTCAATCAAATGGAAACGCATTAGAATATATCGATATTGAAAAATTTGCTCGATTATGATCGAAACAGTCCAGAATAATCTACACAAAGAAACACACGACATATTCGGCCAAATGCCAAAAATTCTGAGCCAAATTTCTATCACTTGACTAACAGTATTCTTTATTTTCATTTTTCTGATATTATTATTTTCTTATTGTTTTACACTGTTTACATGTATTAATTCCTCCGAGGGAATTTTTAACAATATTATGAATGACATCTAATTAATTATTCGATGTATATGATATAGTGTCTCTGTACATACTAAGCTCTTAGAAAAATACATGGGTTGTAGCACCCTCCTATGAAGTAAAGCTTATTAAATATTTTGATCGCAACATGCACAGATTGCGTGCAGTATTGTCGATAAAAAAAAAGTTTCCTGGTAGTCGACCTTATCTCTCTCAAATTCTCGGGCAGAATAATAAAGTATGGCGCAATGCGTTATTTTCTTTAAAAATTCAAGCAGCAACAGACAAGACAGACAATAACATGCAAACATATAAAGGACATTAAACCTCGATAACCATAAGAAAAGTTTTGTGTTTCCGTAAATGGAGGAGAATTTTTTGAACAAAGAAGAAGCGTAAGAAAGTGCTGTTTCTTTTTTGAAGATTTTATTTCCTCGATATCAAAAGATATTTCTCCTCGCAAATTATGGTAAATACAACTGCATTCGCAACTTGTTCTCCTGAAATATGTAAATCGCACGATTTTGGATGAACTTTTGTGCGTATCAGATACATGTTGCACGCAATAATCATGAAAAAGTAAACTATGAAGAAGCAGAAGACGAAGATCGAAATGCTGAGTGAAGTTTTTTATATTCTAGTAGTAATGGCGTGGCGGTGTTCCTGGCAAATGACAAGCAAAGCTTATAAGTTGTAAAAAACATTGTAAAATGCAAAAAGCTCACGTTAATTTTTCAGAAAAATCTGTTTAGGCGTTATAATCTCACTTGAACCTTACAAAAATTTTAAATAATATTTGATTATACGAAGAAGAAGTGGAAAAAGAAATAATTTTATTTATTTGATTATATTACAAATAATTGCAATATTATTCAAAGTACAAAAATAATAATAATTATAATTTCCTTAATACCGTTATTATAGAGATTTTTTATTTTTTATTTTTTATGATTTTATATATTTTATTAGTTTAATATTTTAGTTTAATATTTAGTATTAGATTTAGAAAATAGTCGCTTTCTTATGCGATAACCTAAGGTTGATTCACAGGTCTAGAAGATACAATCAGTTTGAAAAAATACGCTGTACGTGTATGGCTGTCAAACTTACGTATGTTTTTCGTGTAACACAAATGAAATTATTAGGTGAGTGTTATTTTTAGTCTACGTGATAATTGAAATAATTGATTAGTTTCAGATATGTTTTTTAAAATAAGTTTTTAATATATTACATAATTTTAACGTTCAAATTATTATCTTATTCACAGTTTTTTAGTCATAAAAAATATTTCATTGTGGAAAATAAATATTTTATATTTAGAGGGAACCTTGAAGAGTACTCTCACAGAGCGATAAAACAGCTTTCAGTCGAAAATAGTGTGCAATCGTGTTGACAACTGCATCGCATTTCACCTGCTCATTTATGTCATCTCAGGATTTTTCTTCAACTTAGAAATAACCAAAAGTCACATGGGGCTATATCCGGAATGTTGGGGAGATTATATCCTGGCTATACCAAAAATTGGTGAAGTTGGATCATGTTTAGTCCTGAATCAGATAAGATGGAAACTCGCTAGCGAAGTTTGTCCCCTTTTAGTTACAATCTGTATGTGCGTGCATGTATTATCTGCGTATTTGTGTATGTGCGCGCGCACGCATGTGTGCGCGTGCACACACTTTAATTTTTTTTAAACCCTCTCGAAGAATGTCGAATTTGTCCGCCTATATGCAATGTCTAAAATATACATTTCTCTCAACAGTCACTTAATGGAAGCCGAAAAAAATATTTTAATGCTTGAATTCAATTTAGGCTACACAAAATCTTGAAATTTAAGAAGCAGCATAACTCAAAAAAATGGTCCATTAATTATTTTTTCATATAGACAATAAACACATATATGTACAGTAGCTCACAGAAAGGTTGCAACACTTTTTTTCGATGGGATTCGGAACTTAGTCTTGCTTGTAGAGCTTAAAAGTACATGATTATATTTATAAATATGAATCAATCTCTTCAATGAGAGCAGATTGCATTTAGAAATAAATCGAAAAAAAGTATTAATCTTTCTATGAACCATTGTACATTCCATCAATTGACATCAATTGATTGGTTAATAAAATTTCAAGAAACTTTTAGATTAATAATTATAATAATATTATTTGCAAGACTTACCAGATTTATGAGTAGAGCATTTAATACACAGTTTCTGTCGGCACACAACAGCAAATTAACAAATTGAATAATTACTGATTCATATAAGAATCTTTGGTTAGTATCAAACGACAGTTCATCTCAAGAATGAACAATCATATAGAAACATTGGAAGCTTTGATGTCATCCGCGTGTTTTAGGAAAACCCTGCTACTAAAAAAAATTACACTTGTCGAATGTAGAATTACCATTATGTTAACGAAACACTCCGACAATTTAGCACTGCATATCGTAAACGAACTGAATTTCGTGTTAGAATATTTTTTCCAGTCAATCGCCATTATTGTTAATATCTTGTTGAAAGTTCTACAAATGGTTTTTATTGGTCATAATTTAACGACTGGAACGAAGTGTTATACGAACCATCGATGAAAAATTTATCATTGTACAGTGCAGTGACTATATCGATGCGTATCTGTTTTTCCTTTTTACATACAGTTATTAATTTATTAGTACAGCGCGCGCCATTCATTTTAAATTTTTCTTTATTAAATACATTGTTCATATTTGCAATTTACTAAATAATTCATTTTACTTCACAGTAATTGTTAAATTGAGATCACTAACTTAATATGACTGAATAGTACAGTTAAATATAATTAAATTAAATAATATCTACAAAACAAATTTTTCACTGATAGTGCATATTATTGTATTAGGAGCTATATTACTGCATATCTCAGCGTTGTTTATACCAAAAATGACAATGAATTTAATTAAAAATCTCGTATTAATAATTTCGTACGGCATTGTATCCAAAACAATTATTATCTCAAACAATTTCATCAAACGGAAATGCCTTATGACGTATTGAACAACTTGTTCAAATGTGAGCGATACAATCCAGAATAATCTGTACAACGAAATACACGACATATTTGGTTAAATGCCAAAAATTCGAAAACAAATTTCTATTATTTGACTGACAGTATTCTTTATTTTCATATTTCTGGTATTATTTTTCTATTATTTTATACTGTTTATACATGTATAGCTTTCAATGAGAGAATTTTTAACGGCGTTACAAATAACATCTAATTATCTATACGACGTGTATGATATAGTCTCTTTATACAAACTAAGAGATCGAAAGAGATCGCGAATGGTGGAACCCTCCATGACTTATTAAATATTTTAATCGCTACATGCACAGATTGCGTGCAGTATTATCGATAAGAAAAAAGAAGTTTCTGGGTAGTTAATTCTCTCCCTTTCAAATTCTCGGGAGAAATAGTGGAATTGTGCGTTATTTTCTTTAAAAATTCATGCAACAGCAGATAAGGCAGACAGTAACATGCAAATGTATACAGGACATAAAACCTCAGTGATCGCAATAAAAATTTTATTATTAAGTTGTATTTCCATGAATAAGGAAATATTTTTTGAAAAAAGGAGAGATGGAAGCGAAAGAAATGCTTCTTTTTCCAAGATTTTATTTTCCCAGTATTTTTTCTTACGAAATATGGTAATTGCGAATGCGTTTGCAACTTATTCTCTACAAATACGTAAACCGCACAATTTTGGATAAAACTCTTGTGCATATTATGTATATGTTACGTACAATAATCATGATGAAGTAAGCTAGAAGCAGAAGACGAAGAACGAAATACTGAGTAAAGTTTTATATTGCAGTAGCAACGATTTCTCGCAAACGACAAGCATAATATTTATGCTAAGCTATAAAAACACTGGAAAATGCAAAAAGCTTACGTTAATTTTTCAATAAAGTCTATTTAGGCATTATAATATTACTTGAACGTTACGAAAATCTAAAATAATATAAGAAGAAATGGAAGAAAAAAAATTTCATTTTATTAGAATTTTTATTATATTAGAAATAATTGCAATATTATTTAAATACTACATAAAAATAATAATAATAATTTTCTTGATACTATTGAGATTCTTTATTATTCATTTTATGATTTTATACTATTATTTTATGCTCCTCCTCAATACTATCATGGTACTGTCATAATATTATGTCGATACTCAGTTTTTTCAAATATTTAATTCATCGCTAATAGGACGGAAATATATGATGCCGATACCTTCACAATCTATAATATTATTGATTGTAACGTATTAAGTATGTGTAAATGCATGACATTATAAATATTAATAATAAATCAGTTAAACAAAATTAACTTCAAAAATTGTATTGTATTTTTTTTCAATTTTTAATAATTACGTAAAAAATATATTTAGTTTAATGTTAATATTTTAGTATTAAGAAAGTTTTTTTAATATATTTTATATAAACCTCGGATCTGCTAAATGTCTCTAAAATTTATATTGTAGAAATCTTACACTAGCAAATCGTTCTAAAGAGAGATCCATAATTTTTCCAATTGTGATGGTCAATCGTTTTTGTGATCTTAAGATCATATATAATATCATTCGTTTGTTTTCGATTGTGATATCGTACCAAAGAGAATTGTAAGCTGCATCTCCAATCAGTTTGCTCTAGAAAGGAAAGATTAATTTTGGATTTTTGTATACTAATTAAAATCATTAACAGGGCTTACAGCGCTAACCTTGGCATTCAAATATTCACCGGCGAAACAATATATAAATGCCTCGAGATTCATCGTAATGTAATAAAGTACTGACCTCACCAAAATTGTTGCTCCGCCAGGTGTACCAATTGACTGTAATCTCAAACGTAGTAATTTAGAAACATTCTGTCTTGTTTTATGATACCGAATAATATATACGCGTAAAATTAAAAATAATTTATTGATATATAAGCAATTATTTTAAATAATCTATTTTAATAAAATTTGTGATCTCTAACGTGATGTTTTCCAACGTTACTCACGGTGATAATAATGAATCCTAGACAACATATAATGATAATGTCCAAAACAAACAGCATTAGCGCTATGTACGTATAAAGGTTTTCAATGTTCTCCGAAAACATGATTATCTGTTGATGCTTTGTTATCAATGTTTTCATCGTTATCCCGTTCATGGTATTCGTATTTTTAGAAAAAACTTTCAATAACCAATCGTAAAGGATATCAATTTGACCACCGATGTGCAGTATCTAAAATATTGTCTTAAATGATAGGAGCTACAATTACTACAATTCTACATCATTAAATGGCGTCATGAACTTACCAAAATAATGATGAGCGAATTTACTGTGGAAATTCCACAACCGCACGTCATTATATGAAAAAATTCGAGGATCGTAACGCACACGTAAATAGGAAACGTATCAATCTGGAATGGCAGCTTCAACTTCAAGATGTGTTCCCGCGCGGACACATTCATTCTTTGAACATTACCGATGTTAACAGCAAGCACGCCGCAACTGTACAAAGTTACCGCAACCAGTTGAAGACCGATAATCCAATTTGAGATGCGGTGTGAGAGTTTGGCTTTGTTGATCGTGATGCGCAGACTGCAATCAGTTAAAACGCAGTTCTTCCAATCCATGGCCATCATTTGTAATATGTCAGAGAATATTCTAAAAAGAATTAGATAGTCAGTTCATATCATTATTTACATTTTTCAGGTAAGTAAATATTATTATACAAATTAAACAATTAGTAAACTAAGTATAAGAAAGGTATAAGAAAATAATATTATCTACACGTATCTGTCAAGTTATATCATTTGTACAAGATAATAGATTTTATACGTAATCTTGTATCTTTCTAATCATTCATACAATTCATTATTGAAATACTCATTATTTAAATATTTTACAAGCTATAATACGAAAAGAATTAAATTTATAATACTGTTGATTTATCTTACTGTTGATTCGTCCACAAAATAGCAAGTCTGATGAATAATAGACTGTATGTCATGGCACTGCTTACACCATCCATAAAATCGGAGAAACTATCAGTGTAAAAATGTATCGCTACGTAATGATATTGAAAAAATTGGACTGTGCCATACATCACGATCCAAAATAATCGAAATAAAACGGTTGATGATAGATATGGCCAAATACCGTAAGCGTGAAGACAGATCTTTACCGCGCGACTGATCGTACTCATCTCCATGTTTTCCGTAAATAACAAGAAACGGACCGAGAATCACTGAAGTTGTACATGTGCCACCAGACAATTTTGCTCGCAGAAAAATCTGGGAAGGCGGAGCTTTCAAGAAAACCATAGCTAAACGTCGACCAATCAGACACTTGATAAATATTCTATCACTACATATCACAAACTTTGACGGACCACGTCCGACGATTTCATCGACGATCACAGCTTAGTACGTAAAAAAAGTTAGAGGTACCACTTCTCCCTTTGAATAGTCAAGTTTCTGACTACGGACAATGCTACTACGTGTCTTTTTTAAAAATGCAACAACCTTGGGAGTGCAGCTTCCATGACTCACCGCACGACGCGAAGTTGAATAGTTTTGTTGGGGGTGTGTAAACGGAGGAGAACATAAACATATCGCTAGGGATGTTTTTCCGGAACGTTTTGTGCAAAGCATACAGTTCGTGTTGTAGAAGAAAATTGAAAGAAATAAGACGAAAATGGTAGTACAATTTTTAGTGATTCTTTTTCCATTGTCAAAATGTATTATGTCATAAAATATTACCTACTGTAATATCTACTTCGTATTATTGAGTATAAACTTCTTTCTGATCAAACTGAAGGTATAAATTCAAAATTATGTAGTAAAGAAGAAAAAATATAATTTGATGAAGTACGAACGTTGGATACGAAGTTGCGCACGACAGTTATAAAAAGTAATTCAAAACTTGAGGATTCAAGACGAACTAAAAGTGTCAAGAGAAAGCGAAAGTTTTTCAATACCGCTTTTTCATCATAGATGAACAAACTAAAGCTAGGAAAAAGAAACTTAAGTTGATTTTGTCTTCATAATATCTCAATAATATCTCAAAAAATATTAAAACAAAAAAAGCTTTAATAATAATTTTTGGACAATGCTACCATCCTCGTGTTAACGATTATAATAAACCTTTCTTGGGCAAGAGAAAGTACAAATAAAAAAAAACTGAAATAATGTTTTAAACAAATTTTATACATTTATTTTTGTTACTAAATTCTACTTTCGGCATTATTGTTTCATATTCATATTAATTACGAATATATTATTTATCTTGAATACATTGCTATTAGCACTGACATATATGACAATGATGCCTTTATTACCTAAAATATTATTGTTTATGATCATAATAACATATACACGTAATATTTAAAAATTAAATAATACAATAATGTAACAAAATTTATAATTAAGTAATAATAGTATAACAAAGCTATATATAATTATGTATAATATAATAGGATGTAAACATCATTATGCCAATATCTACAGTTCAAATTATTATTTAATTAACACGAAGAAATAAGAATATGAATTCTATTTCGAACAAATATATATTATTTTTATATAAGAGAGCAAATTTCTGTTTTAATATTAATCAAAATCTTCAAAAAAATATATAATAAGACAATTATAATAAGATATGTTAGAAATATTCGAGTTTCATAGATCGACAAATGCTAAAAGAAATAATACAAGTAAAATCTTACACTGGTGAATCGTTCTAAAGAAAGGTCGATGATTTTTCCACTCGTGATTGTTAATCTTTTTTGCGATCTCAGAATAAGAAAGAGTACAGTTCGACTTTCTTTGGCTGGAAAATTGTACCAGAGAGAATCATACGCCGCACTTCCAATCATTTTGCTCTGAAAAGAAAAAATAAGAGATACATTCGATATGTCAGTGAATTAATAAAACTATCGTTTTTCTCTTGATGTTGACCTTAGCGCTTAGATGTTCACCGCAGAAGCAGTATATAAATGCCTCGACGTTCATTGAGATGTAGAATAATACAGATTTTACCAAAATAGCTGCGGCGTTGGGTGTGTCAAGCGACTAAAATTTCGTACATGAATATAATAATAATTTAATATGAATTAGCTACACATTCATGTGTATGATAGTTTCATACGTCTTAAATATTAATAATTATTACAATTTTTTTCCGACTGGATATGTGATATTCGCAACAACAGGTAATCGAATGTCATTTTAGACATACTTACGGTGGCTATAATAAATCCTAAACAACATATAATGATCGTGTCTGATAAGAGCATCATCATTGCGATATACGTGTAAAGCGTCTCGATATTATCTGCAAATATTATAATGCGCTGGTGCTTTGTAATTAACGATTTCATTGTAATTTCATCCATTGAATCCGCCGAATTTTTGGAAAAGATTTTTGTCAACCATTCTCGAAGAATGTCTATTTGACCGCAAATATGAAGTATCTAAGATTTATAGTTTTATAATCTTTTTCTCAGGAACATGAGAAATTATTTTTTAAAATTAAAAAAATTATTTTTTAAAGACATATCGAAGACAAATCTAATTTAACAAATTATTTTATATACTTGTAAAATGTTATTAAAATAAAATATTTGTATGCGTAATAATTACTCACGATCTTATCTAACATAAAATCTCTAATTAAAAAAATCAAAAGTGTATAATTTACCTTGTATTTAATTTTGAGTAGGCGCATCGCAATTCGAACTTACCAAAGTGACGAGAAGTGAGTTAATAATCGTAATACCGCAGGCGACTAAAAATAGGTGATAAAATTGAACCGTTTGAACAGTTGTGTAAATAAAATCTGTACTAATGTTGAATGGGAACTCCATTTTCAGAATAAGTTCTCGCGCATACGGCTCTAATTTCTCGGGACTATTTGCATTAGCGGCGAGTACGCCAACACTGTAGAAAGTTGCAGAGCCGATTTGCATGCCAACAATCCATCTCGAGGTGCGACGTGCAACATTCGCCATATCCGTCATTATGCGTGAGTTATAGCAATTCGAAGTATGAACTTGCCAATCCTCAGACATCATTTGCAATACATCAAAAAATATTCTACGGAAGGTGCACCCTTAATCTGTTAATATCTGTTTCATGGTTGTTACAAAATTGAATTAATTTCAAAAATATATTTCATTAAAATATCAAAAAAAAACAATCATTCGTTAATATATATACTTATGTATATTCACAAATCTTAAACAAATAAATTAAATAAAATGAGAAATCAATTGATTATTATTCGATATAAAAAGGCTACGCAATTTGCGGGTTATATTTCTGTGTCTTGATAAATTATTATGCTACGTTTCGTGAACATTAGCATTTAATGATGTATCAAGACAAGAAGATGACCAGCTATCGGTGATAATATAGCTTCTTTAAAGAAAACATGAAAATCTCAAAAGCTGTTATTCAATATTTTTGATAATTTCAGCAAATGTTAATCATCATTAATAATGAGACGGGTAACAGGATTTACGTATGTTATTTCGCAAGTATTTCGCAAGTATTTCCTACCGTTGATTGGTCCAAAGAATAACAAGTTTAATGTAAAGTAGAGAAGATGTCATTGCACTGCTCACTCCGTCCATGTACTCGGAGAAGTCGTCCATATAAATATTCATTATTACGTATCCGTACTGAAAGACTTGGGCCGTGCTTAGCACTATGATCCAATACAATCTGAACACTGTAGTGGATGGTACATATGGCCATACACCGTAAATGTGAAGACCGAATTTAATCAATCGACTAATCGTAGTCATCTCCATATTTCTCTTTGACGATGCAGAACAAATCAATTGCGATGCGTCGAATAATTTTATTCATACTAAATCTTGTTCGCGCGTTGACAACCGAAGGCAACCCATGATGTCATCGATCATTGACCAATCATAACTTATTAAATATTTCTGTTACATTGTACAAAAAAAAGAGGAAACAAACTAAAATTGTTATTTAATGAATATGTGGACGATATAGGGAGAGTCCCCTTCTTCCAAACTTTCGATCATGATACAGCTATACACTCTTTTTAAAAATTTAATAGGCAAAGGAAAGGTGGAGCGCAGCTTTCAGAAGAACTGCTCGCTACCAGGTCGAAAGTTTCGCTGTTGGGGATGTATAAACAGAGGAGGACGTAAATATATCTCCGAGGGTATATTTCTCCGGAACGAGCTTTGCGCGAAACTTATAGCTCGTATTGCAAATAGTCGCAAATTGGAAGAAGCACGATGAAGATGGCAGTATATGCCAGAATGTCTGACAAAAAAGTACAAAGTTTATCGGTTTTGAGTGATCCTGTTTTTACAAACAAAATGTACATATTATAAAATATTTTCTACTGTAATACTTCTCTCTCTTTCTATTTTACGCTGAATTTAAATTCCTTTTTGATAAAATGGATATATAAATTTAAGATTACGTAGTAAAGAAGAAAAATTATGTAATAAAAAAAGAAAAAATCATTTTGATAAAACGCCAACGTCAGATGCGAAATTGTGCACAACTATGAAAAGTAATTCAAGATTTGAAGATGCAAACTGGAAGTGCCAAGAGAAACCGAAATTGCTAAAGATTTTCAATACCGTCTTTTTATCGTAGCTAAACAAAAAGCATTAGAAAAAAGAACTCTGGTTGTCTTTTTCTTAATGGTATCATGAATGGTATCCGTCAAAACAAGAAAAATATTTCATTGTAATTTACTATTATATTATCTTTTCCTTATGCGACAGAAAGTGCAAATCATAAGATGAAAATGGAATAATAATAATAATATTTAGAATAAATCTTATACATTTATTTTCATATTACTAAATTCTACTTTCTGCGCACTATTGTGTTTCATATTATTATTATAATATCAATACATATTACTTATCTTCAGTACATTGCCAATAACACCGATATATATGACAACGATGCTTTTACTACCTGGAATATTATTGTTTGATTATATGCAAATGTACGAAATGTTAAAAATTAATCAATATAATAATATGAAAAGGAATATAATTAAATAATAATATAATAACGAATGGAAGCTATAGAAAGTAATTTGTGTAATATAATAAGATGTGAAATTATGAACATTGTTATGCTAATTGCAGTTAAAATTATTATTTAATTAATATGAAGAAATAAGAATAGTGAATTTTATTTCAATTCAATGTGTATTGTTACAATTGTATAACAAAAGAACAAACACTCACTTCGATATTAATCAAAACCTTTAAAAAATAATATTTGTATATACAAGAAAATAATGATAAATCTTTTGCATAGGGTCAGATTGGACTAAATTGAGAAAAAAAGTCTTGTATCATTTTACGATTTTAGCAATATTTACTAAGATATTAATTGCTAAAAATTGTCGAAAATTGATCTTTAATAATTTTTTATTTAAATACTATCAATTTTACAGAAAAACTGCAGGAGATAAAAATTATTTATTTTCTTTTTATAAAGTTTGAAAAATTTTTTGAGAATTTTTTATCAACTTTTTACATTTTTTATTTTTAACAAAATGAAAAAATACAGTATTAAAAAATTTTTAAAAAATTCTCAAAACTTTATGAAAAGAAAATAAACAATTTTTGTTTCTTATAATTTTTCTAAAGTTGATAGTATTTGAGTAAAAAATTATTGAAGACTAATTTTTAACAATTAATATCTTATTAACTATTGCTAAAATCGTAAAATGGTAGAAGATTTTTCTTCTTAGTTTAGTCCATTCTGCCCCTATGCGAAAGATTTATCATTATTTTCCAGACATTTTGTATATGTATATATAAAGTCTGTTAGACGGAGATATTCGAGTTTCGCATTATAAGATAGACAAATGCAAAAAAATTATCGCAAGTTAAATCTTACACTGGTAAATCGCTCCAAAGAAAGGTCGACGACTTTTCCGCTTGTGATTGTCAATCTTTTTTGTGATCTCAGAATAAGAAACAGTATAGTTCGACCTTCTTTGGCTGGAAAATCGTACCAGAGAGAATTGTACATCGCATTTCCAATCATTTTGCTCTGAAAAGGGAAGAATCCGAGATATTTATGAATTAATAACTGCCATTTTACTCTTGATACTAACCTTGGCGCTGAGATATTCGCCACAGAAGCAATATATGAATGCCTCGAGGTTTATCGAGATGTAGAATAATACAGATTTCACCAAAATCGCTGCGGCATTCGGTGTGTCGAGTGACTGAAATTTCCATATTTATATATAAGCCCATTAGTTGACAAGTGACATAAGTCCAAAATTAGGAAAAATGCGTTTATTATAGAAGCATTAAGAATGTTTATTTTACCTATCAATTTAATTTACTTGTATTTTGTTTTTATGTTTATAAAAAATAAAAATCAATTTTACATCATAAAGTGATCGTAAAAGTATCTGGAATAGTGATTTAAGTCTAGTTTTTTAACATTTTAGGTTCTATATTATCATAAATACAATTTTTTCAATTTGTTTTCTTACAATAAAGTTACATTCTGTTCTTAATTTTTTGTAAAATTATTACACAAAAGTCCACTTACAATTAATATAATATTAAGAAAGGGAACTTATGCCACTTGTCAATTAAGGGGCTTATATATAATAATTTAATATATGCTAGTTGCATGCATACACACACACACACACACACACACACACACACACACGCACGCACGCACGCACGCACGCACGCACGTATAATGATTTCAAACATCTTTAGTAATCAATAGCTTTTTGACTCGTTACGCAATATTAATATTGTAATAATGGAACATTATTTTGAATACATTACTTACGATGACAATAATAAATCCTAAACAACATATAATCAATGTATCTGATAAGAGTATCATCAATGCAATATACGTATAAAGAGTCTCAATATTTTCTGCAAATACTATAATGCGCTGATGCTTCATGATCAAAGATCGCATAATAATTTTGTTCATCGAATCCGAATTTTTGGAAAAAACTTTTGACAACCATTCTCGAAGAATGTCGATTTGACCACAGGTATGAAGTATCTAAGATTTATTTTAAAAAATAATTTTTCATTTTCTGATGAAGAGAGATTATAAAGCTATAAAGCTATAAAGCTATGAAGTTTATAATCTCTCTTTTCCAGGAAAATAAAAAAATATTTTATAAAGTTAAATTTTTTTAAAGACATGATAAAAAATATAATTTAGCAAATCATTTACTTATAAGATGTTACTAAAACGTAAGATGTTACTACACGTATCATATGTTTATATGTAATTTAATTTATTCGTAGTCTTAATTAATATATGATCTGAATTAAAAATATCAAGAAGAATATATATATATATATATATATATATGTAAAATTTCTAATCACTTTCAATTTTGCAGATGTATCGTGCAATTTCAACTTACCAGAGTGACAAAAAGTGAGTTAATAATCGTAATGCCACAGGCAACTAAAAGCAGATGATAAATTTGAACGAATTGTACTGTCATGTAAATAAAATTTGTACTAATATTAAACGGCAGCTCCATCTTCAGAATAAGCTCTCGCGCGTACGGCTCTAATCTTTCAGGATCGTTTATATTAGCGGCGAATACACCGGCAATGTATAAAAATACAGCGACCACTTGCGTACCGACGATCCATCTCGAGGTGCGATGTGCAACATTCGCCGTGTCTGTCATTATATGTGAGATATAGCTGTTTGAAGTGTAGTCTTGCCAGTCCGTAGACATCATTTGCAATACATCGAAAAATATTCTATGGAAGATTAGTGCACCATTCGTGTAAATGTCTACTTTTTCGATTTTGATTAATTTCGAATTTGATGCGAATATTTTATTAAAATATCAAAAAGAACAGGCAACTTGTAATATTATACGCACTCGTGCGTATATTCTCAAATTCTAATTAAATCGATTGAATAATATTAAAAATTGATTATTTAATATTTTTTTGCTAATAGTTTCGGCAAATGCCGATAATGAGATGTAACATAATTTATATATTTTTTCACAAGCACGCCCTACCGTTGATGGGTCCAAAGAATAACGAGCTTAGTATAAAGTAGAGTAGATGCCATTGCACTGCTCACTCCGTCCATATACTGAGAAAAATCGTCCATATGAATGTTCATTATTACGTATCGGTATTGAAAGACTTGGGCTATGCTTAGCATTATGATCCAGTACGATCTAAATACCACAGTGAACGATGCATATGGCCATATACCGTAAACGTGAAGGCCAAACTTGACCAATCGACTGAGCGTGGCCATCCCCATATTTCTCGTGAGCAACAGATCGCGTTACAGAATATCGCGTTGTAGAATAACTTTATTTATGCTAAAACTTGATCACGGATTGATAGCCGAACGCGACCCGTGTCGTCGACCATTAGCTAATCAAAACTTGTTTAATATTTTTGTTACATCGTACAAAAAAAGAAAGAAAAAAAAATGCAACTATATAATTTTAAAAATAATGGAGCGATTGCAACTGTAATTTTAGAAATATGGATAATAGAGGCAGTCCCTTTCTTTCCGAACTTTTGATTATAATGCAACTATATGTTCTCTTTAAAAATTCAACAGATAAAGAAAAGATGGAGCACAGCTTCGACGAATTGCTTGCAGCGAGGTTGAAATGTTTTGCTGCTGGAGGGAAGAAAATGTGGGGAATCGAGAGGGAGGAAAGCTAAGACATATCGTAGGGATAGGAAGACCAGTGTAAAGATTACATTTGGCGCTATAGGTGGCTTGCAAGAGGGCTCGCGCTCAGGCAGTTGGACAACGGCGGTGCAAGCAGGAACATAACGGTTTATAAGAACGACGATACAGACAAAGAAAAATATATAGTTCATCGGGAGATTTTTTCTTACAGTCAAGGTGAGTACTTTATAATAATATATTACTATCTATTATTTCTACACTGCACCTTTAACATAAATAAGTTTGATTTCTTATAGTTTCATTTAGTTGTATTAAATACTTTTTAAATCAATTTTTAGTCCTTAATATGAAAATATTAGTAACTGATTAAATTAATCGTCTTTACTGTTTTTATATAAACGCGTTTATTTTGATTATCACTTTATTATCAGATTTGGTAAAGTACATCGATCTAAAATATCAACAATGTATTTATAGCTCTGCCTTTATGCACTGCAAGCTAAATAAAGGCATCGCGAATGGATGCCTCGGGAAATCGATGCTTTAGTAACCCCGCTTGTCTACACACTTGATGTAAAACTCCGCCTCTTTGAATAGGAAAATTGTTAACCATGTAAACTGATGGTAGTAAAAGTACCTTTTGCACGCGAAGATATAAGCGACATGCAGTGTATTGAAGCTTCAATACATCGCGTACAACACCGACACATACGACGCCGAAGCTTTCACCATCTGCAAAATGATATAAACATTTTATTATTGCCATTGTAAACGTCATAGAAACGACGAAGCGACTAAAGAACATTGTTAAGATGTCAAAACATTCATACATTAACAGTTGCTTTATAAATATGGCTTTTCTTAATCATTTCTATTACATTACTAATTTCTTACGCTAGCAAACTGTTTGAGGGAAAGATCCATGACTTTTCCAATCGTGAGCGTCAAGTGTTTCTGCGATCTTATCATCAAAATCAGAATGTCTTGATTTTGATTCGGATTCAATTCGTACCAAAGTAATTCATATATAGCATCGCCGATCTCTTGGCTCTGAAATATATAATAAATGATCTTAGTAATGTATTGTATCCACTTCGCTTTACGTGAAATACTGACTTTTGTACAGAGATGCTCTCCGAGGAAACAAAATATGAATGCTTCCATGCTTATAACAATGTAAAAAAACACAGACTTTATTAGCATAGGCATTCCACCCGGGACACCCATAGACTAAAAATTTTAAATAACATATATTTCAAAATTATAAGTTAGATTATTTTACATATACTTACGATTACAATAAGAAATCCTAGAGAACATGTAACCATAGTATTTGATACAAATTGTATTAGCGCGATATTTGAGAAAAAATCTTCGATATTCTTGGAAAAAGAGATAATCTTTTGATGCCGAATAATCAACATTTTCATAATCCTGTTGTTTATACCTCGCTTGATGTCCTTTTGCGTGATTTCACACAATTTTTGTCGCAAAATGTCAATTTGTCCGCACACATGAAGAACCTAAACGTCACAATATGTATCAGTTCAATTTAATGTTTTGCCCAGTGAAAGTTTATTTTCATTGCTTCAGTAACATAATTTTTTCAATATAAAACGAAAAAATTATTATTAAGATATTTATATATTTGATATATTTACTATATTTTAGAATATTTTGTATAGGTTCAATTTTGAAAATTTCTCTTTTCTACATATCACATTATTCTTTTTTACGACTTTCAGAACACCGACAAATTATAGAAAAAATTCAAACTTACTAATGTTATTAGCAAGGAATTCATCACGCCCACCATACTGGCTGCGCTTGTTTGATGAACATATTGTGTAACAAAGACAACTATATGCACCGATGTGCTCTTGATCTCAAAAGGTAATTCCATTTTAAGGAGAAGTTCTCGAGTGTCAGTCTGATTATTACTTTTAAACCTCAACAAAGTACCGGTTGCATAAAGGAACACCGAAAGCGCGTACAAAGCAATTATGAAGTTGGAGAACCGACGAGAGATGTACGCCATTCTAGTCATCGTGTATTCGTCGTAAACATCGCGCTCCTTCCAGTCAACAACTGTGTGTGCTATGATTTCGTTCAGCAGACTATAATGGAAAGACTATAAAGAAATATAATATTGACCGAGTTGTGTGTGCGCAAAAACGCGAAAATTTCTTTATTTCGCGAGATATTGTCAGATGATTATAAATTAATAGCAAAAGTGATATAAATTCAAGATTTTTTCTTTTAACTTACAACCTGGAATCTAAAGAATATAATCCAATATATTTATTTTGCGAATTGTATTTATGACTCAGTGTCGTAACGAAAAAGCTTACCGAGCATTGAATGCAAAAATAATCAATTTGATTAGCAGAAGACTGTAAGCCATAGTTGCGCTTAATACGTCCATAAGGAGTAATAGATCTTCCTCTCCGAAGTGCAAGATCACGTACCAATATTGAAAAATCTGAAACACTGCCATTGAAGATATACAGAACACTCTGCGCAAGATTGCATATGACGTGCCCGGCCATACGCCGATTAGGCGAAGTCCGAACTTGATAGGACGACATACTATATTCTCCGATTCTATACCGTTATTCATTGACCCCGAGCAAATTAGTTTCACAGCACGATAGTGCCAACGTGTTATAATACTCTTTTCTTTTTCTCTACCTTACAGTAAGATTATAGTCAAAGAAAGACATAAATTTCTTTTCAATCAAGAAAAAAGACAAAATTTGTTTAACGAATTATTTAAAATAAATGATGAGCACACACAGCTTAAGCAGCATCGAAATTCTAACACGATATTATATTTTATAATGTTATTGGTTAAAACATGAGCTTTAAAATTTCTAACTGCAGCATGTAGATCAATTATTTCAGCTTAGTTATAGTTAACATTGATGTGGTCGATCAAAAGGCCGTAGTGAAACTGTAAAATTCTATAAATTCAGTACTCAAGTAAACCTCTCCCCTCCAGTTGTAAATCAATAGAAAATATACTTATCTTGTGTTACTACCATATTTTTCCGTATTTTCTTATCTTAGAAATTGCGAATAAATAATCTGACATTTCGATGATTATCGCAGTTGTAAGAAAAAAAAGAACAGGCAGAGAGATAGCCATAAAGAACTTCTATACACCCTCGTGTACATTGATCGGTCGTTGTTCGTTATTTGCATTAAAAATGTAAAGCAAACATTTATCAACGTATCAGTCGACATTAACAAATTTCAGTTTCATGTGGCTCAACATTATAATTTAATACAATCAAAATGTGAACACTACATTTATCATAAAGGATATTAAGTGAGTTCTCTTTTTGCTGGAAGAAGTTGGAAAATCCTACTAAAATCAATCATGGTACGTCATAAAATAATTTTATAATAAATTATATATAGATTGTATAATAAAATTAAATCAATATACATATATTTGTTTTTTGATAGTAAACCAATCATTATTTTGTTTTGCAATTAATTAATCGATTATGTAATATATTGTATATATATGTATGAAATAAAAGAAACAAAATCTAAAATAGTTTAATTATACCTTTTATATGCAAATTTATATATATATATATATATATTTATATATATATAAAAAATAATATATATTTAATTATTTTTAGTATTAATATTTAATTATTTTTAACACGCGCATTGTAATTTAAAGTAGTACTAATTTAAAGTAATATTAAATATAATTAAATTAAATATTCAACTAAATCCTTTTATTTTGTTATTATTAGCTTTGAAAAAGTACATCGGCTAAGATCAACTTCATATTGCTCATCACAAAATACAATACTTTAATATGCAAACCAATACTCGTCTACTCGTCTACTTTTATATACATCTGATGTGAAACCCCATCAAGTTTCTGAAAAATTGCTAATCACATATTATAACCAGTTGGCGGTAGTAAAAGTACTATATCCTTCTGCACGCGAAGATATAAGCGGAGCAGTAAAGTATGTTTAGGCTTCAATATATCGCGTGTAACACCGACATATATGACGCCGAGGCTTTCATGATCTATAACATGATAAAAGCAATTACGGCCATCGTACGCGAATACTTATATTGTGATGAAGTACTAGAGATCGTCACTCGCGGACATGTCAAAACATCAATCAACGTAAAATTCTATGCCACGAATATGCCTCTACTCAACTACTTTTATTACTTTACTAAATCCTTACATTAGCAAATTGTTTTAGCGAAAGTTCAGCGACCTTTCCGATAGTTAGCGTCAAAAACTTCTGTGACCTTACAATTATAAAAAGAATATCTCGATTCTGAATTGGATTCAATTCGTACCAAAGCGCTTCATATGCTGCGTCGCCAATCATTTTGCTCTAAAATAAGTTTTAATGTAAAACATGTCATATATTCTATAAATGTGCCATATTATTTACTGACTTTAGTACTGAGATATTCTCCAAGAAAGCAAATTATAAATGCCTCCATATTGACTAGAATGTAAAAGAACACGGATTTTACTAGCATAGGCGATCCACCCGGAACACCAATAGACTAAAAATTTTAAATAACTTACGTTTTTTAAACAAGTTATATTATTTCACGTATACTTACGGTCACGATGACAAATCCTAAGGAACAGAGGACTAAAGTAATTGACACAAATTGTATTAGAGCTATGTTTGAGAAGAGAGTCTCAATATTTTTGGAAAAGGAAATAATTTTTTGATGCCGAATAATCAGTATTTTTGCGATATCGTTCATATGTTGCTTGGTGTTCTTCCGTGTAATTTCACTCAGTTTCTGCCGCAATATATCAATCTGTCCACATGCATGAAGAACCTAAATGTTATAATTAAATTTAATTTAACATCAGGTATGTATAATAAAAATACTTTTTTTGTTCTATATTCAATATTGAATGAATTTAATTTTTAATTTTTATCATTTAACATTTAAGTTTCTATGTATGAAAAAATTAAATAATAAAATTTTAATGTATTAATTAATAATTATTGCGTTTTTATTTTCTCTTCCTTTTAATATATCTATTACATATTTTTAATAACTTAGCAAATGAAACAAATACTTTATTTATTAATCATTTTATATAACTACTTATTTTTTAAACAAAATCATAATGCATTCTTCATTTAATAATGTATTTTATACAATAATAAATTTGTTTAATTACTTTTAGGATCACTTAAATCCTTAAATTATCTTCTTGGCGTTTCTTTATAATTCTAGAAAAATCGTGATAAGGTATTCAAACTTACCAATGTTAGCAGCAAGCAATTTAGCACAGCCAACATACTGGCAGCGCTTACCTGATGAACGAACTGCGTAATGAGAACGGTAAGATATACTGATGTGGTTTCGATCTCGAAAGGTAACTCCATCTTGAGAATGAGCTCTCGAGCATCAGTTTGATTGCTGTTTCTGTGCGGCAACAAAGTGCCCATCGCATAGAAGAATACCGATACTGCGTGCGAACAAATTATCAAATTGGAAAACCAGCGAGAGACATAAGCCATTCTATTCATCATGTATTCGTCAGAAATATCACGCTTTTTCCAATCCTCGACCATATGTACTATCATATCATCCAGCAGACTATAACGAAATATTCAAAAAAATATTGACCGACGTGAAATCGCAGCTATTTGCGAAATATTACTCCAGAAATATATAAATCAATGCAAATTTACAAAATTTAAACAGATTAAAAATCGAACATTTTTTTCTTCTTGCGATTAGCTTGAGATCTAGAATAAAGGATCTAAGCGCTTATTTGATGGTCGTACTGATTTTATACTCAACATCGTAAGAATCTTACCGAACGTTGAATATGATAATAATCAGTTTGACAAACAGAAGACTATAAGTCAGAGTTGCGCTTATCACATCCATGAGAAGGAAAATATTGCTCTCGCCGAAGTGCATGATCAAGTACCAATATTGAAAGGTCTGAAATATTGCCATCGAAGATATGCAACATACTCTGCGAAAAATTGCACACGATGTATCCGGCCATACACCAATCATGCGAAGACCGAATTCCACGGAACGACATATGGTATTCGCTGATTTTATTTCGTTATTCATTGATATCAAATAAATTTGTTTTATGGCACGATCATCAACGTGGTTTATCACTGACACTAATTAATTTTCCTTTTTCCTCTGACTACATTATAAGTGAGTATATAATTCAGAAGAAAGTATCAATTTCTTAACGTAATAGCATATACAGTTCAAATAATAAGTATGACACAGCTTAAAATTTTTCACTAAAACACTGCAATACTGACGAAACGTTCGATTTCAAAGTTAATGGACGAAGGAAATTCTCAAACACGACATAGTCAATAGTCTTAACTTGACTTTGTCTTTAGATATGATTACTCGAGAGGTTTCAATAAAACTGTAAAAGTCTAACGCTAGAATGCTATAATCTAATTCAGTATTCGAGTAACCCCCACCTTGATTGTAGCCGACCAATGAAAGTTGTTCACATTTTACTTCTTTTTATCTCAGAAGTCATAAAGAAAAATTATAAGTCGATGTTTCAATAATTGCGGTGATTACAAAAAATTCAAGTAAAGACTGCAAAGTTTTCTGTATACTCTTCTCTTCCCTCGGTTACTGTACGTTATTTATATTAAAAATGTAAAGCAAATGTTCATCATTATATACCAATACTAAGAGACTTGATCAACATTATCATCCAGCAAAATTTAAATAACACGATAGAGATGATATATCCGATCGAATAATGTGAACGTATTGATTGAATCGAATTAAAACTGTTTAGTTGTAACAAATGTTTCAAAGATTATAATCATATCAAAATATTTTTATCACAGATCAACAACTGAATGTAATTCTGTCTTATCAATTAATTAATATTTGTTAATTATAAACAGAAGATAGTGGGCGCGTTCTGTTTTGCGCTTCTAAGTATAATTTCTCCTTTTAATATTAAAACTTGATAAATAACAAGGACGAACTGATGCTTACAACATAAATATGAAAATAAAATCCTACAAGTTATGGTTGAGCTTATCATATTCATAAACAGAAAAATATTGCTGGCCCGAAGTGCATGATCAAGTACAAATATTAAAGGATTTAAAATATCAAAATATCAAAATATATATGTATATAAAATTAAATACATATTTAAATATATATTTATTAAATATATATTTATTTTATACTGCGCAATTATAATGGATGACGAACATATACAGGATCGTCCTCTTCGTTCATCGAATTAGTGATCAACAAATGCACATTTTCCTTACAAATGCAGTGAGGTGAACAAGGTAATACAACTTCCAAGAACTGCTCACTGTGAAATTGAAACATACTACTGGGGGAACGTATTGAGGGGATTTATAAGGAGGAAACAAAGACGTACCTTCGGTGCGATGGAAAAACCAGAGAGAAGATTAGTATTTAGTATTATTCCGGCTGATTTCGAAAAGATGCTGTAAGCTAGAGTATATAGTGGTTCTGCATGTAATGAAGAAAAAGACATCTCGATGAGTGATATCTTGTAACGAAAATAAGTTCATAATATTGTAACAACATTTTTGTACAATAGTTTTTACATAACATCAGTTCATCTTTAACCAGCAGCTCAAGACTTTTAAAAGACAAATAAATTTATATTAATTTATACTTATATTGCAAATAAAAACGTATACAATATTATTAAAAAATACGTTAAATAAGTATATATTTAATTCTTAGTCACAAAACATTATTTTATTATATAATTAATTTTATTTGAGAAAATTTAATATAGAGTAAAAAGAATAACAGCTCTTGTAATATCTTTACATGTATACATGCATTAACGTACTTTCATATCTATTTTATGAAAATATATATTAAGCATATATTTTTATATGTTTCAAATTAATTATACATGGATATAGAAATAAATTATTAAAAAAATAAATATCTTTCAAATTTGATTTTAATTAGTATAAAAATTAGTGTAAAAATTTAATCTTAATTAATATAAAAATCTTAATTTGAAAATATTAAATTAAATTTCTATTTAAAAAAAATGCTTTTTCTTATTTTATCAGATCTGGCAAAGTACATTGATCGAGAGAATCAATGTTGTATTTATAACTTTTTTCTTATGCACTCCAAATCAAGTACAATTATCACCAATATTTCAGAGAGTAAATAATTTTCTTGTTCCTCTATTTGCATACACTTGATGCGAAACCCCGTCAAGTCTCTGCATAGGAAAATGATCAATCGTGTAAAAGTACTATAGAGATCTGCATGCAAAGATATAAGCGATGTACAAAGTATATTTAGACCTCAATACATTGCGTGCAATACCGACACGTATGACGCTGAAGCTTTAAGGATCTATAACATGATAAAAACTATAATTATCATACAGGAATGTCACATTAGGACTCAACGATTAAAAAATTATTGTTAAGATATATTCGTAATAACTTTCTGCAAAAAAATGTAGGTTTTTATGATTTTCATTAATTTTGCTAAATTCTTACGTTGGCAAATTGTCTCAAAGAAAGTTCCATAACTTTTCCTATCGTGAGCGTCAAGTGCTGTTGGGATCTTATGATCATAATGTAGATGTCTCGATTTTGACTAGGACTCAATTCATACCAAAATGATTCGTACACCGAGTCGCCGATCATTTCGCTCTAAAATACAATCATATATCTTTATCAGAGAGAATATCGTACTAAATATTGTATATTTAATATAATACATTTTATACGGACTTTTGTGCTCAGATGTTGTCCGACAAAGCAATATACAAATGCTTCTAAACTCATAACAAAATAAAAGAACACAGACTTGACTAACATCATTGATCCGCCTGGGGTACCGATAGACTGAAATTTCATATATTACTTTATTTTATTTTAAAGAAATTAATATTATTTTAATATACTTACGATCACGATAAGAAATCCTAGACAACAGATAACCAAAGTATTCGATACAAATTGTACCAGTGCAATATTGGAATAAAGATCCTCGATGTTTTTGGAGAAGGTGATAATTTGCTGATGTCGAACGATCAGATCTTTTACGACATTTTCATTCCCACCCTCGATATTCTTCCGCTCGATGTTCTTCTGCGTAATTTCACTCAATTTCTGCCGTATTATATCAATCTGCCCACACACGTGAAGAACCTAAATAAATGTCGCGTATTTTCAGTCCAATGTAATGTTTCAATCTGGATTCGACAAACGCTGGATTCAACGAATGCAAACAAACACGAAAGAACAGCTTATTTCAATAAGTGTGAATTAATACGATTGTATTTATTTGCGTCCGTTTTCTTGGTCTGAATCGGTAAAAAATTAGTATGTAAAACATTAACATATAAAACCAAGATAAAAAATGTACTTTTCGCTTATATAATTTTATTTTACAAATTATTTTTATATTATTATTTGTATATTATTATGTCTGTTTTTATTACATATACATAAAATGTTTTGACAACCTTTTGTCTCAGAATTACATCATAATTATTTTCAGTTCCAGGAATATAGACAAATCATGAACAAATATTCAAACTTACCAGTATTATTAGCAAGGAATTTATTACACCCACCATGCCAGCCGCACTCGTCTGGTGAATAAATTGACTAACAAGGACAGCTACGTGTACTGATGTGCTCTCAATTTTAAAAGGTATCTCCATTTTGATGATCAGCTCTCGAACATCGGTTTGATTTTCATTTTTGATCTTCATTATTGTGCCTATCGCGTAGAGGAAAACTGACGTCATGTGTGAGCAAATTATAATGTTGGAGACCCAACGAGATACATAAGCTATTCTGGTCATTGTGTACTCATCCGAAATATTGCATTCCTTCCAATCTTTAATCATGCATGTTATAATTTCGTTCAGCAGACTATAAAGGATTGTTTAAAGAATAAATGTAACCAATATAATTGTGACCAATATGATTGCATAAAAATACAGAGAAGGCTTTATTCTGTCGTTATGTCAATGTTACATAAATTACTAATAAATTTATATAAATAAAAAATATCTTTTTAATCCGATTTATGACTTGACAACTAAAATAGAAGATATGAGAAATATTTGTAAATTACATTTAATTCTGTATTCAATATATATTGCTTTAAAGAAGCCTTACCGAGAATTAAATGCAAAAATAAGCATTTTGATAAGCAAAAGGGTATAAGCGAAAGTTACGCTTAATGCGTCCATGAGAATCATTAAATCTTCCTCTTCAAAATGCACAATTACGTGTTGATACTGAAAGATTTGGAATACGATCATTGATGATATGCTGAGGACTTTAAGTAAAATTGCACACGACGTGCCCGGCCATACACCTATCATACGAAGACCGTATTGCACAGACCAGCACACGATATTCGTCGAATCTATCTCGTTCTCCATCGAGTTCAAAGACATTTTTTCAAACGGATAATACGGTAAGTTATCACTAATTCCCTATCTACATTATAGGTAAGACTATAATATAGAAGGCCTCGATTTACTAAGAGATTATTTATCCCAAATTGAAATCAGTATAATTCAAATATTTTTCGCTGGAACTACAAGGAGATTGAAGAAACGTTGAATTTCAGAGTGTCATAGATTGAAAGAAGAAATTTTCGACTTCGGCATAATCCAAGTTTTAAGTCAATTGTCAGATATAACGAGAAGTCTCAGTGAAACTACTATTCATTGTCAGTAAAATTCTACTCTCGAGTGATTCCACCTTGATCGTGCACGAAACAGTAATTATTCTTTGCTTATTCCATATCATATTTTTTCTTTCATTTTAGAAGTCATGAATAAAAATTATAGAATGATTCTTTAATAATTACAAAAAAAATGCACATACGTACTCACGAAAGAGTCTAACGTACCCTACTATATACATCACTCAGTCGCTGTCCGTTATTTGCATTAAAAATGCAAGACGAATGTACGTGCGCTGGATACACGTGAGTATCAAATGCGTGCGTAGAATACTTAAAACTTTTAAATACCAAGAAACAAAGAGCAGGAATTGTGGAGGTAAATTTATAAAGATAAATCGAAAGCGAAGGTAAAAGTTTGCAATGATAAGGAAAAGATGTTGAGCAGCGCATAGAAACGTTTATCCATAAAAAATACAACGCTATTATTAAATTGAATGAGATATATTAATATATTTTTACATTAGAGCATTCATGTTCGTGGAAAGCTAATGAGTTACTAGAATTCGCGAGATATCGCGTTTCTTATAACACAATAGCTACATAAACATACAAAAAGTATTGCTTTTTCTATACATGGCTTTCAAGACATAGCATGCAGCACGGATACATAAGACGCTGATGCCTTAATAATCTAGAAAAAAGAAGGTAGAACTCGTATTTTATGTGGCAGCTAGTAAAACGCTATACTTTTATCGATACAACTGTTATAAAAATTTAATAAAATAAACAAGACAAGAATATATATCTTTTATATACAAAAATATATTGCCTCCTACTAATTTATAAATTAAATTCAAAATTGACAATGTGTTTCCTTTAAAGGTGTGTACGATCTACGTCAAGTATGGGAAAAAATGTAATTCTGAAAACACATCTTACTGTTGTAAAACGTTCTAGAGAGAGCTCCATAAATTTTCCGATCGTAATAGTTAACTTTCTTTGTGATCTTAAAATTAGCAATAATAAAATACGACTCTGCGTGGGATTTAATTTGTACCACTTAGTTTCGTACGCTGCATTGCCGATCATTCTGCCCTGTAATTGAATGAGTGATAATATTAAATTAAATAATTAAAGTTTTAGAATTGTGACAAAAAAAAATATATCGCATAAGTACGACATTACTATTCTATATAATCTTCATTGATATATTTTTCGAAATACATTTTTTTCAATAATGATTTAATATTAAAGAAAACGTAATCTACATGATGATAAAAAAATCATACGCAGAAAGTTATATAAAATTTGTAACTGACAAAAAATTACATACTCATAAATATATAAATATATAAAATTTGACATAATATTATATACAATATTATAAGAAAAATTATGTGCATATATTGATACATAAAATTTTTTTTATAATAACTATACCAAGCTTTGTTGCGCTATTTATTTATAATTATAAATAGAAAGAATTCGTGAAGATAATTATTTATAACTGCATCGTTCTGACCTTGTCACTAAGATATTCTCCAGCATAACAAAATATGAATGCCTCCAAAGTGATAACAACGTAAAAAAAGAGGGATTTAATCAACATTGTCGATCCTTGCGTGTCGCCGATCGACTGTAACATAATCGGAAATAATATCAAACGCTCTGAATAACAAGTAAAATAAAAATACTAAAATCCACACTTGAATGCCATTATTTATTTCGGATTTATTTTGAATACCTTTGTATGAGATATTCTGTTTTATTGCGTATCAATAAACGGAATTAAAAATAAAAATATTTCATATAATCGGCAATAATTTAATGTTACTGCGTATGTATTAATTGCAATATATTTGACTTTATAAAGCTTCACTCACAGTCACAATTAGAAATCCGAGACAGCAGATGACCAAAGTGTTCCACAGGAATTGCATCAGAGCTATATATGAAAAAAGAGTCTCAATATCGGCTGAGAGTGAGATAATTCTTTGATGTCGACGTATTAGAGCTTTGATGGTCGAGGTTTGCAAGTCGAATGTATCGTCTGAAGAGATTTCTACCAACCCTTGGCACATTATATCGATTTGCCCACCTACGTGAAGAATCTAAAAATAACGGTCAACGCCCTGCAATATGTTCTTGATATTGCCATGATTCAGTGTAGAAAACAACTTGTGAATATATTTATCAATAAGGAAAGTAACAGCATATAAGCAAAATCTATTATATATTAGAATTAAAATCTTATATTTAATAATTAATATTATATTAATAATATAAAAATATACAATATAATATTAATTAAAAATTTATTTTATTAAGGATATTTTATAAGCATTTTAATAAAAAAAATTATATATCGCTTTGGGCGATATCATATTAAATTTATTATAAAAGAATAGAGGAATTAATTGCAAAAATATGGAGACATTTTAAATTCAATATTATCATTTATCGATCAGATTCACCAGAACGCTTTTCATTTCGCATAAATAAAGTAAATGAAATAAGTTATTAATCACGCGGATAATACAGAATACTCGTTATCTCGAACAATGCGGCGCCCGAATTGAAATTATTTTATAATATTATTCTACTAACAATAAGCTACTTATATAAATTGCGCATCTCCATTACATTATATAATTGTACATTTAGTGCAATTTAATTGTAAATGCTTTAGAATCTAATCTAAACTATGTTCCTAAAATTTACTCCCACTGAAAATCTATAGTTCACGTCACGTGCTCTATAGATTTTCAGTACTGGCAGTAAATTTTGGAACACAGCCCTACTTATTCTCTCTTTTTTTAACAAGTATAAAATAAAAAAATTTTTCTTTTACATCTCTTCTTCTAAAAATGACTTAAACTCATAAAGCAACGTTAATTAAATATTATTTTATTACCAATGAGATTTGTACTGACCCTTAAAACTTAGACCTTATAAATTATCTTATTGTTTTCTTTCTCATTTTAGCTTATATTTACTTACCAGTGAGACAATTAAGGCATTAATTACTTCGTCATTTTTGCTTATATTTACTTACCAGTGAGACAATTAAGGCATTAATTACACCGACTATTGTGGCTGCTGAGAGCTGGTGGAAAAACTGCGTGATCATTACGAGCTCGTACGTAGGGGAGGCATTAGACTCGAAGGGTAGCTCCATCTTAAGAAACAATTCTCGCGCATGCACCGCAAGTTGTTCGTCGGACTCGTCAGAGTGAGCAACGAGTACGCCAGTACCATAAATAAACACTGACATCGAATAAAGGCCAATGATCAAGTTGGAAGACCGATGCGATACATCGGTTGTCCTTGACATTGAATAGATGGCCCATTCAGTCACGCATTCGCTCCGATCCTGGGACATTATCGTCAAAATGTCGTGGAATATCCTGTGGGAAACTTGGGGACTTGTCTTTTGAGCTCGCTTATAATTATAAAAGAATGTAACAATCTTTCACTTTCTTTACATACTTTAAATCATGTTGCATGTACAACGATTAAATATTATACAATTGCGAAAATCTGTCTTTATTTGATCTCTCTCTCTCTCTCTCTCTCTCTCTCTCTCTCTCTCTCTCTCTTTCTGGGATATTTTGTATACAGAATTCTTCATTTTATTTAAAAAAAATATCAAATCAACTTGAACTCAATTCTCAAATGCATGGAAAGATTGTGTTTACGATATATCATGATTTAGATAAGCGGAGCTTACCGTCGATTGAGCCAAAATATTGTAAGTTTCAATAATAGGAGGCTATAGGACATCGTAGTGCTAAGACCATCCATCAGATGCGAGAGATCGTCCGTACGAACGTGTATAACGAAATATCGATACTGAAAGGTCTGTGCCATCGTAAAAGTGATCATCCAAAAAGCGCGACGAAGGACCGTGAAAGACGAATTGGGCCAAACGCCGATCACGCGAAGACCGATCTCGATTGAACGACTAACAGTGCCATCGAGGATCTTCAAGGAATCGGTCTTCGAGTTCATTTTCGGAGTGCTGCCTTCGAATGGTATTTTCGACCGGGATGCCTCCTTACATCGATACCACCTTGAAACTTATCTATTTCATCGAAAATCCAACCATGTACTTCGTATAGCGATGTTGAACACATGGATGAGCACGGGGGATGAACGCGGATGAACACGGAAGAATCGCTGCGCACTATCAATCCCCCACCTCGACGTCGACATGAACCAATAAAAAGTACCGATAAGATATTTCCATCGCGACGGAAAAATTGCTAGATAAGGTCGGTTGCAACAGTCAGGTAAGATAAGTGCAGGTATAGATAACAAGGGGAAAAAATGAATAAGGGTTGCAGAGAGAGAGAGTGCATTGTCTCCGGAATTACCCTGAACCTTAAAAATTCAGGAACCGTGTGCGATCGAGCGCAAGACTCTAGGGAGATCGTGCAGAATAATGGTCGGTTAGATCAAAAAGCTTTAAATCGTTAAAATGTAGAAAACGACCACGAGCGGCATAGTAAGGGAAATTACATAAATTGCTACGTCCGGATTGGACATCCATACCGAGGGGAAAAAATAATTATTCGCATGAGGTATACTTACTACTACGAGCTGTAGTACATGGACGACAGTGGGTGAACAGAAAGAGCCTGAAAGAGATGAAATTGAAATCTTTGTACATAAATTTAAAATATCAAAATTTAAATTATTTATGATATTTTTAATTGTAAGAAATATGAGCGTATAAAATTATTTAGTAAAACTTGGACTTTCTCATCAATGCAAAGTAAGAATATAATTAATTTAAAATATAAAGAGAAAATAAATAATGTTGGAAATGTTTTTTTACACATTTTAAGAATCGAAAAATACACATTTTAAAAATCGAAAAGAGATCTCTGGAGAGATTTATTACTATTTTTCTATCAAAAAGATTAATTTTTATTTAGTTATTTGTTTATTTTTATTAGTTGGCTGTGTTATTCTTTATTTATTTATTTCTACATTTTTTATAAATTATATTTTCTTTTCTGTATATTTATTGTAGAACAGACTTCTCTCTTTTTAGCTGTACATAATTCTATACTTACTATGAAAAGAAAGAAAGAAAAATAGAAATAAAAAAGTAATCGTATCACCGAATTATATCTTAAGATTTATCCTCACTGAAGCCGATCGTATCGGACATATTGATTTCTTCTTCTTTTCTATGAAAGTAAAAGAATAAGTCAGTATGCCGATTGAGTAAGTTTTAATAAAAGTACAAAAGACAAATATTGCACGAACTATGCAATGAACACAGCATAAAAACTGTTTCATTATGAATAAAAAAATATAAAGAAGGCTTTAAAGATTTAAAGGATCACAAGAAGAATAACACAGAAGAAAATTACAGTGCGACAAAATGAAGAAAATCATTTGATTGATAGCTGTAAATTCTTTCAGTACTGCTGCAACAGACGTAATGGTAATTTTCCAATTTTTAAAAACACAGTAAGATTAAAAATTGCTAAAATTCATTCATATACACCCGTAAAGATAATTGCATTCACAAAGGCTTATCAAAAAAAAAATTGAATTTGCAACATTATACATATATTTGACAAGAAGTACATATATAATGTTGCATAGCAAATTTAATTTTTTTTTGTTTTAATAAGTCTTTGATAAGTCTAAATTATTTTGCTTAAAGACTACATTATCTAAAAATTATTTAGATAACTAACTTATAATTTTATCTTTTATTTAGATAATTTTAAAATAAAATCACTTTTATCTTAGATATGTAATTTATGTGTAATTTATTTTATCTTTATCTAGATAATTTTTTTAGTTACCTAAATGTAATGCTATATATATGAAAAGTTATATGTGAGAAGAGAGCCTTAATGTCGGCGGGTATAGATACATAAAAGAAAAAAACCGAGCAGGAGAAGCGGACATAGTACATTATTTCTGGGATTACTCGAACCTTATAAATTCAGGAACCGTGCGAGCGATACGGTGAGGAAAGTTAAATTGCTTGTTGGGATTGAACACACACCGAAAGAAAAAATAATTATTCGCAGCGGTACACCTATTGTTACTGTGAGCAAGTAAGTACATAGATCACAATAAGTGAACAACATGAATGAAAAAACAAAACTGGAATCTTTGCATTTATGTTTTATCGAAATTTAAAATGTACACAATTTTCTGAAGTGTAATAAATATAAATGTCTAAAACTTAATAAAACTTGAATTCTATTATCGATATAAAGAGAATGTGAATAATTTATTAAGATATAGAGAGAAATAATATTGAAAATATTTTTTACATATTTTTAAAAATCCTAAAAATTTCTGAAGCAATTTATTACAATTATATTGTTCAAAAAATTTATTTTTATTTAATCAATTATTTCTTATTATTAGTTGCATTATTTTTACTTATGTTATTTTTTAATTATGTTATTTTTATTAATTTATTTATTTCTAGATTTTTTTATATATTATATTCACTTTTTCGTATATTTAATAAAACAGATTTTGTTTCAACTATATGTAATGCTACACTTACTACTGTCCAATACACCGGTAATCACGATGGATACACTTGGCACAAGTAATTGTTATCCATTAACCTCATTTAATACATCGCATGCAACACTGACATATACGAAGCTGATGCTTTCATTACCTAGTTGAAGAGAAATGATAAATTTTGTTCGCGTAATAAATCAAATATATTATTTTCTATTTTAAGAAATATTAAATATTTTATATTTGACGTTTTATCTCGTTATATTTGCAATTTAAAATTTTTACATTCGTAAATCCTTCTAAAGAAAGATCCATAATATTTCCAGCTGTAATCGTCAATCTCTTCTGCGACCTTAATATCACAAATAATAAAATCCGACACTCAGCAGGTGTCATGTTATACCATAGCGCTTCGTAGACTGCATCGCCAACCGATTTGCTCTAAAAAAGAGAATGGTATACAAAAAGTCTATCAATTTATCAGGGCACGTTACAGAATTATTCGAAATGAATTCTGATCAGAGTTACTTTCTCTAAAAAATACTACAAAAATTTAGGGAATAATTAAATTCCGATCAGAGAATTTATTTCAAATAATTCCATAATATATCCTGAATTCAATTTCAAGTTTGACCCATATTTTTCGAACATTCAAGAAACACATATACGTAAATACATATTAAACTGATAAACTATATCAACCTGATAAATTGTTCTACACAGGAAGGGAAAAGTTTGAAAATTGATGGCCAGTGGCTCCTCAAAAGAATAAAATAGAATATTACACATACATATAAGATAAAATACTGTGCAAACCTTGGCGCTCAGGTATTCTCCCGCGAAACAAAAGATAAAAGCTTCTAACGTTACGGCGACGTAAAAAATAGCGGATTTCAAAATCACCACCGTGGCTCCATCCCTAACAAGAGACTAGAAAAACATTGCAAAGAACTCGAAAGATATTTAATAAATTTAATGTAAAATTACAAAATAATGCCAAAAAATATTTAATGCCATAAATTTTATTAATTAACGATGCAACTTACGGCTATGATGGTAAAACCGATGCAGCAGATGACCACGGTATTCGATAAAAACTGCATCAGCGCGATGTCGGAATAAAGCTCTTCGATATTATCCGAAAGGGTTATTATCTTTTGATGTCGGATAATCATAAGCCTGACACTTGTGACGATTGAATCACGCTGAGAAATTCCGTTGCCGCAAATTGTCAGTAATTCCCGGCGAAGAATATCGATCTGTCCACTCACGTGAAGTACCTAAACGTAACTATTAATACATTCCACAAAACGAACTCCCGCAAATTAATAATCTTTTTCAAAGTATTTAAATTTTAAATGCAAAATCAGAGAAGACAAAAATCAATCTTAATTATACGCTTAATTAATGCTAGCAGGAGCACAAGCAAAAAGAGAAAGAAGAGGTAGAGAAGAAAGTGAGGCTAATAAATCTTAAAAATAAAGAAATAAATTAAAAGATAATTAATTAAGGGAATAATCTTATTTTTGTGGATCTTAGTGATGAATAATAATCCTATGCAAATTTTTTTTGCAAATAAATTTTTCAGTTTTATACATTACGCGTCGATTCGATTTGTTGAACTTGAAACGCAATTATAAATTGCAATATTAATATTTCAAATTACATTGACTGTCAATTTAATAATGATGATAGTAAATAAGCTTCTTAAAAATTTGTAAAGATTTATTTTCTCATAGGTTTAATTTTTAATTATAAATCTTATAAAGCTACTAATCATTCACGTGATCAGTTAAATTAAACTCACCAGCGTAATGATCAAGCAATTCATCATACCAACTAAAGTGGCGATTGACACTACATGAAGAATCTGACCGACCGCTAAAAGCTCAAAGAGAGGAGACACGTCAATTTTGAAGGGAAATTTCATCTTTATAGGCAGCACTCTCGAACTAATGTTCAGATCCTCCTTAAAATCGGAGAGACGTAGAAAATTGGTCACGGAGTAGCAAATTGCGGCTGCAGCGTTAATGCTAATCAACACGTTCGAACAACGACGTGACAAATTGGCATTACTCGCCATAATACACGATACCGATTTGTCGTAAATATTATTGTTATTCCAATCTTCTTCCATCGTTAACACGATATCATAAAAAAGCCTGTAGAAAATCGCTTGCGTATTTTGCATTGAATATCATCCTTGTTGTTTTTACATTAAGGAACTATTCCTACCTGCGATTCAACCAGAGAGAGATCAACTTTAGAAAACCGAGACTATAAGCCAACGTAATGCTAAGTGCATCGACAAGATTCGAGATATTGTTGATGTCAAGGTGATCGAAGATGTACACATACTGAAAGTACAGCGCAAATACTAAGCTCATCATGTATGCAAACCAAGTGATGGTTCCGTATTGCAAACCCGGCCAGATTCCGACAAAGCGAAGTCCGATCTCAACGGAAGTACTGATGGAAGTTGCGCGCATTATCTCGCATGGGATCGGACCACGTCGACGTTTTCTCATCAAAAGCAAAACGATTATCGTGCGAACATCGCTACTCGGAAATTAAGCATTGAGTTTCAACGAGCTATAACTCCGGATGCCAGACAACAATATGTTGCCCCTTCGTCGATCGTTATCAATCAATCGCAATTACGCGCGCTCTTACCGTTCCTGATGCGACAAAAAAGAAATGTACGTTACATTTTTACAATGATTATGGGTTATTACAAAGAAGAAAGAGCATAATTCGAAGTTACGTATTGAAAATTACAAGGAGGGGGATGTAAGTTATTCATTTAACAAAAAAAAATGAGAGATCCGTTGAGCGCATGTGAACAATGTCAGACGCGTTGAAAGACTTGAGAAATACAAAAGCAAAGAAAAGGGTCGAGTGTTGTTAAAAGGAGACTTGAGAGAAATCGTTCATTATTGTTTTATAAACAAAAATAATGAAATTATCATATGATCATGTTCACATGCTGCTTAAAAAAGATCAGAGGAGATAATCTATTATACTATATACATATCAAAACATGAATGTCAACGTACTATGCTACTTGCAAAAGTTTGTCAATCAAAAAGGATTATATGTATAAAAATATTATAAATAAAAGGACAAACATCTTACTTTTTAATATATTGCAATAATATCGTTCACGTTTAACCCGTGTTCGTAATTTCCTCTTCGCTAATATTGGAAGCACGTTAACGTTACTTGATAGTAACTAATTATTGCAGAAAATAATTTTTACTTATTATATAAAAAATAATATATTATTTTTTGTGTATATTATTGAGTTACTCACCTAATATATATATATATATATATTATAATACTTTTTTTACTGTGTGATAACTATAATTATTACACATATTTTAAGAAGTAATCTTTACGCGTGCGATCCGCAATTTTCTGTGTCTTCTTATTTCATCAAATCGACGAGCAAATATAATCACTGATATCCGTATACAAGTTCATAATTTCTCAATGCATTACAGTGATATACATGACGCAGAAACTTTTATAACTTGTATACGAAAAGACACATTTCATTGTAAGTATCATATCGGATGTGTGCATAGTTACGAAGGCTGCTGAATCGTTTGCATTATAAATTGTTTGCACAGTCAGCTTTGATATTCACTCGAGACGCGTTTAATATCCATGAGCAACATTTCGTATGTATGAGAATAGATCTTATGCTAGTGAATCTCTCCAGAGGAAGATCTATCACTTTTCGTCAATCTCTTTTGCTATCTCACAATCACAAACAGAAAGATCCGACTTTGACTGGACATTATATTATACTAGACGGACTTGTATACAGCATCTGCAATCAATTTATTATTGTAAAAGAGAACCAAATGAGTTTTACAAATGTGGAGCAAGAGCAAATACTTTTTTTTCTGAAAAAATTTATATATATTTATGTATGTAATATTATTATATATGTATTTATATATATTAGGTGTTGGAATTAATTCGTAGCGTTTTACAAGTGATGAGAAGTACTTTCATTAATGTATTTTTTAATGCTCATGTGAAATAAATAACATTCTTTCATTAAAAAACGCTACGAATTAATTCCAACACCTAATATTTATATATATGTATTTGATATAGATACGTTTATGTAACAGCAATTTAATTTATAAAGTTAAAAGCTTACAAAACTGTTAACACAGCAATTTATCAAATTCAATTTATCAAATTAAATCATTTAGAAGTAAGATTAATTCAATAAAATATATAATAGTTTGTAATAACACTAGTAATCTTTGCGCTAAGATACTTTCCAGCGGAAACATAAAACAAATTATTAATTATTTTGATGTAAAATAAATCGATTTTCATTAATATTATTGCTTTTTGATTGTTATCAATAACCTGTGAGAGTATAAATAAATAATACAAATCGATTATGCAATAGCAAAGCAAAATCCGCATTAATATTTCATAAAACTATAAATTACTTAATATTTGAGTAAAAAATTCAAGACCAATATTTAACAATTTTTAGTAATTAATATCTTGTTAACTATTGCGAAAATTGCAAAATGGTAGAGAACTTTTCAACTCAGTTCGATTCACTCTACCTGCTCATAATGGGTGACGAAATATGTTAAAATATCATCTTGTATATTATAACGATTATTACATAATGATTGTGTCTCTACATAATAATGACAAACACTTAAAATATAACTTTTATTTATTTAATTAAAATAATTACTCAAAATTTATAATTATCATTGTAAAACAAATTTTATCATAATAATAGTCATGAATTATGAGATATCAATAACCAAAGAATTAAATTGCATATGAACTGTATCAGCATCAATTTTGATATATAGGACAAACATGAGATACTTTAAAATGAGAATCTCTGGTAAAAGCGGAAAACTCTGATAGCTTTCTTTGAAAAGGTTTGAATCAAAATTTATATTATATGAATTTGATTGTTTAGAAGAATCCATAAACTGGATTAAAGTGATCCATTTTTAACATAGAAATTTAGAAAATAATCTTTAAATGCAACGCGAAAAAACTAATTAAAACTCGCCCATGTAATGATCAGAGAATTGATCATTAAAACCAAAGAAAAGAAAGTAATGAAACTCCTAGATCTTCCCATGATCTCAAGGAGATTCATTAATCTCGAAAGTAATTTCATTTTGAGGGGAAGATCGAATTTGCTCTCATGAGAATCATTTTCATCCTCCGCAAAGAGAATCAGACTTCCGAAAGCGTAGAAAGCAGCAGCTGAAGTGTTGATGAGCCTTAAAATATTTACTAAAGCAGATATGTGACAGATTGACATAAATTATAAGCATATATACAAGCATTAGATGCATGCACTTATGACTTAATAGGTAATGTATTTTCTCTAATCCCTGTTCATTATTGCTAAAATCTCGATTAAAAAGTTTTTTACGCGATATCACAAAAATATTTGAAGTAGTGAGAAAGGCACAACATAAAGGCACAACACATAAGCAACGTAAACACACAGCAGTATAAAACGGAAAGTATTTAAACAAAAAGTCTGGAAAATGCATTCTGCGAACGTTTTAAGACATCCTTTATATTTACGAACAATTTGAGAAAGAACTCTTACTGCTAAGTTGAATAACATCAAATTTGAAGTACAAAAGAACATTAAAATATAAAATATGTTGTAGAAAAGATGAATATTTTATTAATGAGTAAAATCTTTGTCGTCAGAACGATTTAAAATATAAAGAATCAAACGGAAAAGAAATTATGATTATAATATTCTCTTAATTTATTTGACATAATTAATTTTATGGGAAGCATAATTTAAAGATAATGAAATAATTTTGAAACAAATAATATTGTTGCATTGCACGATATTTTGTTAGATTGAAGAAGGACAATGTGTCTTTCTAAATCATTCCTTTTATTAGTCTTATTATAAGCTTACTGGCGATTCAGCTACAGACTGACCAACTTCAAAAAGCTATACTATGTTAAAATTATGCTCAAAGTGCCTATTAAAAAATTATTTATCTTGAAGATATAAATACATAAAGACGTTTTACCAAAATAACTAATGTCATGAAAATAAAAGAACTGTTGAAAATTGCAAAAAGCAACGAGTCACATGCATGATAAATTGGAATCCCATTTCGATTCAAAAACATGTTTGTTACATGCGTGTTATAATTAATCTCATGAAATTGTGATAATTTCCACGATACATACTTTCCTAAATTATTGCCTGCCACCGATATGAGTAAACCGATACGTGTTATGCATGAAACTTGTACAACGATTGTACATCGCGTGATGACAATAAGAGAACCAACCGATCGCAGAAGGGTCGGCGAAAGCTGAAGCATCCATTGTTAGTCGTATCAGTCGATCAATCGTAATTACACGTATGACGACTCAAGGCTCTTGAAACATTATAACTTCAGGGGTAACAAAACGATCAACAGGCTTCCCTTCGCTAGCGCAAAGGGTAGCGAATAATTTCCTTTAAAAATGTAGATCTTTGAACATGTGCTTGTATACTTCTATTCATCGTATTACGTGTAATCGTTGAAAAGAAACAATTGAAAAAAGCTTGAGGAAACTTTGAAGAAAAAGTATAAGATAGCAAAGAAAGGAACAAACAATGTACAGATAAGAAGTTAAGAGAATCTTAAAGTGAAGAACTCCAACGAAGTCACCAGAGATCGCTGTTTTTCCAGCGCATCGACATATCTTTATATACCACACCAATATCTGACACCATGATATACTCAGTCGCATGCTGTGTCAATTTTCGTATAACAAATTAGTCACGATAAAGCGTCTAAGTCTAATTCTAAGAACTCGACGTTATTTGTTTATGCAAAATGCGTGAATTACTATTTCGTAAGTACAAGTTACAAAACTTTTGTCTCAAACAAATATTGTCACGATTTGGCAGCGTGAGACTCCATGTTACACTAAAAAATGTATCAATTTCGAAATTTTTTGTCGTTCTTGACATAAACTCCATCTCACAATATTAATGCGTATATTTTAATCCTGGAAAAGGATTTTTGAATCTGTAAAAGAGAAAAAAGTATATATTATACAAAAATTATATGATTTAGTCGGTAATACAGACGGCTTTAAGAGCCCCTTAAAATGTGGATTGCTTTTCCCACACATAATAAAACTTCAATATTTTTACTGTATAATATAAAAGAAAATTGAAGTTCTTTTTAATTATATTAAAATTGTAACTTCAGTTGATATAACTTAACTTATAACAATTTAAAATAATATTATAGGTACATATAATAATTATATATTAATGAATTTAATAAATAAACTAGTATTTTTAATAACAAATTTAGTAAAAATAAAACTTTTCTGAATTAATCATACTAATTTTTTGTTACTAATACTATTTTCTATTTTTAGTATGTAAAACTTTAAGATTCAACTTCTAAGAGAATTTCTAGCTTAACAGGAGGTTGTCTCATAACGTGTTATTGTGTTTTTCCATTAAATTTTGGAAACGTATACCCAATACAGTATTGCGGATGGCACAATAATGCTTAACATAGGATGGGAACAAAAATATGAAATATTAGTTTTGATAATAAAATCACGCATAAATGCCGATCAGCATTACTACATTCGTTCAATCGTTCTCGTTTGTCGTCAAAATTTTGTACAATTTGCTGCTATTTATGACTTAAAATGGCCAGATATTTCAACACTCATACCAATGCAATTATAAATCCGGCCGTATCTGGAATATTTATTACTGACTTACTGTTAAACAATATACAGTTCATTTTGAAAGATAGACACACGGCATTTACGATTATCTTTCTTTAACTTCATTGTTAGGAGATGTGTGAGAATAGACAACTTAAAATTACGTTAACAACACATGAGAACATGAAGATCGGTATTGCACACTCATATGAGTTAATCCGCATAATACACTGAAATTACCTACAGATCCTTAAACGATATGCTCCGCTGGAGTGCCAATCAATCGATTCCAGTTACGAGTATAGTCTAACAGTAATTCGAAATGGTTTATATTATCCGTCTGAGTATTCTATAATTGTACCAAAATGATATACCTCGCTATGAACTACAATGGATTTTGGAAGCAGAGAAACTTAAACCAACGGAACGTATTATAAAAATGTCATTACAATTACGTGCAAGAAAATATATCAAGTTATTCAATAAAAATTCAATAAATTTGATGTAAGCTACATATAAAAATAGATTTAAGTATTCAACAAATGAATAAAATAAAGAATGCAATTATTCGCATTTATATTAACATTATTTTAAACAGCATAACTCTGCAATCACAAACGTTGTTTCAAAATATTATAACAACTACTTTATTAACAACAAGTTAATAATTTCTTTAAATAGTTTACATTTTCTAAATCGTCTCATTACACTAACTTAAATGATTTTAACAAATCACTTGCATTAATGTCAATATATCGCATACAAGACAGATACATATGATGCCGATGCCCGCATAATCTAAACAAATAAATGTATAAAATATTTAATTTTAATTTATGTGTATACATATATAAAGAATACATATCATAACCAATCAATTGTAAGCAAGATAAAGTTTTTATTTAAAAATTATTCATCAAAATAGTTACGAAATATTACATTAGTTAAAGCTTCGAATGACATATCCATCATTTTCCCTGCAGTGATTGACAATCGCCTTTGAGATTTCATTATCACGAATGATATAATTTTAGTCTGATTAATTGGCATATCGTACCACAACGATTTATATGCTGCATCAGCGACCGATTTACTCTAAAAATAATGTAAATTATGTCAAAAACAACAGGGTAGTACTTTTCTCTCAATCCAAAGAATTCTTTTATCTGAAAAAAAGAGCTTTTTTTCTAGTCTACTATATTCTAATTCTGACGTTAGTAATAAAAATTGTAATAAAGGGATACATCATTTACATGAGTGTACATTTTTTTAAATCTTTAATATAATAACTTCTCACAATGTTTACTGACCTTAAGACTAAGATATTCTCCGGCAAAGCAAATAATAAAAATTTCTATCATTACGGCAATATAAGCCACAGCAGCTTTCACAAACAAGTAGAAATCGATTTCATTATGAACAGACTGTTTTAATGTACAATAAAAGAGAATATATAACTTATATCGATATCAATAACAATATCGATATTATAACGTATTTATTGTAATACTCACAATTATAATAACGAATCCTAAGCAACAAATGACTAAAGTTTTGCAAACAACTTGCATCAATGCAATGAAGGAAAAAAGTTCCTCAATATTCTCGGAAAATGAGTAGACTTTGTTATGCTTTTTGATTAGCACTCCTAATGTAAATGCGGAAGATTGATAAGGAAAGGCATTCTCGGAAATATTTTTAAACTCTTGACATATTATATCAATTTGCCCGCTTACGTGAAGCACCTAAAATGTACTTAAATTGCTGCAAAGTTTCAAACAATATTTGTAAAAAATATTTTTAATGGCAAAACACATATTTAGTGTAAATTTTCAATTGTTTATTCTTATGTGATATATTTATTTAAGCATATTTTTTCCAAATATTTTTCAACATTTATCTTTAAGTTTTTAAAGGAAGTATTCTTACACAATAATGCTGCAATGTTGTATATACGAAAATGTCACATGTAATACATATTAAGTGATATTTTTATGCAACAATGTTCTTGGATCTAATTCTCATCACAAATTCTTTTGTTAATTTTGATAAAATAGAAAAATTGAATTTAGAATACGAGACTTACCAAAGTAAAAATTAATCCATTTAAAACGGCGACTAATAATGAGACTAGTATTATATGCAGAAACATAATTGCGACCAGTAGCTCAAAAATCGGCGACTGCTCTGTTTCGAAAGGAAGAAGCACCTTGATAGGAAGCTGTCGCAAGGTATCATTGTGATCTTTGGATGTATATACAAAACGAATTGCATAATCGCCCAAAACGTACAATACTGCAGCTACACCATTAAAACTCAACATAGCATTAGAATAAAAATGAGATACAGTGGCTTTAATTGTCATCATATTCAAATGCTCATCGATGTTGATACACTCGCGCCAATCATTATCCATAGCAGTCAAGATTTTATGAAAAACACTGTAATATTAATTTATCAAGTAACGAATAATATTCTATTCATGCCAGATCAATGCAGTAATGATTCAAATGTAATATTAATGCATTCCTTGTTAAATGCTTGAATTTTTAAACTAAAAAATATAGTTTTTCTATAATATATCGGTGATTTGATATAAGATGTAATGTTACATACGCGACACGTTGTCTTACCGACGATGTATCCATAGGCTGACCAATTTAACAAATGTCAAACTGTAATCTAAAGTTAAAGATAAGCCATCGATAAGATTTGAGAACTCGCTGATCTTGAAGTGCTCAAGTATGTACAGATATTGAAAATACTGTATAATCAATATACTTGACATAAAAATCAGCCAATAAAAAATAGAATATGACACTTCCGGCCATACACCAAGCAGCCGAAGGCTGAATTTCAGCGCCGGACTAACGGTACTCTTGGCTACCATTCGTTGATAATTTAGAAAACAGAGGATGAAGATTAGCACATTTGTCTACTGTGACTATGAAAGAACTGACAGGACAGTAACAATTTTTCCAAGTGCATCCCCACGCACACACGGTATACCCCCACTCATGTGAATACAGACCAATCATCAATCGCAGTTATACATCGTATAACAACAATTTGAGGAAGAATAATTCGTATATTATCTTGTACAATTATTCTATATTCCTTGTACAATTTAATAATGTATCTTTACCATGAACTAACAAAAAATCATGCATTGAACCATTTCTTCCTACTAATAATGCTACATTGTAAAAAAAAAACGGATGTGCATCATTTTCTAGATGTCGTAATGATTGTTGAACGTAGGATAGTTTGAAAGTTTATAATTGCGACTTAGGTATTCTCAGTAACGGAAATGAATTCGTGCATCGATCGTGAACTTTTACGAAGATAAAAAAGAAAAAAACATATCTTATATCCCTCCGATGTATTAAACTCCCACAACATAATGAAAAATAATTTCCTCTAATAACATAAATATTGAATTTTCTCAGAACATATGTGTAAAGGAAACTCAAAGAACTAAAATCAACTGGATGTCTTATAGAAGTTTGGTTATATTATACAAACACAAACAAATAAATGTACCAACATAAACTGCACATGTTTAGATCTAGATAGAATAAAGTCTCAATAATTATTACGTTCCTTGAAAAGCTAAATTGCTTTTTTTCTCTATTTCTCTTTCTCTTCTTTCTAAATCCGAGAAAATTTTAAAATACAAAATTAAAGTTAAAGAAAAGACCGATATGAAGATTGAGATTTAAATCAATTTAAGTACAATTCTATATTGTCCATTTATAAATCTTAAAACAACATAAAAATTTAGTACTATCATTTTATCAAAAATAGTTTAATAATAACAATTCTTTATATTAACATTTTATACTAATAATACTAAATAATACTAAGATTTCAACAAATCACTGTTGTGATGAATATCAATATATCGCGTATAAAACAAATACGTATGATGCTGATAGTTTTAAAATCTAAAAAGGATTTTTAAAATTATTTTACAAACTTATATTTTTCGTGAATGTCAAAAAGGTTTATTTAAAAAAATTATTCCAAAAACTTACATTCGTGAAAGTTTCCAAAAATAAATTTGTAATTCTCCCTGTTGTAATTATGAATCGCTTTTTGAGATCTTATTATAATCTTTCTATAATTTATCATTTTTTTTATTTGACAGTAAATCGTACTACTGTAATTCATATGCTGCGTCAACAATTGATTTGCCCTAAAAATAATGCAAGACATAAAAAATATAATAAATAACATTTTTTACAATTTTTCCTTATTGAATATCAAATATTGTATAAAAATCTTTATATAAGTTTTCAAAATTTTCTTTATTTTCTTACTATTATAAGTTTATCAGTAAAAGTTGAAAAAATTGAAGTGTAAAAAAGATGTATGTATATACATATATATATATATATATATGTATATTTATTATAAAATATAAATGAAGAGAGCTATGGAGTAGCATCATAAAATCTTTATTATTGTTATTATTATTATTATTATTATTATTATTATTAGTATTAGGGGAGACGTCAAATTTAAATTTTTACTTTAATTACACGCTCAAGTAACAATCGAAGCATGTGCGAGTGTGATCAGTATTAAGATCTCTATTTTTGAAAAGAAACGTGTATAAAAAATTAGAGAGTATACGTTACGTATACTATAGTATTTCCCTAATTTTTCATACATATTTTTTTTAAGAATAAGGGCCCGAGTAAAGTTTCGTAATGTGTATTCTTTTGAAAAAATCGATGAACTCACTAACTCAAAGTACGATAAAAACTACAGACATAAGCAAAGATTATCTAATATGGGACAATTCATAATTGTTAAATTTCTTATTAAGAAAGGAATAAAACTTTCGGAAATATGCTTTTCAAAATAAAGGCAATGTCTCACTCTGTAATGCGTTGATCAGCATAAACATCAATTCGGTTAGCATTCTCTGCCGTTGTCGGTCTTGGGTGCCAAGGATGCGGTTTATTCTGAACACATTGTCGATCTTCTTCGAAAGCCTTACTTCATATATAAATGCTTCTGTCCAAACGTTCCCTCGTCATGTGCTTTTATCCTTGTACATATTTTCGAAGATTTGTTTTTTGCTTGATAAGAAATTCAATTATTACATATTGTTCCACATTTGAATTTCTTCTTCGCTTATATTTGCTGCTTCTACTAAACGTCGCACTAATAAATTATAAATTTTTTCAAGAAATCACACATTCCAGAACATGGTATGATGCAGATCACACTTGCACATATTGACGTCACATGCTGCCATTAAACATTTGTTTAAATAAAAATATTATTGATAAGGTGACTTACTAAAGTAAAAATTAAAGCGCCGGAGTAGTAAGCGTCCACGCATTTAACACCGCTTGTAGAAATAGAATTATGCCAGCAGTTCAAAAATTGATAAATTTTGAGTTTCAAAGAGAAATTGTACCTTAATGGTAAGCTGCTGTAACATATCATTATAATCTTCAGGACAGATGTACAAAACGAATTGCGTAACCATAACTCAGAAAGTACAACATCGTACCAATTGTATTAATGCTAAACATAATATTAGAACGAAAAAGCAATAAATTACCTTTAATTATCATTATATACAAATGTTGATTAATATAAATGCAATTTCGCCAATCATTATTCATAGCGGTTAAAAGCTAATAAATGACAATTCTATAATGTGTTATTTTAATTGGATAGATATTAAGACAGAAATGGTATCATATATGCTCTATAAATCGTTAGTATCGTTTATACGAGACCGTATTACTCGAATTAAAGTTTAAGATTAGATAGATTTAGGACACGTTTATAGAAGATCTAACCGATTAAATATATAATAAAAAACTAATGCTAACTTAATATTTTTTATATCTCAAACAAGACGAGATTAGATGAAGCTGAAATTTGCAGCAATGTCTTACATCGACATCGTATTCAAAGACTGATTACTTTGAAAATTGTTGTAAGCTGTAATCTAATGCTGCGAGTAAACTATCGACGAAATTCGAAGGCTCGCTGATCTTGAAGTGCTCGAATACAAATATCAATATTGAAAGAACTATATGCTAAACATGCTAAATATATAAATTAACCAATATGCATACAATACATCCGGCCACACACCAAATCACCTGGTCTTCAACTCACAATACTTGTGCTATTATTCCTAATCAGTATTGAGAACACAAGGAAATGAAGATCAGTATCGGCACATTTATTTGGTACTCCGATAAGAAAGAACTAATGATTTTTCCAAATGCAACTCTATGCCCACTTTCGTAAGTATAATCAATCGTCATTTTATATATATATATATATAGTGTATCACAGCAAATAAAGATAGAGTTCATTTTTTATGGACATCCTATAATTTTCTGTTCATAGTCTAACAACTAATATTCTAATAACCATAAAATAACAAAGATGTCGGATTTATCCGCCAAATTTATAATTCGATGTGTAATTGTCAGTTCCGTTTTTTTACGACTTGTCTCTTAACAACACTTCTTCGAAAAATAAATAAATGTCTATTATCATATGTTCTGCATATACGCAACAAAAATCATTAAACTTATAGTAGAATAATAATAATTACATGTTATGTATTCTATGTAAATGGAACTGAATTATATTCGTGCAGTTTTTAAAGAAATAAAGTGAGGGGAGAGTAACCGAGTATAGGAATGAAATGACGAATATCCTTTAATACTTCTAATCGTAAGAGATATTATGCATCTTTATCTAAGAAAGATATTTTAAAATTTAAAAAAATTGTTCAGTTGAAGTCATAAATATTTAGTTTCAAATATGCTTATATCCAGAATATGTGTCTATACATATTGAATGCATAACTTGTTGATAAAGGGTCAATGTCCGAAAACATCCGACGATCTCCGCAGAAATATCTTTTTTCCTGGAATAAAATTTAAGTATTAAATCAATAGTCAAATACATTGTTGCCTTTTTACCGTAATTCTGATTGTTTTTTCGCTTTATACTGCGAAAGTAACTCAACACACGATTTGACAACTCACAAAAAATTAAATTATTATAAGTGTGTAAGTATATAATATTAAAAGTTAAATATTACTGGTTTGTGTTGTCTAGTGAATAAAAATATACAGTAATATAATAATACTAAGTAAATAAAAATTACTTGTTTTATGTTTTATTTTTTTATATTAAAGATAATTTTTTATTTAAGTAATTTATTTATTATTGGTAACTAGTAAATAACGGATATTAACTGTTAATAAGAATTTAATTGTAAATACTTTAAAATTAATATAAATATTAGGTGTTGGAATTAATTCGTAGCGTTTTACAAGTGATGGGAAGTACTTTCATTAATGTATTTTTTAATGCTCATGTGAAATAAATAACATTCTTTCATTAAAAAACGCTACGAATTAATTCCAACACCTAATATATAAAACATTCAATGAAAGTAAAATTCAAAAATCAACAGAACAAGGACTAGAGAGTATATAAACAATAATAAATGTTTCGAATTGTTAATAAAAATCAAGATCAGTCATCCTCATTGTCAGTGTCACAATTAAAAATTTAAGTGATATTGATCATACGTACAACATTTGATTAATTGTTAATCAAAAAATAAAAGAATTCTAAAAGATTACAATTTTATAACTCTTTTATTTTCGTCTATTACATATATTTAACAGCATTTAACTTTTAACTGTAATACTGAGAATTTTCAATTTAAAAATGTGAAACGTTTGTTATATGTTTAGATATTAAATTATTCATTTGAACAAAAAAATATTTAACTTGGCTCTCTAATCTTTATTCTGTTGATATTTTAATATAATCGAATTCTAAATTAAGTAACATTTTTTACTTATTGACTTACACTAATTTTATTACTATTTCAATAAATGTCTACCGTAATTTTATTTGAGTCAATATAAAGCATTCATGATAGATATATATGATACTGATGTTTTTATGATCTAAAAGAGTAGAAATAAGAAGATAATGTTTGATCTACAAATTATATTTATGCATAAAAATATAAATAGCAGATTGATTATAAGCAAATTAAAATAATGTCCTAAAAATTAAATGTCCAATAATTTATTAAATTACGTTTGTATAAGTTTCGAATGACATATCCATCATTTTTCCTGCCGATATTGTCAGTTGCTTCTGAGATCTCATTATTATTAGTATTAACATTTTACTCTGATGTGACGGTATATCATACCACGTCAATTCGTATGCTGCATTGACAATTGATTTACTCTAAAAGCAAAAATACACAAAAGCAACGGTTTCTTGTCATATATATTTATACTACTTATTTACACAGATAAAAGTTAACAGATAAAAGTTTTTTTAATTGCTGATATCAAAAAAGTTCTATAAAGATTAAAAAATAAAAAAAAAACAAAGAATAACATAAAAATTATGATATACAATATAATAAGAATAAACAAGCATAATATATATATATTAAAAATATTTTACTTGTCTACTTCTACTTTTCAAGTATAAGAAATCACATAATAAAATATAAAACAATATATTAAGATTACAGCAATTTTTTGTTCTAGCAGAGACTAGCAGAGATATCAATATTATATTTAAAAAATGTTGTAATATATTTCTAAAGTAAAAATAATATTTATTAAAAACATATATATTTTAAATAAAATTTGTTTTAAATAATATTTGTACATTACTATATTAAAATATTATTATAAAGAAAAAATACCACGTAATTTCATCATGGCACTATAATTATATAAAATTAAAAAATTTTATATTTATGATCTACAACTTTTTACATACTTACATAAATACTTACTTTGTAATTAAGATGTTCTCCAGTAAAACAAATGATGAAAACCTCAGCCAATATGAGAACAATAGCAAAAATGGTTCTTATTACCATAAAAACACCCATTTCGTTATGAATACTCTAATTCGATGAACATAAAAAAGAATGATATATATACGATGTCAATTAAAATCCATTGTATTAATGTATTGTAGAACTTACAATTATGATGAAAAATCCTAGACCGCAGATAATTAACGTATCCAAAACAACTTGCATCAGTGCAATAAATGAGATAAGTTTTTCAATGTTTTTAGAAAATGATATAATTCTATTATGTCTCTCGATCAACATTCTAAATAAAGATACGGTAGATTCATGAAGAGAAATACTTTTAGAAATATTTTTATACTCATGACACATTATATCAATTTGTCCACTAACGTGTAGTACCTAAAATATACTTAAATTTTTGCAAAAATCATAATTATTGCATATGAAAGAGATTTGCGTGCTGTAGTGAACAATGTGAACATGTTTGGAGGAAATATTTTTACATAATATATTTATACACTTGAAGAAATTCTTCTCGAAAATTATTTATAAAATTTTTCGGACACATTAATTATATTTTTAAATTAGAAAGATAACAATTCTTAAGGTAAATGTACTAGTTAGTTTTCTCTAAAAGTAAATCAGTACAATATATTATTACTAAAGAACAGTAAATAATCTCTAATTATAGCAATTATAAATATAGCAATTATAAATCTACTGTAAACCAGTAAAATTTCTGAAAGCGTTAATTAGTAATATTAACTATTTCAGTTAATAATATTAGATAACTAGAAACAGTGACATTAGATTATAAAATAATAAAATAAAGAATATGAGTTATTAATAATGTACAATATAAATAGTGTGCAATATCTGATTTAAATAATTTTTCAATTATTTCCAATAATTTTTTTGCGAGCTTAATGATATATTTTCATAAGAAAATAAACACCAACTAGCAATAATAATCTTACTATTATCATTTTTTACTCAACAATTTAATATGTACAGCATACAAAACATGTGGTACAGTTAATGATTACATTATTGAAATGAAAATTATTAATATTAAGGTTATGCTACTGTTAGTTGATGCTCGCTGAATATATGTATTATGTGAGCACTAAACTAAATCGTCGCAAAATACACAAAATACTTAATTTTCACCTAATAAATAGCAAATGTATAATGAATTCTAAAATCCAAACGGTACATTTATGGTCCGTTAAATAAACAGCCATAAATAACAACGCATGACTTTTGCGTGCCTATTTTTTGTGACCAATAAATTGTTGATTTTATAATGAAATTTTATTTTGCTGATAATAATGAGATATAAGATTGAGAAAAAAAATGCGAGTATTTATACTAAAGATAAATAAAATAATCCTTGATTATTAATGAAATTCTATTTTACTATTTATATTAATGATATATTTTCAATAGTTTACTTTTACACACATGATCTAATTATTGAACAAAATGTAAACATTTTAAATATTAAGCTTTTAATAAAATTTTATGTGTGACTATAAATCGTTCAATTCATTATTAAATTTTTATAAACAACGAATTTACTTAGAGTTGTCCATATAATTACTGAATATTATATTTAAAATTTTTATCATTTTGTCCAATAATTGGATTGTGTTCATTAATTGTTCAATAATTAGTGCATTTATCTTATATAATAAAATTTTAGAAATTACAACATATAAAATATTATTACGACTGGTTTACTGTAGTTTATAAGTAAGTTTTAATTCTGTATCATAAATTTCCTTATCACATAAAAATTAATGAAAAATGAATATATACATATAAAATATAATAGTTACCAATGTAAGAATCAATCCATTTACAATAGAAACCATATAAACAAATATTATTATACTATGTAAAAATAATGTCACATAAACAATCTCAAATATTGGTGATTGTTGAGTATCAAAGGGAAGTTGAATCTTCATAGGAAGCGGTCGTAAAGTATTATTTTGATCTTCAGTTAAAAATACGGAATGAATTATATACTCGCCTAAGAAATAAGGTATCGCAATAATCACACTAATACTCAATATACTATTGGAAATAAAATGTGCTAAATTGGCTTTAATTGTCATTATATACAAATATTTATCCATATTGATGCACTCGCGCCAATCATTATCCATAGCAACCAGAATTTGACGAAAAACTCTGCAATTTTTTTAATCTATTAAATACTTTAGATAGAAAAATCGCACTTTTTTCACGCCATCAATGTTGTGTTTAACACTCAAGCTAAAGTTTAGAGAGATGATAATATATCACTTTTGCTATGGAAAACTAAATTAACAATATGTTATAAAACTGAGAAAAAAATTTATTTTTCAAACACGGAATTAAACTAAGTTGAACAAAGTTGAATTACATAGTGTAATAAAATATCTTACTGACGACGTATCCACAGATAAATCAATTTAAATACCGTCAAGCCGTATATAAAAGTTAAATTCAAACTTTCATTGAGATTCGAAATCTCGCTGATCTTGAAGTGTTTAAAAATGTACAAATATTGAAAGTACTGTATGATCAGCACGCTTGATATAATACTCATACTGTGAACGGTAGAATACGAGACATCCGGCCAAATGCCGAAAAATTGGAAACCAATTTTCAGCACTGGGCTAACAGTGCTTCTGATCATTTGCCAATAGTTTTTAATATGTAAGAAAATAAAGATCAGTGTTTGCACATTCGTTCGATTCTCTAGATAAGAAGTAAATAAAACGTCTATTTCTTCAATATATCATCTATTTCTTTAAGTATATCCCCACTCAGTGCATTTCTACGTAAATGGGATCAATCATTATGTATTGTATAATATAATAGCAAATGCAGATAGAGCTAATTTTTTTATGGACATATAATTTTCTGTTATATACAGACAGAAATAATTTTCTGTCTAACAACGTAAAATAATAAAGACATCTAAATCGAACTATTGCTAAACAAACTCGATGCGACAAAATTGTCAGTTCCTTTTTCTTGTGAACTTATCTCTTTGCAATGTATTTCCATAGAGAAAAAAAACGTCCACTACAGTCTACACATGCACATTGCAAAAATTGTTAAACGTACAGCAGAATAACGTGTATAAGAATAATATGATAATTATACATTAGGTATTCTAAGCGAATGGAACTGAATTATATTCATGTAATTCGACTTCTGATCTTCGAAGAAATAATATGAGGGAAGAACGCGACAGATGGGCAAAATGACGAATGATATTCCTTAGTGCTTCTCGGAATGCTATTATACATTCTTGTTTATGAAAGATATTTGAAGATTAAAAATTGTTCAATTGGAAATGTTATAAATATTTAATTTAAAATATATCTACATATATACTTCAACATCATATGTTTATACATAAAAAAAATATATAATATATAATTTTTTAATAAAGAATCAATGCCCGAGAAAAGTCCGATGGTTTCCTCAACAAACTTTTTAAATATAAGTGTATAATGTAATATAGTAATAATAATATATAAATAAAATTATTTACAATTTTTATATTAATTATTTTATATTAAATATAACTTTTAATTTAAATAATTTATTCACAAATAACTAATGAATAATAAACAATAATTGTTAATATCAATTTAATTCTAAATTTATTATCAAAACTTTATTATCACCTCATTGATTTAAGGCCAATGTCCACGATGCTAGAAATCGGTGCGACATCTCGGACAGAAAAAAAATTAACAATTTGAACAATTTGGTCACATTTGAACAATTTGATCACATGATGCGATTGGTTAATTCTTTCTTTATCCGAGGTCTCAGACTGATTTTTAGCATGGTGGACATTAGGCTTTACACTAATTTCATTTTTATTTTAACAGATGTCCATCGTATTATTGTTCGAATCATATAAAGCATTCATGACAAATACATATGATATTGATGTTTTTATGATCTAAAGATGACTCTACATGGTTAATAACTGATCAGTAATATTAAATCAGTAATACTGACAATATGCATCAAGATTTTTAATATTTTTATAATCTTACACCATCATTGTTATTGACAATACATTCCGCTTCAGTTTTACGAACATTATCTATTGCACTGTAACATACTGTGACATTAATCCTATAATAAAGTGACACTGATGCTCGAGAATCAAAATCCAGATCACTGTCAGTATTCTACGTCAATCCATCAATATTAACGTACGATCAGTCATTTTGTCAATATTTTTTAATACTGACAGTATTATTTACTGTGTAAGATCATCTTAAAAAAGATAGTAGTAAAAATAATTAAGTGTGGTCTACAATTTATTTTTTTGCGTAAAAATGTATAGCAAATTGATTATAAGTCAGATAAAATAATTTCTTAAAAATTAAAAATTCAAAAATTTTAAAAATTACATTCGTAAAAGTTTCGAATGACATAATTTCTTCTGCCGTTACGGCCAGATGTTCTGATGAGAACTGAAAAATAAGATTTAATAAACTAAATTTTACATATAAAAATAATTTTAAAAATTAAATTTTATTTTGCACGTTGATACTAACGTCACATGCCGTTAATTTTTATTCTAATAAGTTTTATTTAAACAACTTGTTTAAATAATAATACTAATACTTATAAGATGAGACACTTATTAGAATAAAAATAATCATTAGAATAAAACATAGAGATCGTGAATGCGATTAACATCACAATTAAAATAGAGTTACGACCAGCAGTTCAAAAATTAACAATTGTTGGATAAAGAATTAGCAATTGTTTTTAAAGAAAAATTGAGAAGTCTGCTGCAAAGTATCATTGAAATCTTCGGATAGATCTACAAAACAAATTACGTAACTGCTCCAAAGATAAAATGCCAAAACAGTTGTTTTAACATTAAACATAACATTAGAATGAAAATACGATGTATTAGCTTTGATTGTTATTACATATATAAATGTAGGTCAATATAGACGCACTCTCATCAATGATTATCCGGTTATAGCGGTTAGAAGCTGATATGTATAACTCTAATGTGTTACCCTAATTGGACAGATTTCAGGACAGATATGGAGTATCTATTTAAAACTCTATAAATTGTTAATATTGTTTATACGAGACTCTAACTAGAATTAAGGTTTAGGACTATAGATAAAATTAATACATATTTTGTTTATAAAGAAATTGGATACAGTTTATTGACTGTTTGAATTTTAGATAAAGAATCTACAAATATTAAAGTGACTTTTACTAACACAGAAAACAATTATATGGTTTAGTCAGTAATATAGATGACTTTAGGATCCCTTTAACACTTTGAATTTTAAATCTCATAAAAAAAGAATTTAAAAATCGTAATAACTTACAAAAATCAAATGTGTTACAAATGTGTTTATTTTTGAAATATAAGATAGATTTTCAAATATATTCTCAGAAAACGTATGCAAAGAAAATTTTAAAATCAGCTAGTATTATAGAAGTTCAATTATATAAAAACACAAATATACGGATGTGCTGACATAAATTTAACTACACGTGCTCACATCTAAAATAAAGTCTAAAATAAAGATATTTGATTCAATTGACCCAAAGAAAAGATACATTTCTTTTTTCTATTTCTTTTTTTTCTTCTTTCTAAGTAAAAAAATATTTTATCATGCAAGGTTAAACGTAAGAAAATAATATATTTAGATATTTTACAAATATTTTAATTTAAATTAAATTAAATATAATTCTATATTGTACAACTTACAAATCTTAAACCATCATAAATTTTCTAGATTCACAATTTAAAGATCTATAAATCTTAAAATAGCATAAATACTCAACACTATTAATTTATCGAAAGCAACTTAATAATATAATAATTCTCTACATTAACATGTTATACTAATAATACTAAGAACGTCACGATTTCAACTAAATAATTATTTGTTAACATCAATACATCGCTTGTAAAACAGATACGTATGATGCTGACGCTTTTAAGATCTAAAAAGAATTTTAAAAATTAATTTACTAAAATGTATTTCTTGGAAAATTCATAAAATTTTATTTAACTAAAAAAAATATCCAATTAATCTTACGCTCGTGAAAGTTTCCAAAGATAAACTCGTGATTCTTCCTGCCGTGATCATGACTTGTTTTTGAGATCTCATTATTATGAATGTTAAAGTTCTTTTTTGATTTGTCAGTAAATCGTACCACAGTGATTCATATACTGCATTAGCGATTGATTTACTCTGAAAATAATGACATTAAAATAACTAATAATATAGCAATGAGGAGTTAATAACTCTTCCTCATTAAAATAAATATTATGAAAAAGTTTTTTTTGTATAAATGTCAAAGTTTCCTTCATTTACTTATTATTGTAAATTGATAAATAAAAAAATTTAAAAATATTTATGTATAAGAATGATATACCGTTTATTATAGAAGATAAAAGCAATAAAGCTAAGTAGTATTGTACACATACGATAATATGTCAGACATAACAAAATGAAACAAAAAAAGACAAATGGTTAACTAATCAGAACAATTATATTGTTTCGTAACTGAGTTACACAAGCAATGTAAAAGTCATTTTATGCTAACTTAAATAAAATGTATTTTGACAATATAATTTTTTGTTATTCAGTATAAAAATTAACTTAGTAATACATTAAATTTTTAGCCGTTAATATTACTAGAATATTATCACAGTAGTGCACAAATATTTCTGCAATAAATTTTCGCAGAAAATTTAACAATGCAGCAATATTATTTATATAGCAGAAGGATTAGCATGTAATATTATTGCAATTTTGAAATATTACTACAATATTGTTACAATATTGCAAGTTGTGTGGAGCTTCGATACTTCTTTGCTCACATGTCTATAGAATTTTGCGTTAATAAGTTCATCAATTTTTTCAAGAAAATACATATATTCGAGAACACGACGTGATACATGCGTCACTCGAGCGCTTGCCTCGTAATTTAAGGGCACAATTTAAATTTAAATTTAAATTTAATTCAAATTAAGATACACCCTTCGTATATATTATCGATGTTATGTCTTTATTTAATAAATATTTTATCTACTAATCATATTAAATTAAATGTCATACTTGGCAGATAATTTTCACATGCTTACTAACCTTGAAATTCAGATATTCTCCTGCAAAGCATAACACGAAAACTTCCATTATTATAGCAAGATAGGTGAAAATAATTTTTACTATTGTAATGCCACCAGTCTCGATATAAAATGACTATTTCAATAAACAATTAGAACAAATTAATTTAATGTAATATTGATCACAAAACATTTAAAATGCAGTACTCACAATTATAATAATAAATCCTAGACTGCATATTATGAAAGTATTCCAGACAACTTGCATTAATGCAATAAAGGAAAAAAGTTTCTCAATTTTGTCACAAAACAAGAAAATTCTGTTGTGCCTTTCAATTAGTATAGCCAATGCAGATGTACAAGTTTTATGAGGAAAAACTTTTGTAGAAATATTTTTAAATTCTTGACATAATATATCAATTTGTCCACTTACGTGAAACACCTACAAATATACATATTCTTAAGTTTCTACATGTTCCAACTATTAGAAATACTTATGTAAACATTTACTCGTTATAAAGAAAAACAGAATACAAAATATAGATTGCTTATAAGTAGTATTCAATTAACTAATTATTACATTTATTTAACAGTGATATAAAACCTTGATTATATCAAATTAAGTTTGTGTAACATAACATATATAACGAGTATAATAATTCGTGTACAATTAAATTTTATAAGTCAAGAAAAATATAATTTTAATAATTAAATTATATTTTTTATGACAATGCTGATGTCACAACCATTAAACAACTTTGTTTAAAAAAAATAATATTTATACAGTATTTATACTTACAAGAGCAGAAATTAATGCATTTATAATAAAGAGAGTCCACCCAATTAACATCACATGTACAAATTGAATTACGACCAGCAGCTCAAAAATTGGTGACTGTGGAGTTTTAAAGGGAATTTGTACCCTAATGGGAAGCTCCCGCAAGGTATCATTGTAATCTCCGGACGAATATACAAAACGAACTGCGTAACCGTAACTCAAAAAGTACAACACCGTAGCAATTGTATTAATGCTAAACATAATATTAGAACAAAACTGCGATTTATTAGCTTTGATTGTCATTACATACAAATGTTGATTAATATTGACGCTCTCTCGCCAGTCTTTATCCATAATAGTTAGAAGCTGATGAATGATTCTGTATAATACGTTATTCTAATTGGATCGATTATAAGACACATTTCGTTTATATGTGATCTAATCGATAATATATATGAATAATAAGAAACTAATACATTTATAAAAATAGCATATTACTTGATTTAAATAAATAATGACTATAATGATGTATTTAAATTTTTAGTGAATAAATATATTATACGATTTAAGAAATTAAAAATCAAGATATCAAATTTACTTAATTCAAACAAATTTTTTATGCGTATACTAATAACTAATAAATATTATGTTTTCTCAACTAGATGGAAGAAGCTAACGTTTGCAGCTATACATCTTACCGACGATGTATCCAAAGAGTGATTACTTTAATCATTGTTAAACTGTAATCTAAAGCCGCGGGTAGACTATCAACGAGATTTGAAAGCTCGCTGATCTTGAAGTGCTTGAATACGTATTGATATTGGAAGTACTGTACAATGAGTATGCTGAATACATAAATTAGCCAATATGGGATGCAATACGACACACCCGGCCACACACCAAGCAATCGAAGACCGATCTTCAGCAACGGACTCACAGTACTCGTTATTATCATTCGTAATCAATATTGAAAACACGAGGAAATAAAGATCAATGTCGGCACATTTATCTGGCACTTCGGTTTAAGAAAGAACTAAAAGTGCACTGACGGTTTTTTCAAATGCAACCCCGTGCAGTCTATCCCCACCCTCGTAAGTATGGATCAATCGTCATTATACATGGCATATAACATCAAATCGAAGTAGAACTCACTTTTATATGGACATTTCATAATTTTCTATTGATAGTCTAAGAACATTGATATTCTAATATCCATAATAATAAAGTAACAAAGAACTTGTCCGCTAAATTTATAATTTGATGTGTAATTGTCAATTCCTTTTTTTACAAATTTATCTCTTAGCAGCATTTCTTCGAAAAATAAATGAATGTTCACTACGTTCTGTACATGCACATCAAAAGTCATTAAACTTATAGCAGAACGACAACAATTATGTATTCTATGCAAATGAAACTGAATTATTGTATATACATGGCGTTCAATTTCTAGTCTTCAATGAAATAAAGAGGAGAACAACAGAGCAAGGGCGAAATAACAAATATTCCTTAATGCTTCTAAGAATGATATTATGCATCCTCACTTAAACAAGATATTTTAAAATTTTAAAAATTGTTCGGTTGAAGACGTCATAAATATTTAGTTTTAAGTATGTCTACATTCAACAGAGTACGTGTCTATATGTTATTTTTTAATAAAGAGTCAATGCGAGAATATCCAATACTGTTCGCAGAAATATCCCTTTTCCTGCAATAAAATTTGAGTTACTAAATCCATAATCGAATTGTTACCTTTTTTCCGTGATTCTGATTGGTTTTTTTCTGATTGTGTTTTTGCGAAATTAATTCTCAATACATGATGTTTTAACAACTCACAAAAATTAAATTATTATGAGTGTATAAATATATAATATTAAAAGTTAAATGACGTGCACGTAGCGCGCGTCTGTTGTTTAATAAGTAAAAATATGCAACGTAATGTAATAATATTAAGTAAACAAAAATTATTTTTATATTAGTTGTTTTACATTAAAGGTATTTTTTAATTTATTTACTGATAATTAACAAATAACAGATATTAACTGTTAATTAACAATTTAATTCTCAATCAATGAAAAGTCGTACGTTCATTGGCAGGGTTGAGGAGGGTGGACCATGCTTCGCTCGTAAAATCATCATGCCTCTTAAACAAAGATAGGTACGAAGTATAGTATTTAAGGGAATCCTAAAGCCGTCTGTATTATCTATCTAAATCATAATTTTTGTATAACATTTACGTTTTTTTCTTTTTTACAGATTCGAAAATCCTTTTCCAGGATTAAACTATACACATTAATACGTCTGTGAGATGAAGTTTGTGCCAAGAACGACAAAAAATTTCGAAATTGAAAAGAAAGAAAAACTTTTTGTCATTTTCGACATAAACTTCATTTCCCAGACACATACTAATAAGTATAGTTTAATCCTGGAAAAAATTTTTCAAATCTGTAAAAGAGAAAAATAAGTGTTATGCAAAAATTATGATTTAATCGATAATACGAACGGCTTTAAAATCCCTTTTTTGAATTTTATCTCATAAAAATAAATAAAAAATCGAAATGACTCATAAAAATCAAATGTTTTACGAACATGTTATTTATTTTTGAAATATAAGATTTTCAAGTATATTCTCAGAAAATATGCATAAGAAACTCAAAATATTAAAATCAGCTAGACGTATTATAGAAGTTCAATTATATATAAACATAAACATACGGATGTGATAACATAAATTACACGTGCTCATCTAAAATAAAGTCTCGATATTTGATTCTATCAATCCAAAGAAAAGGTACATTCCTTTTTTTCTATTTCTTATTTTCTTCTTTCTAAGTAAGAAAATATTTTATCATGCAAGGTTAAACGTAAGAAAATAACAAACATTTAGATTTAAATTATAAATTAAATATAAATATAAATTGTATTATACAATCTACAAATTTATAAATTTTAAACCGTCATAAATTTTCTAGATTTACAATCTAAAGATCTATAAATCTTAAAACAGCATAAATACTTAACACTTAATTTATCGAAAGCAATTTATAATAATATAATAATTCTCTATATTAACATGTTATATTAATAATACTACAAACGTCACGATTTCAACTAAATCATTATTTGTTAACATCAATACATCGCATGTAAAACAGATACATATGATGCTGACGCTTTTAAGATCTAAAAAGAATTTTAAAAATTAATTTACTAAGATGTATATCTTGGAAAATGCATAAAACTTTATTTAACTAAAAAAAATATCCAATTAATCTTACGCTCGTGAAAGTTTCCAATGTTAAACTCATGATTCTTCCTGCCGTGATCGTGACTTGTTTTTGAGATCTCATTATTACGAATGTTATAATTTTCTTTTGATTTGATAGTAAATCGTACCACAGTGATTCATATGCTGCATTGGCGATTAATTTACTCTGAAAATAATAATATAAAAAATAACTAATATATAATATAATATAAAATAATAATAATTCTTTCTCATTGACAAATATTGTGTAAAAGTTTCCTTTATTTAAATGTCAAAGTTTCTTTAATTTTTTTATTATGTCAATTGATAAGTAAAAAAATTTGGAAAAGTTTATTTATAAGAAAAATATACTGTTTCTTATAGGAAATAAAACCAACGAAGTTAAGTAGCATTGAAAGCATGCAATCATATAAAATCAGAAATAATGGAATAGAACAAAAATGACAAATGGTACAGGTTAACCAATCAGAAAATTACGTTGTTTTGTAACTGAATTACTCATGACAAATGCGGAACGGAAAGACCTTAATGACGTACAATAGAATGTTACATCAATCAGCATAGAATTAATTACAGTATATCTACAAAATATTAAATACTTAAACAATTAATGATATATTATTTATATATTATTAGGAGCAATTAAATTTTAGTCATTGTGATTGGTTCTTAAAGCAGTATCAAATGGATCAACCTTGCTATGCAAACATAGATGTTAATTTAATATTTATGGATACAATGAAGAAAACATTTTTATAATAGATTAAATAAATATTTATCATTAATAAATTTTATTAATCTTTTATTAATAAATATAATTATTACAGAAAATAAGATTGAAAATATTAATTATGTTAAAGAATGACTGGATAAAGACTTGATTAAAGTGATAAAAAGAAGATTTGCACTTTAGGATTATATTAACATTACTAAATACCTAATGTTTTGTATAGATAATTATTACTTTATCATGAGTGATTGATATGAGATCTTATATAAACAAAATGTTACGGTTATCACATCAGAAAAAATGATAATTTTCGCCTATCAATACATTTGGTTGTGATAACTGTAAGATGTACATAGACATTCATTCTATAATTCTTGCAACTAAAATATGTATCGGGAACTTTTGGCAACTGTAACCCTTCTTTCTGTGTAAATTATGTATTTCGCGTTCTATTCCATAAATATACTTCTCATGTAAAATTCAATTATAAAAAAACAATGTAACGAAGTTGTTCTGATAAATTAATTCCTACCATTTGTCTTCTCCATTTTCATTTCTTTCCGCTATTTCTGATTCCATGTAACTCTAATACTTTTAGAATTTTTTCAAAGAAGTACACATTCCAAAACACGACGTGATGCATCGAACTTGGGCTCGCTTCGTTAGATACACAAGTTAACATTTAAGTTCAAATTTAAATTAAATTTAAATTAAGATACACTCCTTGTATATTACATATCTTTATTTAATAAATATTTATAATCATAATATTATATAATCATATTAAATTAAATATGTCATACTTACAGATAATTTGCACATGCTTACTAACCTTGAAATTCAGATATTCTCCTGCAAAGCATAAGATGAAAACTTCCACTATTACAGCAAGATAAGTGAAAATAGTTTTTATTATTGTAATAACACCAGTCTCAACATAAAGTGACTATTTCGGTAAACAAATAAAATAAATTAACTATAATATTGATCATAAGACATTTAAAGTGCAGTACTCACAATTATAATAATAAATCCTAAACTGCATATGATAAAAGTATTCCAAATAACTTGCATTAACGCAATAAACGAGAAAAGTTTCTCAATTTTGTCAGAAAACAAAAAAATTCTGTTGTGTCTTTCAATCAATAAAGCTAATGTAGATGTAGAAGTTTTATGAGGAAGAATTTTTGCAGAAAGATTTTTAAATTCTTGACATAATATATCAATTTGTGCACTTACGTGGAACACCTACAAATATACGTACACTTACATTTCTATAAATATTCCAACTATTAGAAATATTTTTGTAAACAGCTACTCGGTATAGAGAAAAACAGAATTTAACATGCAGATTGCTTATAAATAATATACAATTAACTAATTATTACATTTATTTAACAGTGATATAAAATCTTATATCAATTAAATATGTATAACGTAATCTGTATAACGAGTGTTATAAAATTCGTGTATATAATTAAATCTTGTACATATTAAGAAAAGTGTAATTTCATAATTAAATTTTATTTTTTATGTCAATACTGATATCACAAGTCATTAAACAACTTTTTTTTAAATAAAATAACATTTATTAGATGAAACTTACTAGAGTAGAAATTAATGCGTTTAGAATAGAGAGCGTGCATGAATTTAACGTCACATGTAGAAATAGAATTATGGCCAACAGTTCAAAAATTGGTGATTGTTGAGTTTCAAAGGGAAATTGTACCTTGATGGGTAACTGTCGCAAGGTATCATTATTGTAATCTCCGGACAGATAAATAAAACGAATTGCGTAACCGCTTAAGAGGTAAGACACCAAAGCAATAGTATTAATACTAAACATAATATTAGAACAAAAACGTGATGTATTGGCTTTGACTGTCATTACATACAAATGATAATCAATATTGACGCACTCTTGCCAGTCTTTATCCATAGCGGTTAGAAGCTGATGAATGACTCTGTATAATGTGTTATTCTAATTGGACCGATTATAAAACATGTTTCGTTTATATAAGATCTGATAATATATATAATGTATAATAAGAAACTAATGCATACATACGAATAACATATTATTCGATTTAAATGAATATTTATTATAACAATAATGATATATTCAATTTTAAATTAATAAAAATATAAATTTTATATTAATAAAAATATGATTTAAAAAATTAAAAATTAAGTTATTAAATTTATTTAACAAATTTTTTATACATATAGTACTACCTAATAGTACTAACTAATAGTACTAACTAATAGTTTTATGTTTAAAACTAAACGGAAGAAGCTAACGTTTACGACACTTCTTACCGACGATGTATCCAAAGACTGGTTACTTTGAGAATTGTTAAGCTGTAATCTAAAGCCGCGGGTAAGCTATCGACGAGATTCGAAATCTCGCTGATCTTGAAGTGCTCGAATACGTATCGATATTGGAAGTACTGTACAATCAGTATGCTAAATATATAAATTAGCCAATATGGGATGGAATGTGACTTGCCCGGCCACACACCAAACACCTGAAGACCAATCTTCAGCACTGGACTGACAGTACTCGTAACTATCATTTGTAATTGTATTGAGAACACGAGGAAATAAAGATTAGTGTCGGCGTTTGTCCAGTACTCTAGTTTAAGAAAGAATTGAAAAAGCACTGACAATTTCTTCAATTGCAACCCTACGCAGTCGATCCCCACTCACGTAAACATGGATCAATCGCGATTATATATTGCGTACAACAGTAAATGAAGATAGAGCCTCATTATTTGTATGGACATCTTATAATTTTCTGTTGATAATCTAACGTAGTCTAATATTCATAAAGAAACAAAGACATCGGATGTAATCGTGTACTATTCAATTCGTATAATTATCAGTTCCATTCTTTTTACAATCTTGTATCTTAGCAACGTGAATCCATCGAAAAATATATGTCCATTAGTACGTACGTAGCAAAATCAAACTTCTAGCAAAACGACAGTAATTATATGTTTGTATTCTGTAGCGAACGGAACTAAATTATGTTCGTTCAATTCACTTCTGGTCTTTAAAAAAATAATGTGAGGGGAGAACAACAGAATAGGGATATAACGAATAATACCCCTTAATGATTTTAGGAAACATGTTATTATGCATCCTCTTGAGGAAAATATTTCAAAATTATTCAATTGGAAACGTTCATTTAGTTTCAAATACGCTTATATGTACTGAATACACGATTTTCTAATATAGAGTCAATGGCCGAATACATCCAACGATTTCTGTAGAAATATTCTTTTAAGTAAAAATACATACGTATAACATAATGATAATAATATAAATCAGCAAAAATTATTCAATTTTATATTGATTGCTTCATATTAAAGATAATTTTAAATTTAAGTAATTAATTCATTCTGATAATTATACAAATAAGAGAAAATATCTATTAATAACAATTTAAATCCAAATTATTTAGCAATATTTTTTATTCATTAGCTTACTTCATTAATTTCAATAAATGTCCATTTTGTTTAAGTTAATATAAAGCAATTTTGTTTAAGTTAATATAAAAGTTAATATAAAACATTTATGACAGATACACAACGACAGTGTCCAGAATAACCGTCAAATATTTCATACGCTTATAGAGCGGATTAAACTAAGTCAAAAAGTCCTCTACTATTTTGCAATTTTCGCAATAGTTAACAAAATATAAATTACTAAAAATCGCCAAATATTGATCTTTAATAATTTTTTACAATATAGTTTTTTCAAGTACAGAATCATCAATTTTACAGAAAAATAGAGATAAAAATTGTTTATTTTCTTCAGTTTAAAGCTCTAAGAATTTTTTAAGAATTTTTTATCAACTTTTTATACTGTATTTTTTTATATGTATAGCAACTATTTTTACCAACATGAGAAAATGCGGTAGTAAAGAATTTTGAAAAAAATTTTCATGAAAAGAAAATAAATAATTTTTGTCTCTTGCTGTTTTTCTGTAAAGTTAATAGTACTTGAGAGGAAGAAAATAAAATTAAAAATATTTCACAATATAAAATATTTTATATAGTCATCTACATTTCTGTCTTTAGAAATCACGTAATAAAATATAAATAAATATATTAAAATTTTAATAACTTTTTGCTGCAGCAGAGATGTCAACATTATATTTAAAAGTATATAACATATCTATTTATGAAATAATAATGGTTTAAGAATAAAAACATTCTTACTTAAAATATTAGTTGTTTTAAATAATGTGTTTTGTATTACAATATATTAAAATATAATATTTCAAAAAAAATATTTCATCATAACTCCATGTATTTCATCAATATTCCACCATGACCATGTGTTTGATCAAATAATTACATATAAACGTCAAAAAATTTTTATATTTATGATTTACTATTTTTTTTATATATTTACATAAATACTTACTTTGTAACTAAGATGTTCCCCGGCAAAACAAATGATGGAAGTTTCAGTCATTACAGCGATGTAAGCATGAACGGTTTTCGCTAACATGAAAACATCAGTTTCATTATGGATAGCCTAATACAATGAACAATAAAACGAAAAATAAATGATATATAAGATAGTCAACGCATATTTATTACACAATTTACAATTACAATGAAAAATCCCAGACCAAAAATCTTATTTAAAAAATAACTAACGTATTCCAAATAACTTCTATTAACGCAATAAAGAAAAATTTTTCGATTTTCTCGAAAAATGAAAATAATTCTATGGTGTCTCTCGACATTTCAAATATAGATACGGAAAAAAAGCATTCTTAAAGATATTTTGAAACTAATAACACATTATATCAATTATATCTGCTCACGTGTCCACTTACGTGTTTGCTTACGAATCTTAAAATATATACTTACGTTTTTGCGAAAATTGTAATTATTTGAGAATGTTATTATTATATATATGAGCAATGTGTTTCAAATATAATAATGATAATATATAAATTTTTATTGAGTATATTATTTGAATTTCTTTTTATATAAACATCCGTTAAAAATATAAAATGGTAATCACCTAAGAGATAAATTACTGAATTTGCTGCGATAATAATAAAGCGTTAGAAATAAAATGCGATATATATTAGCTTTAATTGTCATCATATACAAATGCTGATCGATGTTACACTTGTGCCAGTCATTATCCATAATTGCCAGGATTTTATGAAAAACTCTGCAATATATTATTAATTTGTCAGGTAACAAATGAGAAAACATTTCATGCGAAACCAATATACTGATGATTTAAGTGTGATATTGGTGCATTTTTTATTAGAAAAAAATCTGGTTATTATTATCATAAACTTATAAATTCTAGTTTTTTGCAATTCTAGTTTTCTACACATAAATTCAACGATTTTAAATAAAGTTAATATTACATACGCTACGTGATATCTTACTGACAATATGTAGATACACCATTGGCCAATTTGTTAAATTGTAATCTAAAGTTAAAGACAAATCATTAACAAGATTCGAAAGTTCGCTGATCTTGAAGTGTTTAAGTATGTGTAAGTAATGAAAATACTGTACAATAAGTATACTCAATATGAAAATCAGTCAATGAAAGATGGAATGCGACACATCTGGCCATACACTAAACAACCGAAAGTCGATTTTCGGAACCAGATTGACCTTACCAGAGGTATTTTTGGCTATCATTCGTAAATAAATTGAAAAAAGCAAGAATAGAGCTTAGCACATTTATCCGCTGTGACTATGAGAAAAAACTGATATGATACTAACAGTTTTTCCAAGAGTGTCCCCATGCGCACGCATATACCCCCACTCATATAAATATGAATCAATTGCTATTATTGTGTAGTGTTATATCAATTCGAAGAAGCAATTTATAGAATTATCTTACACAAACAGTTTATATTCCTCTTACAGTTTCATAATACATACCTTGACTATGAAATAATAAGAAATATCGTGCATTATTTTTTCCCGCTAATACAATGTCATCAACAAAAAAAATTGATGTGCATTATTTTCTAAATATTGCCATTACTTGAAATACATAGAACATAGAATTGAAAGTTCATAATTACATGTTAGGTTTTCTCGATGATGGAAATTAATTGTATTCATGGCATTGATCATGAATTTTTAAAAAGCCAAGAGAGAAAAAATCGTTATATGTTCTTCTGACATATTAAACTGTAACATCATAATGATGGGTATAATTCCTTCTACTAACGTAAATAATGAATATTCTTAGAATACATTTACAAAGGAAGCTGAAAAAATTTTAAATAAACTGGACATATTATATTGTAGAAGTATGATTTTATAAAAATACAAACGAATAAATATGCCGACATAAATTGCTCATGTTCAAATCTACTAAAATAAAGTTTCGATATTTAATACGACATAATAAAAAATTTTTAACATTAAAATACCGTTTATCCAGATAAACTTTAGAACGTTAAAATTATCTTCTTCTTAAAACTAATTATAAGAAAAGGATAACGTGACTTTAGCGTACACTGTATCTGAATTCACGTTATTGCAAAAACTCCCTATTGCTTTTTTCTATTTCTCTTTCTTTTCTATATATATATATATATATATATATATATATAGAAAATACACAAGCTACACAAATTATAATAACGATTTTATATTCAAAGAGAAAAAATTTGTTGAGTATTATCGTATTTCAGAAAAAAAAAGTTAAAATATCTGTGTTATATATGTGTTATATTTTAAGACTTCTTATGTAGAAATGTGTCAATTTGTATACAACAAAATCCTGGAAATTATTTAACATGAATTTTAATGTAACAGTAATCATAGTTGTAATTCTGTATCACAAATTGCTATGTTATATAAAAATTAATAAAAAATGTGTTAAATATAAGAATTATCAAAGCAAGAATAAATTTCAAATATTAAAGTGTATAGACCTGTAATGTCACATGTAAACAAATATTGTTACAACAAGAAGCTCAAATCATATAATATATGGGCAATTTTATTAAGTTCAAAGGAAAATGTATCTTTATAGAAAACTGCTCTAATGTTACGTTGTATAATAATATGTTCGGTTAAAAATATAAAACAAATTATGTAAATGCCAAAGACTAAAAATATTAATGTAATTTTTAATAATAATTTCTTTATATTAACATCATTTATATTAATAATGCAACATAATGCTAATAATTTCTTCAAATTTATCCGTTAATAATGTCAATACATCGCGTGTAAGACAGATACATATGATGCTGATGCTTTCATTATCTAAAAAAAATTTAAGAAATTTATTTTTAAACATATCTGTACCCATATACTTTTATTGTTAAATGTTAAAATTTTTATTTAATCGTTTAGAAAGTTATTCTGAAATCTTACACTCGTAAAAGTTTCCAAAGATAAATTTGTAATTTTTCCTGCCGTAATTACAAGTTGCTTTTGAGATCTCAGTATTATAAATGGTATAATCTTTTTGTTATTTGACGATAAATCATACCAAAATGACCCATATGCTGCATCAGCAATTGATTTACTCTGAAAATAATGGAAAAGGTATAATTAATTACAAATCGACATTTCTCATATTTTATTATATTGAAGTATTCCTTGTATAAATAATATCAATAGAATTATTTTTACAAAAATTTTAATTCTCTTATTATTGCACAAAAATTTTTTAAAATAAAAGTAAAAATGATATTTATTATATATTATGTAAGATAGAAGCAGTGTGTGTATGTGTGTGCTATAAAATAGTATTTTAAAACATTTAGAAAACAATTATAAATAACAATATATGTATATTATAAAGGGATTCACTTACATATATCTTTCTGTTTTTAAAAAAGAAGAAGCCTTATACATAATAAATGACTAATTAATTAGCATTACTAGACTTATATACATATATATATGTATATTAATTAGCATTACTGGACTTATATACATATACATATGTATATAAGTCTAGTAATGCTAATTAATTAATCATTTATTATGTATAAGGTTTCTTCTTTTTTAAAAACAGAAAGATATTCTTTTTTTAAATAATAAATACATTTTTTAAATATAAAATAATACAGAAATTATATATATATATATATATATATATATATATATATAATTTCTGTATTATTTTATATTTAAAAAATGTATTTATTATTTCATATGTCATTATTATATACTTATATAAATATTATATTTATATATATATATAGATAGTAATGTTTTTATCATATAGATAAATATTTCACTATAATCATATTACATTAATGAATGACTCTCAGTTAACAATTTCCAAATACTTACTAACCTTAAGATTAAGATATTCTCCAGCAAAGCATAAAATAAAAATTTCCACTATGACAGCAAGATAAGAAAAAACGGATTTTATTATTACGCTGACACCGGTCTCAATATGAAACGACTATTTTAGTAAACAATAAAATCAAGTAAATTAAGTATAATGTTAATTGCAATATCGTTTTTTTGTACTCACAATTATGATAATAAATACCAGACCGCAAATGACTAAAGTGTTCCAAACGACTTGCATTAAAGCAATAAAGGAGAAAAGGTTTTCAATGTTGTCAGAAAACCAGAAAACTCTGTTGTGCCTCTCAATCAATATATCTAACATAGATGTGGAAGTTTTATAACGAAGAGTTTTTGCAGAAATAATTTTGAATTCTTGACACAGTATATCGATTTGTCCACTTATGTGAAGCACCTAAAATGTTAAAACTTCTGAAAAGATTTCAAGTATTAAAAACATTACATAAGTACATGCAGAAATGCTCGGTATAAAGAAAAAATCGAATAAAACGTAGTGCACTCATAATATTCAAACAATTAATTATTGAAATTTATCAACGCGTTATAAAATCTTATTATATTATCAAATTAAGTATGTATTATATAATATATAAAACTAAATATTATCAAACAAGGAGTAATTTCTAAATTTAAACTTTATTCTAAAATTTATTTTGACGTCACATTTCATTCATTTTTTTATAAGAAGAATGAAAAGAAGAATGAAAAGAATGATTTATAAGATTGCAACTTACTAGAGTAGAAATTAATGCATTTATAACAAAGAGCATGTATGAATTGAACAACATAAGTAGAAATTGAGTTACGGCCAGTAGCTCAAAAATAGGCGATTGTTGAGCTTTCAAGGGAAATTGTACCTTGATAGGAAATTGTCGCAAGGTATTATTGTAATCTCCGGATTGATATACAAAACGAATCGCATAACCGCCGAAAAAGTAAGACACTGCAGCAAGTATATTAATACTAAACATAACATTAGAATAAAAATGCGATATATTAGCTTTGATTGTCATCATATATAAATGATCAGTATCAATGCATTCATGCCAATCATTGTCCATAGCAGCGAGAAGTTGATGAAGGACTCTATAATTAAATCTAAATTACTTTAATTGGACAAATGAGATAGATAAGATATAATAATATAAATGTAATATAATCTTTGCAAAACTCTATAAATCGTTACTCAAATTAAGGGAGATTTGAAACTAGAAACAACTGAGATTATACATATGTATCGTTTGTAGAAAACCTAGTTGATAGCATATAAGAAATTAATAATTTTATGTATTAATAATTTTATGTCTTAAACGAGTGAGATTAGGTAAAACTAATGTTTGCAGTGATGCTTATCTTACCCACGATGTATCCAAATAGTGGTTATTTTAAGAATTATTAAGCTAAAAGATAAAGCTGCTGATAAACTATCAACGAGATCTGAAAGCTCGCTGATCTTGAAATGTTCGAATACGTATCGATATTGGTAATATTGTAAAATCAGTATGCTAAATATGTTAATTAGCCAATATGAGATGGACATTCCCGGCCACACACCAAGTAATTGAAGACCGATCTTCAACACCGGACTAACAGTACTTGTGACTGTCATTCGTACCCAGTATTGAAATCGCGAGGAAATAAAGATTAGCACATTTATGCGACACTCCGGTTTGAGAAAGATCTGAAAGAGTACCGGCAATTTCATCAATTGCAACCCCATGCAATACATCCCCACTCACGTAATACAAATCGCCACATATTATGCAGTATAGCAAATCGAGATAGAGTTTATTATTTATACAGATATCTTATAATTGTCTCTGATGACAGTTCAGCAATGTAATACCTGCAAAGTAACAAAGTAAAAAATCAAACTTATAAATTTTAAATAAACAACTTGATACGTAATTATTAACGTTCCTTTTTTTGCGAACGTGTCTCTTAGCAACGCGATACTAATAAAAAGAAACAATATGTCCCATACGTTCTGTACATCGTAAAAATCGTTAAACGTGGCAGAATAATGGTAATTACATATTAGATTCCATTCTACGAGAACGGAACTGCATTATATTCATATAGTTCTACCTTTTAAAGAGATAATTTGAGGGGAGAAACATATAGATGGGATATAGTGAAGTGTAATTTCCTTTAACGATTTTCGTAATGTTATCATGAACTCGCTTGAGGAAGAAAATTTAAAAGTAAAAAGTTTTCAATTGGTGTTGTTATAAATATTTAATTTTAAATATAGCTGTATGTCTCTACAAACTGAATGCAATTTTCTAATAAAGGTTCAATGCTCTAAAATATCGTATTTCATAGCAATATCTTTTTTATGGAAGAATATACAATGTAATTTTTATAATATAAAATAATAATAATATACAAAAAATTATTAGTATATATATTAATTGTTTTATATAAAATGTAATTTTTAATTTACATAATTTATTAATTAATTAATAATAAGGGAATTAATAATTTAATTTTAAATTTATTATCAACATTTTTTTACTAATTAGCTTATATTATCTATGTTGTTTCAACAAATATACAATAAAAATCCAAAGAAAGTAATCATGATCAACAATAAATATATGGAATTAGTTTGAATGTCACATTATTATTTAAGAATCTTTTAATCAATAGAATTGTCTATAACTTAATATAATAATCAGTAATAATGAAAAGAAATTCGCTTTGTTATTATTATAAATTAAATAAGGTGGTGCTTCTATAGAAAGCGTTAGTGGTATTAACAATCGATATTTTGAAGTTTAAGCAGATATTACTGTTCCACTTTTATTTTCCAATTTGGATTATTAAAAAGTGAAAAAATATAATTGAAAATATATTTACCTAAACTTAATTGTAAGCTAGCAATTCTTAATCTAACTTAGCATCTATTATACTATCAAGAAATGACAAAGACAACCAAATTTCCTGAGACATTTCAAATCATCATTATAGTCCCTAAAACTGAAAAATCTTGTTATCGCCATAGATCGCAAATTATCAGTTAAAAATGTGCGCAAGACTGTTAAAAATATGAAAGCTTATGACAGAGAAATCTTCTAACTAAAATAAGGATGTAAGAGATGCGCGGCAGTCGGTGAAGATATGGCTATTAAATTCTATTAATCATAAGAAATAGAAGTCATCCGCAAGTTAACAGAAATTAAAAGACACTACTTTTAACAATTTGCCACTGCCTCTACAAAGCCGGATTAAAAAACTGCATCAATCGTCTTGTCTCTTTTATTTCAAAAACGAATATGAAAAAGAGATTTGCTTTTGGAAATCGGTATGATTCATATTGTAAACTGTAGTTTCGTGTTTCCATTATTATCCATACTGTACACAACTTTTTAATCTGGCTCGATGGAGATGCTAGAGAAGTGTTGAAATTAATGTCTTTTAATTCCTGATAATCTCTGTAAAGACTTTGGCATTAATAATAGCTTGAAATTCGATAGTCCGGTCTTCATGGGATATTGTGTATCTCTTTCGTCTTAATCTTAAAAGATTTCTCAATATACCATGAGTTTCCATTTTTTAACATTGTTACGAATATCTTAAAATGATAATTTGTCTTTGGCGATAAGCTGGATAGATTTTCCAATCTTATAATCAGTCACTATGGCATCGCAATGGCGGTTCGAAAGATCTTAGGTAGTTCAATTGTCTTTGGTATTTCTTAATATAATGCATTTATCATGTTCGATTAAGAATTACTAGCAGTAATTAAATATAAAATATATTTTTAAATATATACGGGGTTTAAATAAAGTTTCTAAATAAAGTGTGAAAAATTATAATTCTTTATCAAAAATTAAGCGGAATTTTTTCGCATGGGAATAGATATGTTTTATAAATATATTTATTCCCATACCCTGCCTTGAAGAGTTCTTTACTCCTTCAAAAGGAGATGTAAAAATTAAGTTTCTATTTTTTTTTTAATTTTGGACAAATTAGAAAAATAAAATTTTAACATTTTTTACTAATAAAAAGGATACTTATTAACATTTTTTAATCCTTCTACATCCTTTTTAATTCTCCTATAATATATGTTATTAGAGGAAGAAATTAGCAACGTTTACTTCAATTTTTATTAAAATTTCACATTTTCGATAAAGAATCATCTTCTAAAATTTTTCGTAATTATTTAGAAACACCTTGTTTATTTCAGCACTCTTTTACAATAGTCCAAAATGAAAGGTAGAAGTCAAACAATAATGACTATTAACTTTTAAAATTTTGATTTTTAATACTACATGACATTTTCTATAAAAATGATTTCTTTATTTAATTTTAAAAGAAAGCAAATTTTTTAATATTATTGATTTTATATGAATCAAATAGAAACACTACTCAATAGGTAAAATACTATTTATTAAATTATAAGAAAACGGTCTGAACTTGCAATTAGACTTAATTCTTACATCACACATAAGAAAGCTTTCAACAAGATATAATTCTTTCATGTATACGGGTCTTCTAAATTATTTGTTTATTTATTATATGATAAACTTCTTACCGTGAATAATCTCTTTGCAATTAAAATTAAATTAGGTCTTTTAGCTTTCCGCATTCTCTCGAATTTTAAATTGTATTTTTGCTTTACTTGTATTTGATTATTACAACTACGATTATGATTACAGATTTTATCTGCTTTAAAGAAACTGTTGATCTCACACTCTTGTTTGAGTTAATGATTTATTTAATTGTATTATAAGCTTTTTAATACGATATAAATTTTAGGTCAATACATACTTTTCTGCATCATCACTTGTCTACAAACGTGGTAAAAAAATTTAAGTGATGATTTATTCAGTGATGATTCGACCTGTGCATAAGATGGAATTTTTTTGAATATTTGCTATTTCGCTGCGGATCTAAATGCCTAAAGTTTGGATTAAGTATAACATTTTAAATATAACGTATTTGTAATACATAACAAGTTGAAATTTGTGTGCAATTACCGCGTTGCATTTTCATAGCCTTTTAATTTTTAATATTTATATTTATAATCTATTTATATTTATAAATAAAAGATATATGTAGCAGATCGGTTATAAGCAAAATAAAATTATTTCTTAAAAATTAAATGTTTAAAAAAATGCATTCATAAAAGTTTCAAATGATGTATCCATCATTTTTCCTGCGTAATTGTCAGTAGCTCCTGAGAAATTTCATTATTATAAATATTATAACTGTAATAATACTAATAATGAAACTAATAGGAGTTAGCTTAGTAGAGCGCAATAATATAATTGAAATTAATTTAATATTTAATATTTAATTTTATTTATTTATTATAATTTTATTTTAATTTGATATTGTATCGTATCACAGAAATTTATACATTATATTGTATCGATTAAACAATTTATCCTAAAAACAAATAATATCAAATGCAACAATTTTTTAAATAATTACATTTATTTCTTCTAATTATTTGATAAATAAAGTTTTATTCTTAATCTGCCGATATTAAAAATAGTAAAGATTAAGTATACTAGAAACTGTAAAATAAAAAACAAAAATGTATGACAAAGAAAAAATAGTAAAGAATTTTAATAAAGTTTGAAATTTTTATGTTAATATCTGTTTCAAGAATAAAAAATTACATACTTGTAATGAAATAATTGACGAATATTTTGAAATTTCAACGTTGTATTATTATTTCAGAAATGTCAACATTATATTTAATAAATATTAAATATTGTAAAAAATTTTTTTCGATCAAATTGGCAGACATTAAGAAATATAATGGTACCAAGCAAATATATTTTTATTAATTTTTAAAAAAGTTATATGCAATGAAAAAAGCATTGGAAAAAATCGAGCATTCTATACGACTGGACGTTCAAAGATTAATAAAAACTAAAAATATATATACAAAATACATGAGTTGTTAAAGTGAAAATCAATCCATATAAAATATAACGCATGCAGAGATATAGTAATTTTAAAATATTATTACAACAAAATACTCAAACATCAGCAATATTGAATTTCAAAAGGAAATTATATTTGTATAAAAAACTGCTAGAAAGTAAAATGTAATCTTCAGTTAGAAAAATAAAACAAATTATCAATCGACTAAGAAATAAAATACCAAAGTAATTATTATTAACAATATCTCTATTAAGAATATATCTATATTAATATTTCAAACTAATGACAATGATTTTATTAAATTATTATATGTATTAATATCAATTATTGTTATATTAATACATTGCATGTAAGACAGATACGTACGATGCTGATGCTTTTATGATCTAAAAAAAATTTAGAAAATTAATTTACAAATATATATACGTACAGGAGTAAAAATGAAGTCTTTTCTTGAAGTAAATAGGTGTGGATAAGTGCGTCATCTGTTGTAATATGTGGGGTGACGTGCTTATCTATATGGAATGTTAAAACATTTTATTTAACTGTTTAGAAGGATATTTCAAAAACTTACACTTGTAAATGTGGTTAAAGATAAACTTGTGATTCTCCCTGCCGTGATCATGAGTTGTTTTTGAGATCTCATTATTATGAACATCAAAATTTTCCTTTGATTTAACGGTAAATCATACCAAAATGACTCGTATGCTGCATCAGCAATTGATTTACTCTGAAAACAGTGTAAAAGATAATAATATAATATTTCTTATAATTTTTTGGCATATTTTCACAAATATTGTTCAAAAAAATCTTATTTATAATAAAAATGACAACGGTTTTTCTAATCTTTTACTGTTATACAAAAATTTTAAAAATTGAAAATATAAACACGTATTGCTTATTGTGAAAAAATAGAAACAGTATAAGTACTATGAAAAAGCATTATAAAACATTTAAAGTATAAAAATAAAATATAATAATATATATTACAAAAATTTAGTTACTTTTAGTATCATTTCTTTTTAGTAACACACTTTATTGACGTAATATTCACGACATATTCTCAATATATACCCGATACATGTCAATGTTTAACTAATGTATCGCCAATAAACTGTGGAGTTCTGTTTTCAAAATAAAAGAATTCTAATACTTCCAATAAGCACATTACTCTTTTTTATTACTTTATATTACAAAAATGCATATTTGTTCATTATGTTATAAATATGACATCTTAATTTTACCATTTTAATTATGTAATATTGCATTAATGAGATTGCAATGGCCTAAAACAGATATATTAATATTTACGCTTTAAACAAATTTTATATATATTATATATATATATATACATGTGAAAGTTGTGTTCATAACATTCTGTTTTTATTGAGCAACACATTTTTATAGAATATTTATTTTATTTGATATTAGTTTTATTATTAATAAACAAAAATTTTTAAATAATAACAAAATCTATATAAATTTTTTTTATATAAATATTTCAAATACTAAAAATGACTTATACAAAGTTTCATTGAGATTTACCAATTAGTTTATAACAATATTTTGTTGATTTACAATTAACAAAACATTAATGTCTGCATCTCAATGTAACTGTACATAAATATTTTTGAATTCATAAAATATTTATACAAAAAAATTGAGATTTTTATCATTATTTTATAATATATTTTCATATATTTCTATTAGAGTACACATTTAAAAAATATTACTTTATATTGAAATAATTTTTGATCCAAATGGTCTCAACTGTCTCTAATTTTTTTATATTACTTTTAATGCAATTTAAAATAATCTGTAATTTTTTCAAGTAATTCTTAACATATAGTATTTGCCTTACAACCTCCTTAAGTACGATGTATACACTTGCAGTTAATAATTTTCAAATACTTACTAACCTTTAGATTGAGATATTCTCCAGCAAAACATAAGATGAAAACTTCTAATATCACAGCAAGATAAGCAAAAATGGATTTTAATATTGTTGTGACACCAGTCTCAATATAAAACGACTATATTGATAAATAATAAGACCAAATATACATTAACTGCAATATTAATGACAATAAATTTATTGCTGTACTCACAATTATAATAATAAATCCTAAGCTGCAAATAACTAGAGTATTCCAAATAACTTGCATCAAGGCAATAAAGGAGAAAAGTGTTTCGATGTTGTCAGAAAACCAAAAGACTCTGTTGTGTCTCTCAATCAGTACACCTAATGTAGATGTGGAAGTCTTATCAGGAAGAACTTTCGCAGAAATAGTTTTGAATTCTTGACATAATATATCGATTTGTCCACTTACATGAAGCACCTAAAGTATATATGTAAATTTCTGTAAAGTTTCGAAGTATGGAAAGTATCACATATATATTTTTATGAAGAATTGTTTGGTATAATAAAACAGTAAAATGCAGTGCACTTATTAGTAATATCTAATTAACATATTAAATGCCGAGATTATTTTACTTATTCTTCCATTTACATATTCAACTATATATTTTCTTGTTTCTATAGCTTTTCAATTTTTAGTATAAGGATATTAAATTTTGTGTCGACAGTCACCCGCTAATGCAGCCCGAACGAAAAGTTCATTGTTGATCGATTAGTGATCGACATGACACTTAACAATTATAATTATTAAATTTCTTTGACAGTAATATAAAATCTTATTATACTAAATTAAATTTGTATAACACGTTATAATTCATATACTATAAGTTTTACATATCAAAGCGTATATGAAAAAAACGACTACAATTACCATGACTAAAGTCGCCCATTAATTTTTTAGTTATAAGAACTATAATATGATGGTGATAACCGTAAGACTGGCATATCTTAGCGGTTATGACTGTAAAGATATGTCCATCTTACGGTTATCACAACCAAATATTGATGGGTGAAAATTGTTATTATTTTCGGTCGTGACAATTGTAACACTTTTTCTGTGTATGTTAAGAATTAAATTTTGTTTTGAGGTGCCAAAGGGTTTGCGAGTTATCGTCGCGTCGTAATCCATTACTAATGTCAACGTTTTGTTGCCTTTCACTTTATCAGTAGACTTCTCGCTCTGATGAAGTGAACGGCTGATGAGGTTCACGAAACGTTGGCATTAGCAACGATAATCTGCAAGCATTGGACATCTCTAAAGAACATACTCGTGAAAATCTCAAAAGTATTTGTTCTGATCTGTTTACTGACATGACGTACAGTTAAATAATTTCTATGAAAAATCAAAATAATAATTTATAAGATAAAACTCACTAGAGTAAAAATTAATGCGTTTACAATAGAAACCGTACTCGTATTTAACAATACATGTAGAAATAAAGTTAGGGCCAGCAGCTCAAAAATCGGCGATTGCTGATTTTCGAAAGGAAAATGTACCTTGATAGGAAATTCCCGCAAGGTATTATTGTAATCTTCGATTTCATATACAAAACGAACTACATAACCGCTTAAAAGATAAAACACCCCAACAATTATATAAATACTAGTCATAACATTAGCATAAAAATGCGATGTATTGGCTTTGATTGTCATCATATACAAATGCTGATCAATATCAACGCATTCATGCCAATCATTGTCCATAGCAGCCAAGAGTTGATAAATGACTCTGTAATATATTACTTTAATTAAACAGATATTGGAATAAAAATGACACAGTCTATTCAAAACTCTATAAATCATTAATTGAAGTAAGATACGCTACGTTTATAGAAGATTTAATCAACAACATATGTCACATATATAAGAAACTATTAGGTGTTGGAATTAATTCGTAGCGTTTTACAAGTGATGGGAAGTACTTTCATTAATGTATTTTTTAATGCTCATGTGAAATAAATAACATTCTTTCATTAAAAAACGCTATGAATTAATTCCAACACCTAATAATATTGTATTATTATTATAATTTTGTATTATTATTATTATTATTATAATTTTGTGTTACAAAGATTGGATAAAGTTGACATTTGCAGCGACACAACATCTTACCGACGATGTATCCAAAGTATAACTACTTTAAAAATTGTCAAGCTGTAATCTAAAGACGCGGGTAAGCTATCGACAAGATTTGAAAGCTCACTGATCTTGAAGTGCTCGTATACGTATCGATATTGAAAGTATTGTATAATTAGTATGCTACATATATAAATTAGCCAATAGGGAATGGACACACCCGGCCACACACCAAGCAATTGAAGACCGATTTTCAATACCGGACTGACGGTACTTGTGACCGTCATTCGTATTCAGTATTGAAATCGCGAGAGAATAAAGATCGTCGACACTATGGTTTGTGAAAGAATTGAAAGAGTACTAACAGTTTCTTCAATTGCAACCCCACGCAGTCCATCCCCTCTTACGTATAAATATGGATTTATCAATATATTGTGTAGTATAACAGCAAAACAAAATTGAGCTCATTATTTGTATAGACATCCTATAATTTTTTGTTGATGGTCTAACGTATACTCGCAAAGTAATACAGATATCGGACTTAAACTCAGAATGAACAAATTGATGTCTAATTGTTTCCTTTTTTTTTACTTGTCTCTTGACAACGCGATTTCAATATAAAAACCAAAAGTTTGCAACTTTCTATACATAGCAAAAAACCTATAGCAGAACAATGGTAATTATATGTATATTAGATATTCTAAACGAACTATAAATTGAATTATATTTGTGTGTAGTTCTATCTTTGTCTTTTAAAGAAATAATTATGGGGAAAATAACAGAGAGAGAAAGAGAAATGAGGATATAATAATAAGTAATTCTCTTTAATGATTCTAAATTATCATAAAGAATATTTTCTTGAGAAAGATATTTTAAAAGTAAAATTTTTTTCAATTAAAGATATTACAAATGTTTAATTTTAAGTGTATCTATATCCAATAAGATATTATCAAACTGAATATACAATTCTCTAATAAAGAATCAATATCCAAAGATCCCATGTGATCGTATTCTTTAAATATAAATATATAATGTAATATAATAGTAATAATAATAGAAAATACTAATAATAATAGAAAATACAAACTTATTTGCATTTATATGAAATGTTTTATAATAGGTGAAACTTTTAATCTATATAATTCATCAACTAATTACTAATCAATAATAGTTAATAACCTGTTAATAACAATTTAATTTAGATTCATTACCAATATTGTTTTACTTATTGGTTCATTAATGACGTTATTATTTCAACAAACGTATATTACATTTTTATTCGAGTCAATACATCACATTCAAAACAGATATATATGATACTGATGCCTTCATGACCTAAAAAACAGAAATAAAAAAATTAAATCTCTATAAATTATATTTATGTTTAAAAGACACAAATAGCAAATTAATTATAAGCAAAATGAAATTCCTAAAGAATTAGATGTCGTAAAAAAATTTTAGAAATTACATTTGTAAATGTATCAAATGACATATCCATCATTTTTCCTGCTGTGATCGCCAGTCGCTTCTGAGATCTCATTATTATAAATATTATTATTTTACTTTGACGAGATGGAATATCATACCACAAGGATTCGTATATTGCATTGGCAATTAATTTACCCTGAAAGCAAATAGTTTTAAATGCAACGGCTTTTAACATAATATTTATTGATTTTACTTATTCAATAAATAAAATCTTTCTTTAATTATCATTGCCAATATTACGATATTAAAAAATAAATACACCATAAAGAATATCAAGGAAAGTACAACAGAGAAAAATTGATAAAAGGAAGATTAAAATTAGAATTCTATTTTATTTTTGAAATATAAAAAATTATGTGATTTTTAATGACAATATTTTGGACCTACAACAATTTTTTTTTATTAGAGATATCGACATTACATTACATCGATACTATATGTTATATTTATAAAACAAATATCATTTCTTAATTAAAAAACGTTATTATTTAAATGATTAAATAATTTTGAATAATATTATATTATATATATATAAATTAGAATAAGTATTTATATATTTTGATTTATTTCTTTGAAATTTTATTATTAGAAATGTATATTCATGATTACATAATGCCAGAAAAGTTTATCTTTATTAACTATCTTAATTAACTATTTCTCAGTACTTACTAAAATACTTACTTTAAGACTAAGATATTCTCCAGCAAAGCAAATGATGAAAGCTTCAGCCATTATAGCAAAGTAAGAAAGAACCGTTTTTATTAATACGAAAACATCAGTTTCGCTATGAATACACTAATTCGATAAACAATAAAAAGAAAAATAATTTATACCATGTCAATTATTGCACATTTACTACTTACAATTATGATGAAAAATCCTAGAAAACAAATAACTAACGTATTCCAAACAACTTGCATTAATGCAATAAAGGAGAAAAGTTTTTCGATGTTCTCGGAAAATGATATAATTCTGTTGTGTCTTTCAATTAGTATTCCAAATAAAGACACGACAGATTCATGAAGAAGAGTACTCCTAGAAATTTTTCTAAACTCATAACACATTATATCAATTTGTCCGCTAACATGTAGTACCTAAAATATACTTAAATTTTTGCATAATTATTTTATATGAAAAAGATTTTCATGCTATAACAAATGTATTTCGAATACAATGCATATATTTTTATATAATATACTTATGTGTTCAAAAAAGTTTTTTTTTTGTAAAGTTAATTCTAAAATTTCGAATACAAGCATTAATTACACTTCTATACTTTTGCGTAGAAAATATAACAAATCGTATATCGAAAATATAACAAAATTATACAAATATATTTAAAGTGAAATATTAATACAACTGAACTTTAGATAGAAATATATTATAATCTTATGTCACAAATTGCTCTGTTAAGTATAAATTAATTCAGATGAAAATAAACATATAAAATATAATATATATAGTTACCAAAGTAAGAACCAATCCATTTAAAATGCAAAGTATGCTGACATGTAACATTACATGTAAAGATATTGTTACAACAAGAACCTCAAACATTGGCGATTGTTGAGTTTCGAAGGGAAACTGTATTTTTATAGGAAACTGTCGTAAAGTATGATTTTGATCTTCATTTAAGAACACAAAACGAATTACATAATCGCCTAAAAGATAAAGTAGCGCAACGGTCGCATTAACACTCAATAAAGCGTTAGAAATAAAATGTGCTATATTGGCTTTAATTGTCATCATATACAAATGTTTATCCATATTGATGCACTCGCGCCAGTCATTATCCATAGCAACCAAGATTTGATGAAGAACTCTGTAATGTATATATTTTTAATCTGTTAGATGTTTCAAATAAAAAGATCACATTTTTTTCGATGGATCAACGTTTAAGAACGATCAAGCTAAAGTTTAGATAATGATGTTATATTATTTCAATTACGGTAAATAAAACTGGTAAAAATGTGTTATGAAACTGATAGAAAATCATGTTTTTCGAACATGACGATTAAACATAGTTGAACTATTACATAGAGAATATCTTACTGACGATGTATCCATAGACCAATCAATTTAAATAACGTTAAACTGTATTCTAAAGTTACAGTCAAACCGTCAATGAGATTCGAAAGCTCGCTGATCTTCAAATGTTCAAAAATATATAAATACTGAAAGTACTGTATAATCAATGTGCTTAACGTAAAACTCAGCCATTGAATGGTAGAATACGAAACACGCGGCCAAATGCCGAATATTTGAAGACCAATTTTCAGCACTGGGCTGACAGTACTTGTAATTACCATTTATCAATTGTGTTTAAAACATAAGAAAATAAAAATCAGTATATGAGCATTTGTTCGATACTTTAGACAAGAAGTAAATGAGACTGTATTATACATTTCTCCAAGTATTGTATATCCCCATGGTACGCGATTCCCACTCGCGTAAATATGGATCAATCGACATGTATTGTGTAGTATAATAGCAAATCGAGATAGAGTTAATTTTTTATAGACATTCTGTAATTTTCTGTTGATAAGTCTAACAACGTACATTATTTTTAAAGTAATAAAGATATCGAACTCTGGATGAACAACTCGATGTGTAATTATCAGTTCCTTTTTCTTGCAAACTTGTCTCTTGGCAATATAATTCCATCAAAAAGAAATAAATGTACACTACATTCTGTGTAGAACAACATTAACTATATATTAGGTATTCTAAGCAAATGGAACTGAATTATATTCTTGCAGTTTAATCTCTGGTGTTTAAAGAAATAAAGTGAGGGGAGAACAACGGAACGGAAATGTAATGATGAGTAATTTCTTTTAATGATTTTATGAACGGTATCATATAAAAAACGTTTGAAGAAGAAATTTAAAAGCATAAAAGTTTTTAATTGGAGATATTAAAAATATTTAATTTTTAATATGTCTATAACCAACGGAATATGCCTATACGCAAACTCAATGTATGATTGTCTAGGAAAAAGTCAATGCCTAAAAACATCTAACATTCTCCACACTAATATTCTTTTAAATAAGAACGTATAATGTATATAATAATATCCAAAATCAAAAAATTATTATAAAAATTTGCATTCGTATTAATTACTGTTTATTAAATATAATTTTTAATTTATATAATTTATTAAATAATAATTAATAAAAAACAATTAATAATCTGTTCATAACAATTTAATTCTAAACTTATTGTTAATACTGTTTTACTAATTGGCTTACAATAATTACATTATAATTGCGACAAATGTATATTTCGTTTTTACTTGTATTGATACATAGCATTCATGACGGATATATTGACGACATATTGACGCTTTCATGATCTAAAAAATATGAATAGAAAAATTAATTTTGGTTTATAAATTATATTTGTGCATAAAGAACACGTGCAAATTGATTATAAGCACAAAATAAAATAATCTCTTTAAAATTAAGTATCCAAAAATTTTAAAAATTACATTTGTAAAAATTTTAAATGACATGTCTATCATTTTTTCTGCCGTAATCACTAATTGTTTCCGATTGATCTCATTATTGTGAGTATCAATATTTAATTTACTTGGATATAACAGCATATTATATCACAGCGATTCGTATGTTATAGCAGCAATTAATTTACGCTAAAAGCTAATAATGTCAAATGCAAAGTTTTCTGCATAATTATATGTATAATAATAATTATATTTAATTCTCCTTAAAAAATTCTCCTATTAAATTTGTCTAAAATATAAATATTTTTAATGTTCTAACAATATTATAAAGATTAAAGAATAAAGATATTATTAGAGAATAACAATAAAAATAAAAAAAGAATAGTAAAATGAAATAAAATTAGAAAAACTTTATTAAAAATGCTTTATTCACCAATTTCTAATTTTTTTTAGAATATATAAGAAATTACATACCTTTAATAAAATAATTTACAAATATTATTTATAATTTCAGTAATCTTCTATTACACACAACGAAAAGACAGAACAATATTCAGTATAAAAAATATCATAATATTACATTTGTAAAGCATTTTTTAAGACAAAAACATTAACATTAAGAAAAAAAATTAATTATTTTACATAATATTTTATGCACAGTAATATATTAAAATATTATCGTTAGAAACCAATGTTTATAGGTATTTCATTATGGCATAATTAGATATACATATTAACTCGACAAAATGTTAGATATATAAAATATATATTTATAATTAAAAAAAAATAAAATTTTAAATACTTAGACACTTATTTGAGACTAAGATATTCTCCAGCAAACAAATAATAAAAATTTTAGCCATTATGTCAAGATAACCAACAATGGTTTTTATCAAAACGAAAACAACAATTTCATTATGAATAGATTAATTCGAACAAGAAAAGAAAAAATATTATATATCGTATAATTATTACACATTATTTTACAGTTATTATAAAACTTACAATTATCAAGAAGAATCCTAGACCGCCATGACTAACGTATTCCAAATAAGACTTGCATAAAAGAGAAGAGTTTCTTGATTTTTTCGGAAAATGAAATAATTCTGTTGTGTCTCTCGATCAGCATTCCAAATAAGGACTCAGATTTATAAAAAAAGTACTCTTAGAAATACTTCCAAACTCATGACACGTTATATTAATTTGTCCGTTTACGTGAAATAAAGCATCTGGAATATACTTACATTATTTAAAAATTATAATTATTAGATATGAAAGAGATTCTTGCTATAAAGAATGTGTTTTGAATAAAATGAACAAACATGTATATATATTCTTATACAGTATGTTCATCAAGTTATTAAAAAAATTTTTCTTGTAGAATTCAATTTTTTTAACACAAGAATTAATGAGATGTATTTTATAACTTCTTACTCAGAAATATAACAATATATATCAGTATTGCACAAATTATTTAATATAAAATTTCAATTCGATAGTATCAATAATTTAATACAACGTTGCTTCACAAATTGCTCTGTTACATTAAACCTAATAAATATCAACTAATAGTAACATAATACTAATTTCATATATATATATACACATGTACATACAGTTATACTATCGAATGTGATATTATATAATAATATTAATGTTAAGTTGTCAGTTGGTGTTTATTAAGAAATTAGTCAAAAATAAAAATATTATTGGTTAAATTAAAAATGTAAAGGTTACCAAAGTAAGAATTAATCCATTTAGAATATAACGCGTGTAAACATTACATGCAAAAATATTGTTACAATTAGAAATTTAAACATCGGCGACTGTTGAGTTTCAAAAGGAAATTGTATTTTTATAATTAATAAGTAACCATAAAGTTACATTGTAATTTTCGTTAACAAATATAAAACAATTTACATAATCGCTTAAGAGATAAATTACTGAAAAATCACAACAACGCTTAATATAACATTATAAACAAAATGCGATATGTTAGCTTTAATGGTCATCATATGCAAATGCTGATTAATGTTGATGCACTCGTGCCAATCATTATCCATAGCAACCAGAATTTGATGAAAAATTCTGTAATATATTATTTTAATTTATTGGATTTCTTATAGAAAGATCACACTTTCTTTTGAGGAAACAAGAATGTTGTGTTTATCAACACTCGAGCTACAGTTCGGTATTAAATATTTATTTTTCGCTTTAGTAAATCGAATAAACAATGCGTTAAAAAACTAAAACAAAATCTTTTTGAACACAATTAAATCTTTACTATGTAATTAAATACTTACCGACAATGTATCCACAGACTAATCAATTTAAATAATGATAAACTGTAAAAAGTTACAGTTAAACCGTCAATGAGATTTAAAAGCTCGCTGATCTATGTGTTCAAAAATGTATAAATACTGAAAGTACCGTATGATTAATGTGCTTAACATTAAACTTAGCCAATCAACGGTAGAATATGAGATACGTGGCCAAAGTATTCGGAGACCAACTTTTAGCACTGGGCTGACAATACTGGTAAATACCATCTACTAATAGTTTTTTAACATGTAAGAAAATAAAGATTAGTTTTTGTACATTTGTTCGATACTGCGATTGAGGTGGAAATGAAAGAGTATAATATTAACAATAAGAAATGTCTAATACGTTTCTTATTGCAAAAATTATTAAAGATATAGCAGGGTGATAGTAAATATACACATTAAATATTCTAAAAGAAATAAAAATAAATTGTATTAATGCAGTTCATATACATCTAGTTTTTTAAAGAAATAGCAAGAGGAGAAAAACAGAATTTCCTGATTGGATCACGTAACATAGTGATGAGTAATTTCCAACAAAGGAAAAAAATCATCAAAAAATGTTATGCAAAACTCGCTTGTGGAAAAAATTTCGAAAATAAAAATTTTTTAATCAGAGATATTATAAAAATTAATCACAAGCCTAATAAAAAATTATTCATATGTATAAAAACATATATAATTATGTATGAAATATGGCCATATATACAAGGTATTTTATTTTAAAAGACAATCTCAAATATCTCTTGAACAGTGTATTTTAAAGAAAAATGTTTTAAATAAAAGTTTCATGATTTCCTAGGGAATATAAGATGGTATCTTTGATTGTACCTTGGATGGTATTGTCAAGATCAGGACAAGATCACAATGAATTTTTTAATAGAACTCTCTATTTTTCATTACAAATTCTTTTAGCTTACCTTGAGAGCTTTTCAAAACACTGTAATAAAATATCTTTTCATTAAGTACTTTTCGAGTTAAAACTTGAAAGTTACAGTACTATCGACATTAGTATTATCCAAGTTTATTGTTCGACTGACAATTAAAATCTCTTAAATGTTGTTCAGGATCATTATCTGGATAACATTTGTTAAAATCAAGGCCATTAAAGGTTGTATCTCTTATTTTCATTTTTACATAAAAATGAATTTAGTGCAAAAAATGAAATAAAAGGTACAATCTTCAATAACCTTAATCTAGTCAAAAATGTTATCTAGGTCATGATATGAAAAAAAAATCAATGTTTGACGTGTTATATAAGTAAATATTGCTCCTAAGTAAGGATATAATAAATTATCAAAAAATATTAAGACATTTGTTTACATTTACATTAAATACTTTTATACAAATGTAATTTCAATTTGTGTAATTTATTAATCGATAGTTATTAATAAGACAGTTGTCAATAAGAAATTAAATTTTAATTTATTGTAAATATTTTTTAATATATTATAATTAATATATTATAATTGCATCAAATAAATACCGCATGTTGATATCAATACATAGCATTTAAAACGGATATATACGATGCTGACGCCTTCATAATCTAAACAAAAATACAAGTTAAGAAATTAGAGACACGCACACACACACACACACACACACACACACACACACACACACACATATATATATATAATAGTAGATTAAAAAATAATAAGCAAAATAATAAGCAAAATATGTATAGAATTATTTTGTGAAAATTAAATATTCAAAATATTAAAGAAATTACACGAGTAAATGTTTCTAATGACATATCCATCATTTTTCCTGCCGTAATCGTCAATCGTTTTTGAGACCTCATTATTATAAATACTATAATTTTATTTTTATTTGACGGCATATCGTACCACAGCGATTCGTATATTGCGTTGGCGATTAATTTACCCTAAAAGTAATACAAATGCGACGACACTTTTTATACCTAATTATTTAATTTACTTCACAGTAGTTTATCTAATATTATTGCCGATATTAAAAAAATGTTATACAAATTTAAAAATATTGAAAGAAGTAAAGAAATTATAGGAGAAAAATAGTAAAATCATATTACATTTGTAATATTATATTTGTGTTGAAACACGTTACTAAACATTGAAGAAATAAATATTATATGCAATAAAAAATATTTTTATTAAAAAATTGATTTTCTTAAGTGATATCTTGAATATAGCCAAATATTAAATGTTTTTTTTTAAATAACATTGTATTTTTATTGTATTTTTATTTATTAATTACATTATGTCAATGTAATTATGTGATTAAAAGCTTCTGTATAGATGATTTACTATGTGTTGAATATTTACCTTTAAACTAAGATATTCTCCAGCAAAGCAAATGACAAAGGCTTCAATCATTATAACGAAATAACCAGAAACAGTTTTCACTAACACGAAAATCCCAGTTTCGTTATAAATAGACTAATTCAACGAATTATAAAAAGAAAAATAAATATATATAATCAATCATTGGGCGTGTGTATTTTAATACTTACAATTACGATAATAAATCCTAAACAGCAAATAACTAACGTATTCCAAACAACTTGCATTAATGCAATAAAGGAGAAGAGTGTCTCAATATTGTTAGAAAATATAATAATTTTATTATGCTTCTCAATCAGCAATCCAAAAAAAGACTCGAAAGATCCATCAAGAAGAGATCCCTTAGAAATATTTCTGAATTCATGACACATTATATCAATTTGTCCGCTTATATGAAGTACCTAAAATACACTTACATTCTCTTACGAAAAATTATAATTATTATAAAGTAAAGAGATTTTTTTGAAAAAAACATTTCAAATATAACAATTCAATAAAAATGATATTATTAAAATAATATTATTATGCAATATACATTTAATTACAAGCAAATTTATTGTGTAGATATTACTGTAAAATTTTTCTAATATTGACATTAATACTTTAAAATGTTTTACACAATAATATGACAGTCCGTCAACAAAATTATATAATATATACAAAGAAAAATTTTAATGTGAATGTGTTCACAATTATGCGTTACAAATTAATTAATTATATAAACATTAAAAAATATACATATACGAATATGAGTTACCAAAGTCAACATTAATCCATTTAAAATAGCGATTGTGCATGCGTGTATTGCCACATGTAAAAATAATGTTATAACGAGAAACTCAAACGTTGGCGATTGATGAGTTTCAAAAGGAAATTGTATTTTTATAGGAAGCTGCCGTAAAGTATTATTTTGATTTTCAGTAAAAAATACGAAACGAATTACGTAGTCGCCTAAGAGATAAAGTACTGCGACAACCGCATTAACACTCAGTAAAATGTTAGACGTAAAACGTGCTATATTCGCTTTGATTGTCATTAAATACAAATGCTTATCCTCATTGATGCACTCGCGCCAATCATTATCCATAGCAATCAGGATTTTATGAAAAACTCTGCAATATGTTAATTTGCTCTAATTTGTGATATGTTTCAGATAGTCATATCATATTTTCTTTTATGAGAAGAGAAGAGAGAAAGAGAGACCAGGGAAAAAATCTTTCACATATAATTATATATATATATAATATTTTTTCCCGAGGACAATGTTGTACATATATTTCAATATTTGAATTAAGATTTAAATTAATAATCACTTCCACTTAGAAAAAATCCACTTAGAGAACAAATGTTAAGAAACTGAAGGAGCATCTTGTTTCTTGATTATAGTTGTTATAGACTTGCAGAGCATAAAGAGAAAGTTGAACTATTACATAATACATGATATCTTACCGACGATGTGCCCACAGACTGGTCAATTTAAATAACGTCAAACTGTAATCTAAAGCCACAATCAGACCGTCAACAAGATTTGACAACTCACTCATCTTTAAATGACCAAATATGTACAAATATTGGAAGTACTGTATAATCAACATGCTCAACATAAAACTCAGCCAATGAATGGTAGAATATGAATCACCTGGCCACATGCCAAGAAATCGGAGACCAACTTTTAATGCTGGACTAATACTAGATGTGATCATTTGTCAAAGATTTTAAAAACGTGAAGAAATAAAGATTATTTTCGGCACATTTGTTCTGTACTATAGTTGAGAAGAAAATGAGAGAGCACTGTCCATTTCTCCAAGTGTATCCCCATACAGTGCGTCCCCACTCAATAAATATGGATCAATCGCTATTATACGATGCTCAGTATGACGATAAGACGAAATAGAGTTTATAATTTTTTCATACTATAATTCCATAAACAGTCTAATAACGTATAATACTTTGACCGTAAAGTAATAAAGATATTGTATAGCTAAGATAATACAAAAAAAAAATTATTTACTGCGAAACCGTTATCTTTTTGCATTTTTTTTTTCTTTAAAATGCAAAATTATAAGCAAGAAGGAAATGTCTAGATGTTCATTATAATTTCTACCTTTTATGAAGGTATTATTAAGTGCATGACATGGTGCTTACGCGTATTAGGTATTCTAAGCAAACGGAAATAAATTGCGTTCATTTGATCTTCCTTTGAAGAAATATGATGAAGGGAAAACAACAGAACTCTCTGACTGAATATGAAGTGACTAATAATTTCCACTAATAATTCAAAAAATGTTGTTTGCGTCAAACTTGCATATTGAACAAATTGCAATTGGAAATAATATAGACGTTTAGTTACAAATAAACGAATTAAATATCTTGTAATAAAAAGTCATCGATTATAGAGCTAAAGTAGTTTGAATACTACTGCAACCTGCATACTAATGCAAGCTTATTTTGTTAAATAAGAATGAACAATATAATAATAATAATAATAATAATAATAATAATACACGAAATATAAAAGATTTGCATTTACATTAATAATATTTTCTTAAATGCAATTTAAATATGTTATTTATTAACTAATAATTAACAAGTAACAGATATCAGCTTAATATGATAATGTAAGTTCTAATTTATTACAAATTTTTTAAATCTATTTTAAATTAACTATGATATAATTTCAGCAGAGAGAGATCTATTTTGTTGATGTCAATACATAGCAATCAAAACAGATATGTATGATGCTGACGCCTTCATAATCTAAAAAATTCAAGTTAAAAAATTAAACTGGATCTATAAATTATATTTACACATAATAGACACATAGATCAAAAAATAAAATAATAAATAAAATAAAATAAAATTAATCATCAGACATTTAAAAAATTAAAAGATTACAATCGTAAAAGTTTCAAATGACATATCCATCATTTTCCCTGCCGTAATCGCCAGTCGCTTTTGTGATCTCATTATTATAAACACTATAATTTTACTGTGACTTGACGGCATATTATACCACATTGTTCCATATGTTGCACTAGCAATTAATTTGCCCTAAAATGCAAATACAGCTAATACTTTGTAATTAATTTTGACACGAAAGAGTTTTCTATCATCTATATTGTGAAAACATTATAGCCAAAATATCCGAAACTCTTTAATAATATCATTTTTACTTTTATTTTATCTAAAAAAAAGCTTTACAATAAATAATTAGCTGATAAACATTTTATTTAGATAACTTTTATTATAACAGATACAAATTATCATTATCTTAAAAAATATTCTTATTTAAGAAATCAATCGTTTTTAATAATGTTTTAACTATGTCAAAATTATATTTTTATTACAAAATAATGTCTATTATAGTATTCATTATTATATAATATAGTTATGTTATATAAGTTATGTTATGTTAAAATACGGTATATTTACTAATCATTCTTGCTTACCTTGTAACTAAGATATTCTCCGGCAAAACAAATAATGAAAGCTTCCAGCGTTATGGCAAGATAAGCAAAAACAGCTTTCATTAATGCAAAAACACCAGTTTTATTATGGATAGACTATATTATTAAGTAACAAAAATGAGTGAAAAATATGAAAGAATCACAACGTTGTACAATTATTATAGTACTTACCATTATGAAGGCAAATCCTAGACAACAAATAACTAAGGTATTCCAAACAACTTGCATTAATGCGATAAAAGAGAAGAGCCGTTCCATATTATCGGAAAATGAAATGACTCTTTTATGTTTCTCGACCAGCATTCCCAACGATGATGTGAAAGATCCATAACAAAGACTATTCTTAGAAAAATTTTTCAATTCTTCACAAATAATATCAATTTGTCCACTTATATGGAGTGCCTAAAATATACTTAAATATTTACAAAAATTACTTGCATATAAAAAATTTTTCTATTTTAAATACTTCTTATATAAAAATTTAATAAGTATTGTAATCATATACGTATAATAAATTTTATTTATATAATTTATCCTCAAAAATATTCAATATGACATTAATTATATTTTAAAGATACTACAGAAATGCATCATGTATGTTTGATTTATATCACATAAAGTAAAATTATGCAAATTCATGAAAAATTTTCATACAAAAACGCTTATAAGTTTATGTAAATCGCTTCGTTGTATAAAAAATTGAAAATAAGAAATATACAATATAAGTTACCAAAGAAAAGATCAATCCATTTAGAATAGTGTTCGTCCATACTTGTAATATTGTATGTAAAAATATTATTACAGCAATAAATTCAAATACAGGCGATTGTTGGATTTTAAACGGAAATTGTATTTTTATAGGAAGTTGCCGCACAGTATTATTATAATTTTCATTTAGAAATACGGAACGAATTACGTAATCGCCTAAAAGATAAATTACTGTAATAATCGCATTACAACTTAATAAAGCGTTAGAAAAAAAATGCGCTATATTAGCTTTAGTTGTCATCGTATACAAATGTTGGTCAATGTTGATGCACTCATGCCAGTTATTATCCATATCCTTCAAAATTTTATGAAGGATTCTGTAATATATACATTACTTTAATATGTTATTGTCTCTAATCAGATGTTTCAGATATGAATAATATTTATTCTCTTCAATTAATGTTGTATACTTCAATGTTTGAATTAAAATTCTAAATAACAAGATGACGTTTTAATAACGACTTATTATTGATATTAAAGAAAGTTCCAGTTAGAAAAAATTAGATCAATATGTTAGGAACAAATTTATTTTTCGAATACAGCGATTAAATAAAACTATTACACAATATACTGTAGTACCTTACCGACGATGTATCCATAGACCAATCAATTTAAAAAACGTCAAACTGTAATCCAGAGTAATAATCGAACTGTCAATAAGATTTGATAATTCACTAATCTTTAGATGATCAAAAATGTACAAATACTGAAAGTACTGTATAATCAGCATACTTGACATAAAACTTAAGCAATAAATGGTAGAATACGGCACACCTGGCCAAAAGCCAAAAAAACAAAGACCAAACTTCAGCGCTGGGCTGATGGTACTCGTAATTGTCATTTGCCAATAAATTTGAGAAAAAAATAATCGCTTTTAATACATTTGTTCAATGCTCTGATTAATAAGGAAATACAAGTGCACCATCTGATTTTCCAAGTGCATCCCCACACGGTGTGACCCCACTCCGGTGAATACGGATCAATCGCTATCATATGTCGCACAGTACAATAATAAGACAAGACAGAACCCATTATTTACATGAACATCCTATAATTTCATTAGCAATTTGATGTCATGTACTTCGATCATATTATACTGCTAAAGTAAAAAAAAACAACTCCCTGAGAAATAGCTTTTTTTTTTCAAACTTGTATCTTTAGCAACGCAATATCATCAATAAATAAATGTCTACAATTCCCAACTGCAACAAATTATTAAATGTATCATTATATTTTGATTGTGACTATAGGATTAAATTTTCTGACAAATAGAAATTGATAGTATTCATGTCATTCAATTCAAAAGTAATAACGTAATGGATAAATAAAGGAACTGTACAATTGGAGATATAATAACTGTAAATATCCTCTAATAATTTCAGGAAAATAAAATTATACTTGCAAGGAAGAGAAATTTCAAAAGTAAAATTTCAAAACTAAAATATTGAATATAAGATATTGTCAATACTTTTAATAAATCAGATACGAAATGTGTGCATACAAATTGAATATACTATTTTTTCTGGTTTTTATTAAAAAATGTTCAAAAATATATGATATAATATGTATATATCACTTTTAAATAAAAATAAGTAACAGTATTTGAAGAAAAAGAAATTATTTCTATTAAATTGTTTATATAATAAATACAACTTATGTAGAACATTATAACTGATAGTGTAAAAAGTAGTTAAATATGATAATAACATTTAAATTCTTAATTTAGTTTCTATATACCTTTTAACATTATGGCTTATATAAATTTTAGTTCTTGATGATATCAATAGTTCTAAATTTAAAAAAGTTCTTGATGATATCAATATATAGCATTCAAAACAGATATATAAGACGCTGATGCTTTCATGATCTAAAAAAATAGAAATTATAAAAAATTATATAAAAGTGTTTTAGAAAATGTTGACGATAAGCAAAATAAAAGGTGCCTAAATGATTTAAAAAATTACATTCGTAAAAGTATCAAAAGACATATCTATCATTTTTCCTGCTGTGATCGTCAGTCGCTTCTGAGACCTCATTATTATAAATATTATAATTTTTTCTGTATTTAATGGCATATTGTACCACAATGTTTCATACGTTGCATTTGCAATTAATTTGCTCTGAAAAAATAATACAAATAATTTCAAATTGATTGGCTCTTTTATTCAACTTATTTGACAGAAAAACATTTTTCTATATTATTGCGACGCGTTACAACAATATTTGTTATAACAATATTAAAATTCTTCATAAATTTTTTTATATTATTAAAATTATAGAAGGTCTTCTTTTATTATAACAAAAAATTTATTGATAAACAGATCGTATTACAATTTCAGTAACTTTTTATTATAAAAAAATAAATCATTATTTATAATACTACAATATATTATAAAGAAATATTTTTTTATTATAAATAAATATTTTTTTTAAATAAAAAAGTATTATTTACAAGTTTTATTTTCTTAAATGACATTATATACGTATTGCAACACATTAAAATGTTTTTATTAGAAAACAATATTGTACATCTTTATTATAAAAATAACACAATTATATTGTAAAAGAATAATAATAAAATATTTTTGATTAACAATATTTTTGGACACGCACCTTAAGACTAAGATGTTCTCCAGCAAAGCAAATGATAAAGGCTTCAATTGTTATGACGCAATAAGCAAAAAGGGTTTTCACTAATACGAAAACACTAACTTCATTATGTATAGACTAGTTTGACAAATAATAAAAAGATAAAAAATATATACAATTCCAATAATCATATATTTATTAGTATACTTACCACTATGAAGACAAATCCTATACTGCAAATGACTAATGTATTCCACACAACTTGCATCAATGCGATGAAGGAGAAGAGTTGTTCAATGTTCTTGGAAAATGAAATTATTTTATTATGCCTCTCAATTAACATTCCGAATGAAGGTACAAAGGACCCATAGAGAAGAGTGTTTTTGGAAATATTTTTAAACTCTTGACATATTATATCAATTTGTCCGCTTGCGTGTAGAACCTAAAATATACTTCAATTTTTAAAAAAATTACAGTCATTACATATAAGAAAATTGTACCATAAAAAATGTATATAAATATTTCAAATATATAGATATAAGATATCTTTATATGTTATATTTTTAATAAAATTCTTTTAAAATGTTTGTATAATGGCATTTTACTTTCAAATTTTTTATAAACCTAAATGGCATAATCCACATATGATTAAAATCAACAAATTAAAAATAAAAAATTTATTATAACAGATTTTGCTGTTATAACATTGCGTCATAAATTACTTTGACATTAAAACACAAACAAATAGAAAACACAGGCAAATATATATAAAATATGAATTACTAAATATATATAAAATATATATAAAATATGAATTACCAAAGTAAAGATCAATCCATTTAGAATAGCGACCGTGCATACGTGTAACATTACATGTAAAAATATTGTTATAGCAAGAAGTTCAAACATCGGCGACTGTTGAGTTTCAAAAGGAAATTGCAACTTTAAAGGAAGCTGTCTTGAAGTATCATTATAATCTTCGATTAAAAATACGAAACGAATTGCATATTCGCCTAAGAAGTAAAGTGCAGCAACAATAGCAGTAAAGCTCAATAAAGTATTAGATATAAAATGCGATATATTCGCTTTGATTGTCATTATATATAAATGATGATTGATATTGATGCACTCACGCCAATCATTATCCATAGTAGCAAGAATTTTATGAAGATCTCTATAATATTTTATTTATTTCATCAAATGTTTTATATAAAAACATTACATTTGCGAGGAATCATTGATATTATATGCATTAATATTTTAAACATTTTGATTGTATTATGCAACTTTATATTAAAAAGTATCGCATTCGAAATATATACAATATTAAAATACCAAGAAAAAATTTCATTTTTTTAACATAATAGTTAAGCAAAATTATACTATTTTGCTGTATAATAACAAATACCGTGTTGTCCAATTTCAAATAACTTAACGATCATGTAGCGTGGCTCATTAATAACCAATGATGTCTTTTTTGCATTTATATTTGTTAAATAATATATATAGTAATGATTTCAAAAATTACAAAAATTATCGTTATAATAATATTATAACATATATTATAATAATATGTATAATATACATTATATATATATATATATACAATATAATGTATACATATATAATGTACATAATGTATATATAATAAAAGGAAAATATAACATATCAATATTAGATAAATTATAACTTAGTATTCATGTATATGAAAAATTATCATATAATTATGTTTTATAGCCAAAATATCAAATTGCCTGAACAAAAAGTCCAGCATGAATCACCAGTAATTCCTTTTAATATAATATCTTACCGACGTTGTATCCACAGGCTTGTTAATTTAAAAATTGTCAAACTATAGTCAAGAGTCATAGGCAGTTCATCAACAAGATTTGGCAGCTCGCTCATACTCAAATGTTCAAATATGTATAAATATTGGAAGTACTGCATGATCAACATACTCGACATAAAACTGAACCAATAAGTAGTAGAATATGGCCATATGCCGAGAAGTCGAAGGCCAATTTTCACCGTCGGGCTGACAGTACTCATGATTCGCCTTCGCCTACACTTTTTAAACTTAAGAAAATGGAGATCAATATAGACACATCCGATATGCTCATTTGAGGAGAAACTGAGAGTATACCATCCATTTTATCCCCACACAATGCATCCCCACTTATAATCAGAAGAACACGGATCAATCGCTATTATATGTCACATAGTACGACGATATAATGAGACACTACTTATTATTTATAACAACATCCTATAATTTCATTAGCGATCTAATAACGTTTTCCGATCGTAATATTATACTGCTAATGCAAAAAACAAAGATATGTTCGTAAAGTAAGAAAAAACCATTTTCTAAGAGGTATAAGTTTCTTTTTTTGCTTACTTGTTTCTGTGGCAACAATATATCATCAACAAAAAACAAATGTCTGCGTTTCCTGTCAATTGCGATAATCATTAAAAGTATCATAATATATGATTGTAATTATACATAATTCTAAACAGAAGTGGATTGTAATTATGCGATTCAACCTTTAATCCTTGAAAAAGTAAGGTAAGGGGAAAAATAAAGAAACTCTACGGGAATATAATAATTGAGTAATTTTCTTTAGTTCTAGGAATGTATTTATAAACTATATCAAGAACTCGCTTAAAAAAAAATAAAAAATCAAAAGTAAAAAAATTTTGGGAATAACAATATACAATATTATAAACGGTTAACTGCAGTACAAACAACGAAATGTGCACAAATGGAACATACAATCATATGATTAAGATTAAGAGACAATGCCCAAAATGCCACTAAGATACATACATAGATATATAAATTGCTTGTATATTAGATGCTCTTTTAGTTTTTGAAATTTATTAATTGACAGTTAATGAATAATAATTAATTTTGTTAATAACAATAAAATCTTTAATTTATTGTAATAATTAATTTATATTTTATAACTTATTTGTTTTCATTATTTAAGTTATAATTCCAGTTACTGGCGCGTGCTCTCAACTATATGCATATACATATAAGATTATTTGCATTTACATTAATAATGTTTCTATTAAATGTAATGTAAATTTTTATATTTTTATATTTTTAAATTTTTATATTTTTTTTTATATTAACTAATCGTTAACAGTGAGTTTAATATGACTATTTAACGATCTAATTCCCTAAGTAGAACAATAAATCACGATAACAAAATGACATATATAAAAATAAATCGTAAATGATTGCATTTTTATTAATATCAATACATAGCGATTAAAACGGATACATACGATGCTGACGCCTTCATAATCTAAAAAATTCAAGTTTAAAAATTAAATTTGATTATCTAAATTATATTTACTTATAACGGAAACACATAGCAGCAGATTCTAAAATTAATTTATAAATAAATTAAAATTAATTATTAGACATCAAAAAAATTGAAAAGATTACATTTGTAAAAGTTTCGAATGACATATCCATCATTTTTCCTGCCGTAATCGCCAGTCGTTTTTGCGATCTCATTATTATAAACACTATAATTTTACTGTAATTTGACGGCATATCATACCATAGCATTTCATATGTTGCACTGGCAATTAATTTGCTCTAAAAATGATACATAAATAGCAAATCTTTTTGTGATTATTTTTATCTGTTAAATTCGACTCAAAAATATTTTTCTATTCACATTGTGAAAATGTAGGCCTATAGTCGATTCTTATTTTAAAACTATCTTAAAAAATATCTTAAGATTCTTATACGGCTCTGTAATTAATTAATGACAATTATAACAATTAATTATGACATACATTACATTTAATTATGACATTCATGACAATTTAATAATTTACGTATTCTTTCTCGCGCTGACTCTCAATAGCCTTTATTTTCTTTGTTTGTTATTATTTTAAAGATTGAGAGTCCTTTCATTATATTATTTCTAATTTATGACTGTACTTAAGATAGTTTTAAACTAGAAACCACAGCCTTTGTAGCGAAAATATCAGAAATTCTTAATTAATTCTATATTTACTTTTATTTGTAAAGTATAGAAACTTTATAATAAATAATTACTTGACGAACATTAATAAATCAGTACTTCATAAATATTTATACAATTTTAGATAACTTCTACTACAAATTTTAATATAAAATATTTTGTCAATGTTTTTTATAAAAAATATTATATATGTAGAGAAAATAAATCTTTTTTAAAAAAAAACGTGTTGTTTTATTAAAGAAATTAATTATTAAAGAAAATAATATTTTATGTATTTCTCTCATCAAAGTATTTTTATTAAAAGATAATGTTATTATAAATTAGAAAGATAATGTATTATTATTATTATATTATTAATTAATTTTTATTATTATATTATTATTACCTACGTTGTGTTTCAAAAATTGTACATTTACAGGTAATTACTCTTGCTCACCTTGTGGGTAAGATATTCTCCAGCAAAGCAAATAATAAAGGGTTCCATCGTTATGGCAAAATAAGCAAAAACGGTTTTCATTAATGCGAAAATACCAGTTTCATTATGAATAGACTATATCAATAAATGGAAATGAATAAAATATATGACGTCTATCATAACATTGTATACATTTATAGTACTTACAATTATGAAGAGACATCCTAGACAGCAAATTACTAAGGTATTCCAAACAACTTGCATTAATGCGATAAAAGAGAATAGTCGTTCCATGTTCTCGGAAAAAGAAATGACTCTTTTGTGTCTCTCGACCAGCATTCCCAATGATGATATGGAAGATCCATAACAAAAAGTATTCTTAGAAATATTTTTAAATTCTTGACAAATGATATCAATTTGCCCACTTACATGGAGCGCCTAAAATATACTTAAATTTTTGCAAAAATTACAATTATTGCATATAAAAAAATTTTTTGTTATCTTAAATGTTTCTAGATTTAATTTAAAGATTTAATAAGTACAATAATCTTACATAATATATTTAATTTATATAATTTAATCGCAAAGTATTTTTAATACTGACATTAATTATATTTTGAAGTTTGAAATGTAGCATGTATTTTTGTACTATGTCACATAACAAAATTCTACAAATTGCTACATGAGAAATGTAAGCATTATACTACAACAGCGTTATACTTATAAGTATAATTTTTTTGTATAAATGGCTGTTATATAAAAATTAATAAAAATTGAAAACAAATATACAATATAAGTTACCAAAGTAAAGACCAATCCATTTACAATAGTATTTGTCCATACTTGTAATAACGTATGTATAAATATTATAACAGCAATAAATTCAAATTTAGGCGATTGTTGGATTTCAAATGGAAATTGTATTTTTATAGGAAGTTGCCGCACAGTATTATTGTAATTTTCATTTAGAAATACGGAACAAATTATGTAATCGCCTAAGAGATAAATTATTGTAATAATCATATTACAACTTAATAAAGCGTTAAAGAAGAAATGCGATATATTAGCTTTAATTGTCATCATATACAAATGTTTCTCAATGTTAGTACATTCGCACCAATCATTATCCATATCGGCCAAAATTTTATGAAGAACTCTGCAATATAGACATTAATTAACACGGTACTTTAATCAGATCTTATAGATCTTATAGATATAAATAATACTTTTTTTTCAAATAATGTTACAGTATACTTTAATGTTTAAATTAAGATGAATAAACAAGTAGTAAGGTATCTTATTGAAATTAAAAATACTCTTAAGTCATTTTATGTCACCTTACTACTTCGGATTTAGATATTATTAAACCACTTTTAATTTAAAAAATCAGATGAAGAGTATATGATAGAAATTAAAAGGCGAACTTATTTCTCGAACATGGCGATTAAATAAAGTTAAAATATTACGCAATATATTACATCATCTTACCGACGATGCATCCATAAACCAGCCATTTTAAAACATGTTAAACTGTAATCTAGAGTAAAAAGCGAACTGTCAGCAAGATTTGATAACTCGCTGATCTTCAAATGATCAAACGTATACAAGTATTGGAAGTACTGTATAATCAGCATACTTGACATAAAACTCAACCAATAAACTGTAGAATACGACACACCCGGCCAAAAGCCAAAGAAACGAAGACCGAATCTCAGCGCTGGGCTGACGGTACTTGTAATTAACATTTGCCAATAAATTTAAGAAAATAATAATCTGTTTTAGCACATTTGTTTGCTACTCTGGTTGATAAGGAAATGAAAGTGCACCGTCAGATTTTTCAAGTACATCCCCACACCGTGCGTCCCCATTCTGGTGAATACGGATCAATCGCTATTACATGTTGCACGATACTAAGACAAGAGAAAACTCATTATTTGCATGAACATCCTATAATTTCATTAACAATCTAATAACGTGTATTCCAATCATAAAGTAACGATATTATTCTGCTGAAGTAAAAAATAATAACTTTCTTGAGGAATATTTTCTGTTTTTTGCAAACGTGTTTCTTTAGCAACGCAATATCGTCAACAAGAAATAAATGTCTGCACGATTTCTACCAATTGTGAAAATCATTAAACGTATTACGATAGTATAGTTGTCACTATATAGTATATTAGGTTTTCTAAAAAACAGAAAATGGATTGTGTTTATGTCATTCAACCGCCGATCTTAGAAATAAATTAACTAAAGAACAAAAGAACTCTACTATTTAGAGATATATATAATGACTGAATAATTTTCTCTAACAATTCTGAGAACATAATTATATAAAAAATTCGCTTGGAAGAGAAATATTAAAAGTAAAAGTTTTGAGCAATAGTATAGTGCACAATAATATATGTTATAAACAAAGTTAATGTTAATACAAATAAAATATGTTTATACAAATCGAATATGACTATCATATTCGATATATGTTTACACAAATCAAATATCCTATCCTCTGGATTAAGAGATAATAGCCAAAAACATAATATAATATGTATCTCTTTAAATAAAATAAATATCAATAATAATTGAGAAAAAAGAAATTCTTTTTAGTTAATTGTTTATATAATAAGTACATTTTATGTTATTTAACTCATAGTTTAAGTAGTAGCTAATTTTAATAACAACTAATTTCTTAATTCACTTACAATATTTTTTAATTTATTGACTAATATTAATTTTGTTATAACTTTAGAAAATAACAAATCCTTGATAGTATTAAAATACATAGCAAATACATAGCATTTGAAACAGATAAGACGCTAATGCCTTCATGATCTAAAAAACATTACAAAAAATTTAATTTAATTTATATTTATACGATATGTCCATATAAATATGAAACAGTGTTTTAGTAGACGCCAAATTTAATGATAAGTAAAAATAAAGAAATGTCAAAATTTAGAAGATTACATTCGCAAAAGTTTCGAATGACATGTCTATCATTTTCCCTGTAATCGTCAATCGCTCCTGAGATCTCATTATTATAAACATTAAAATTTTTTCTGTATTTACTGGCATATTATACCACAGCGTTTCATATGTTGCATTTGCAATTAATTTTCCCTAAAAAACAAATAGTTTTAATACATTGACTTTTTCTAGATCCACTTTTATTCAATTTACTTGTCAGAAAAATATTTTTTTCTATCATCGCGCCATTGTAAGAATATTTGTTAACAATACTTTATGCAATTTTTTTGTATTTTTAAAAAGTCTTTTAGTTGTAGCAAACAATTTATTGATAAATAGAACATATTGTAATTTTAATAACTTTTTATTACATATATAAAAAATATATCATCATTATTAGGATTTGATAACTCACTGATACTCAAGTGTTCAAATATGAAATACATATATTGAAAGTATTATTTAATCAATATATTTAATATAAAACTCAGCCAATAAATAGTAGAATATGACACGTCTGAACATAACACGTCTGCCGAGAAATCGGAGGCTAATTTTCAGTCTGCCGAGCTGACAGTACTCATGATTTTTCGATGTTTAAAAGAAAATTAAAATCAGACACATTCGATATGCTTGTTACAGAAGAAACTAAGAATGCACTGTTCGTTTCATCCCCACACGATACGTCTCCACTCAGAAGAACACGGATCTATCGCTATTATATATTACACGATAATAAGATGAGACAAAACTCATTATTTGTATGAACATCCTATAATTTCAGTAATCTATAATAACGTATTTTCCGATCACGATACCATACTGCTAAAATAAAAAAGCAAACTATACTCCTAAAGTAAAGTTCTTTGACAGATATTTCTTTTTTTGCTTACTCGTTTCTTTGGTAACATAATGTCGTCAACAAAAAACAAATTGCATTTCCTATCAATCATTGTGATCAAAAGTATCATGATAGTATGAGATTATTTGTGATTATACATTAGATATTCTAAGAGTAAAAAGTAAATTGTAATTATACCCATTTACAACCTCTAATCTTTAAAATAAAATAATTAAAAGGAAAATAAGGAAATTGTATGAAATAATGAATGAATAATTTTTGTAGTCCTAGGCATATAATTATATTGAAGACTTTCGCTTGGAGGAGTGAAATATCACAAGTAAAAGTTTGGAACAGCAGACATTATAAACGGTTTATTACAGATCATACAATCGAATATGCAATCGTCAAATTAAGCTTAAGGGACAACCAAAAACATCTAATGCAGATACATACATAGATATGTTAATTGCCTATATACTAGATGTACTTTTAATTGCTATTTATTAACTGAGAGTTAATAAACTGTAATTGGGAATACTTAATTTATTATTCATATACTATAAACTTTTCTGTATGTTATAATTTTATTAAGATACGTTTTTAATAATATCAGTACATAGCATTTAAAACTGATATATAAGATGCTGTGGCCTTCATAATCTACAAAAATACAAATTAAGAAGTTCAATTTTTCTTAATAAATTATAGACGTCTATTTATAAAGAAAAATATAAACATCTCAAAAAATAATGATAATTAATGATAAGCAAAACAAAATTATTTTTTAATAAGATATTCAAAGCATTTAAAAAAATTACATTTGTAAAAGTTTCGAATGACATATCCATCATTTTCCCTGCCGTGATCGTTAATCGTTTCTGAGATCTCATTATTATAAACATCATAATTCTACCCGTATTTATAGGCATATCATACCACAATGTTTCATATGTTGCATTTGCAATCAATTTGCCCTAAAAAATAAATCAATTTCAAATTTGACATTTTTAAATCTACATATATATTTATTCGACTTATTTGATAAGAAAACATTTTTTTCTGTATCATTGTATAAAAATCTTCTAGACATAACAAACAATTAGTTGATAAATAGAATTACCAAATATATAAATATATTTTTTACAATAAGAAATTGTGTATAAAAACATATTTTGTTATAATCTGACATATATATTATATTATTATATAATATTAATCTGTGTGTGTGTGTGTGTGAGCGCGTGCGCGCGCGCGTACGTGTGTAAAGAATTACAATACATATTTCATAAATAAATGTTTCTGTAAAAATAAAAATTAAAAATATATTTATATTTTATAAATTCTATTATTTTAAATTGAAATGAACCGAATCGTAAAATTACCAAATATCGGATATGCGGACAGTGTATCCGGTCGGATATCCAAGAAGGCAATTTCTTCGAGTCGGATATCTGACATTTTCCAGATATTCGACCGGATTCCGAGAAAATGTCTTCTAAAAACAAAAAGCCTAGAGAAAAAGATTGTAATTTATATAATGCAATAATGTATAAGATATTTTAGCATCATGAATATGCATATAATATTTATTTCTAGAATATTTATATAAGAAAAAATTACACTTTAATAATATCAAATTTCAATCGGATATATTCCCGGATACTAATAATATCCGACTATCCGGTTGGATAGTAAAAAAGTGAATAATACCGGATATCAGATATTTTCCGGTGCATCCCTATTTTAAATAATGTTTTATGTAATGCAACATGTATGTTAAAATACTTTTATTAGAATATCACATATTTCTATCATTAAAACAGCACTATTACATTGTGTGTTAAAAACATTTATATTTACGGTTAACAAATTCTAAATACGCACCTTGAGAGTAAGATGTTCTCCAGCAAAGCAAATGACAAAGGCTTCAGACATTATAACACAATAAGATAAAATTGCTTTCACTAACAGGAAAACAGCAATTTCATTATGGATACACTAATTCGGTAAACAATTAAAGGATTAATATCACACACAATATCAATAACTGCATTGATAACAGAACTTACAATTATGGTAAAAAAACCTAAGCAGCACATAGTTAACGTATTCAAAACAATTTGCATCAACGCAAAAAAGGAAAAGAGTTTTTCAACATCCTCAGAAAATGAAATGATTTTGTTATGCCTCTCAATCAGCATTCCTAATGAAGATCTATGAAGAAGAGTATTCTTAGAAATATCTTTAAATTCTTGACATACTATGTCAATTTGTCCACTTGCATGTAATACCTATAAAAATATATTCAAATTCATATATTAATAATGCGTAAAAAATATCATTACAAAGAATATGTATCAAGTAATACATGGTGTTCTTACATAATATATTATAATAAATTATTATTTTAAAAACATTTTAACTCTAGTATTGTACTTTAAAATTTTTTCATGTGAAAATAGAATTGCTTATATGTAACAAAAGTTAACAAATTATTTAAAGAACATTTAATGTAGTAAAGTTTAGTGTTATAAACTTGCGTTAAAAATCATTTCTATTAAAACATTAATAAAAAAAATGATAACAATAATAAAGTATTTATATAAATATTAATAAAAGTAAAATTACAATCAAATTCATACAAAATATAAATTACCAAAGAAAAGATTAAGCCATTTAAAATAGCAACCGTGCATACGTGTATCATCGCTTGTAGAAATATTGTTACAACGAGAAACTCAAATATCGGTGAGTGTTGAGTTTCAAAGGGAAATTGCAGTCTTAAAGGAAGCTGCTTCATAGTGTCATTATAATTTTCAATTAAAAATACAAAACGAACTGCGTATTCGCCTAAGAGGTAAAGTACACCAACAATCGCAGTGAAGCTCAATAAAGCGTTAGAGATGAAATGCGATATATTTGCTTTGATTGTCATTATATACAAATGCTGTTCAATATTGATGCATTCGCACCAGTCATTATCCATAGTAGCAAGAATTTTATAAAGTATCCTACAATATAATATTTTATTTTGTCAATCGTTCTAAATAAGGATATATTATACTGTCTTTTGAGGTGCCATGCATATTATAGTCATTAATATTTGAGTTATGATTTAGATGATATTATATTATTTTAGATTAAAAAAAATTAGATCAAAACTGTCAAACAATTAAGGAAAAATTCTATTTTTCGAATACAATAATTGAGTATCGAATTGTAGTATTACACTTTATATTAATATTATATTTTACCGACGATTTATCCATAAACTGGACAGCTTAAACAATGTCAAACTGTAATTAAAAGTCATAGGCAGACCATCAATAAGATTTGATAGTTCACTAGCACTTAAATGATCAAATATGTACGAATATTGAAAGTACTGTACAATCAACATGCTTGACATAAAACTTAGCCAATAAATAGTAGAATGTGACACATCTGGCCATATGCCAAGACATTGAAGCGCTATTTTCACCGCCGGACTGACAGTACTCATGATTTTTCGCCTACAGTTTTTGAAACGTAAGAAAATGAAGATCAGTATAAGCACATCTAGTATACTTGTTGAGAACGAACTGAGAGAGCAGTGTACATTTCTTTAAGTTCATCCCCCCACACGATGCATCCCCACTCACAGATGAATATGGATCAATCGCTATTATACGATACACAGTATGACGATAAGACAAGATAGAACCCATTATTTCTATGAACATCCTATAATTTCATTAGCAATGTAATAACGTGTATGCCAATTGTGAACATATTATACTGCTAAAGATAAAAAAATAATCTTCTAAGAGATAGTTTTTGTTTTTTGCTTCTTGTTTCTTAGCAACACAATAATATCAATAAAAAACAAATGTCTACGACCAATCGTGAAAATCATTAAAAGTATTATGACAGTATAATTGTGATTATACAAAATGTATTCTAACAGACAGAAGCGAGTTGTAATCATGTCATTCAATCTCTTTAAAAAAGAAAATGTATGGATAGAATAAAAGAATCTACACGAGTGAGAGTATAATGACTGAATAATTTTTTTTAATTCTAAGAACATAATTATAAACTAATAAAGACTTGCTTGGAGGGACAATATCAAGACTAAAAGTTTTGAACAGCAGATATAATAAATAGTTAATTACAGATGCAAACAACGAAATGTGTTTATATAAATCGATGTGCTTATTTATCGAACATGGTCCTTTGAATATAATTAAGAAGCAATGCCTGAAAGAATATCTAACGCAGATACACACAATTTTAAATAAGAATATAACAATAAGAATACACGAGAAACAGAAAATTAATTCCGGTTACATTAATTGCCTGTATATTAAACAGGAAGGGCCACTTATTTACGAAATCAGCGAGAAAATAAGTTAACGAGGCAATTAAGCATTTATCAAAATCAAGAAACCAAATAAAAAAACGTTGTCGTACACTCGATCGCGCATCCCAAATTTTTTTCAAAGAAACAAATGAAATCACTTTGGAATCATGTTCAGATAGCATGAATACAAGAAATCAGAAATTATTTTCATTAGTGAGTAACTCCTCAGTATTAAATACAACTTTAGTTTGTGTAATTCATTAACTAACAGTTAGCAAATGGTAATTAATTTTATTAATAATAATAAAATTCTTGTCTATTTTGTAACTTATTTATGCCATATTTCCGTTATTAACGCACGTTCTCGTTAATATCAATATATATATTCAAAACTGATATATAACTAACATTGCTAACGCCTTCATAATCTACAAATTAAAATAAAAATACAAATTAAGAAATTAAATTTGATTAATAAGTATATGTATATGTATAAAGAAAAATATCTTAGAAAATCTCAAAATAAATAATAAGCAAAATAAAACTGTTTTTTTTTTTATTAGAACGTCAACTTATCATTTAATCAATTTATATCAATTTATCCACTTGCTTGTAACATCTAAATTACATTATAATAATAAAGTTATTTTAAAATGTTTTTTGCACTGTCATATTTTAACATATTATATTTTAATATTTTTTTTATACAAAAATGGAATAGCATATATAACAAAAGTCAACCATTATTTAAACAGAAAATTTGATACATGTATATAACAATGAACTTTTTAATAATGAGTAATTTAATTAAGTGATCTATTTTTATTTATTATATAAAAATGTATTTATTATGTACACAAATGGTTTGTTAAATCATAATTTCTATTTTCAATTTTGCATTTTCCAGCGAATATAATCGATTATAGCAAAAAAATTTAACTATCTAATAATTTTGATAATTTTTATTGTTTTATAAATACTTTTACAAATGATCATTCAACTAATAAAGTTAATTACTCGCACAAGATTTGAATTTCAATACATTACGTGCAACACCGACATGTATGACGCTGAAGCTTTCATGACCTGAAAAAATATATTATTATGCAAAAGCAATAAATAGCATAAACAGATGTTCTCCAGAATCTGAATATTATGAATAATTAATTAAACATTAAATTTATTTTTTAGACTCCAATTCAAGAATAAATCACAAAAATTATTACCAATAAATAACAGTACGTTTTGTACACACGATCATTGTATACATACATACTATTGTATGTATATAAACAACGATACAATTTTAATATTATTATATCTAATTGTAACACTCATAGTTATTTGATTTTGAGCCAATACATTTCTACATTTGTAATGTCATCTCTTCTACTCTTAAAACCGATTAGAATCTTACACTTGTAAAACCTTCCAAAGTCAGGTCCATGATTTTTCCAGCGGTAATCGTCAATCGTTTTTGAGATCTGACAATTATCAATAACAAGATTCGACATTCGCTAGTAGATAGATCGTACCAAAGTGTCTCGTATGCCGCATCGCTGATGGACTTGCTCTGAGAAAGAAGAAAGATTTTTTTTTAAAACATTGTGCAGTAGTACGAACTGAATGCGTGTGCAAGGAACATATATTGCAGCTATAAAGCCTTGTCGTTAAAATTAAATCGTAAAATGGAAAACTATAGTTATTTTTTTTTTAAATATAATGTATATGGCATTAGAAAAAAAGTACTCATATCTAAAAGCCGTTAAAAATAAAAGGATCATGCTAACCTTAGTACTTAGGTATTCGCCAGCAAAACAGAAAACAAAAGCTTCTAATGTAACAGCGATATAAGGCACAATGGATTGTATTAATAATCCTGATTTTCCCTCCACATCTGTACTTAGAGACTGTGTAATTGTGTGTTAGATTATGTTAATTGGGAGTAAGTCGTAATATCACATTCGTGTTTTCAATTGAACTGATATTATGATTTATATGCAACGCTCTAAGAATATAATCCCAATGTCAAAGAAATAAGATAACGTATTATTCTGAGAGAAATGGAATTATTATAAAAATATTTCACAAAGTTCAAAAGGCATTTGCAATGATTTAAGTTTCCTCTCTCTAGAATTGCTTTCGACAAATTAAATATTATAAATTTTATTTATCTCTTTCGACATTTTAAACAGTAAAATAAACATATAAAGGAACAGTATTATGTTTAACAAAGATTGGCACGCAGCGTAGTTTCGAGACAATTTTTTTTCTGGGGACATTGCATTTTCTCATTGCAGATAAAACATTTTTACTCACTATCATGATCATGATTCCTATGGAACAGATAACTATGGTGTTCCATACGAATTGTATTAGTGCAACAAACGAAAAAAAATTGTCGATATTCTTCGATAAGGATATAATCCTCTGATGCATCTCGATGAGCGATCTCATAGCTGACGGATGAGATTTTTGCGTAGTGGAAATTTCTCTCAATCCTTGACACATGATATCGATCTGGCCGCTTACGTGAAGTACCTCGAAACAAGAACTAAAAGTTCGAGACACGTTTGCGATGATTTAAAAGATGCGCTATTTAATTTGATCAAAAAGAGTTCGTGCGATAACCCATTACTTCATTGACTAACCTAATGGTTTTAACTAATGGCTTTAAAAGTTCTCATTCCTTGACTTACCAATGTTAAGATTAAGGAATTCAACAATGCAATTACGATTGCCGTTTCCCACACATGAAGAAATAATCCCAGAACAATAAACTCAAAGATCGGCGAATCGGTGGCATGGAACGGAAATTGTATCTGAATCGGAAATTCCCGGAAGTCCGTGGAACTTGTGCGGTGACTCACGTAATTGCCGGCGAAATAAAAAATAACAGACAAACTGTTAAGGGTTAACATGACGTTGGAACATCGATGCGCCAGATTGGCCTTATTCATCATCATGCACGTATGCGTGGAACAATTATTCCAGTCATCGTTCATCGCACCCAAAATATCAGAGAATATTCTACAACCAATTATTTAATAATGTCTAAAAATCATGACCGATAGTCGCGAATCTTACCGACGATTATGCCAAAGGCTTAATAGCTTCAGAAACGTCAGAGTGTAATCCAAAGTGATGCTCAAACCATCCATTAACTTAGAGAAATCGTTTGTGCCCAATTGTGCGAAAAAGTATGAATACTGAAAGTATTGCATGACGATGAGAGTGGCCATGTAAAAGAACCAAAAAAATGTTCTACACGAAAAACCAGGCCACATGCCGATCAAACAAAGGCCGAGTTTCAGCAAAGGGCTTACAGTACTTGTTAACATAGCGGTCCGTAGATTCACATTGAAATGTCGATCGAACCGTTCGTCTTGTTCTAGTGAAATGGATCTCGATTGTCAGGGGAGGAGCGTTAGCACAAGAAAAATATGGGAAAAAGGTCTTTAAACTCTTATGCATTCTCCATCCCCTCGCACACAGTTAGCAATTTCACAGAGAGCTAAACTACCCCGTAGAAGAAATACAGGTAGTGAGTATCGATCAATTGCAATTATATATCTTGTGATGTGACGACACAGCCATGAAATAATAAACTAAATTACAATGACAGGCGATTACAGGTTTTTTCTCGCAATCAGAAAAAGATACACGTAGAAAATGTCATTGGCGACTCCGCTGGATGAATTGAAAACAATAGTATAAAAAAGTAATAGATAATTTTTTTAAACCGCAATTATAACTTTCTGGTATAAATAAAAAAGTATGGCTATAAGAAAAAAAATCACACATTATGAACAGATCTAAAAATTAAATTTGAAAAACAACCGATTGATAAATGACATACAGTATAATAATCAGTCGCATTAGTAGGAATATTAATTTGTTGAATATTAGCCTGTAATTTGAAGAAAAAAAATTTCTACGCAGAAAGATCAGATAATGAAAACGGAAATTATAACTTTTAATCTAAAGTCTATAAGCAAAATAAATTGTAATATAGTGATTAAGAACACTTATCATACTGTTTAAATACTACATTATTATTGAATCATTTTTACTCTCTTTAAAAAAAATTTGCAACAATTTATGCTTGATAAAGAATAACTGAAAGCAAACGTTGACATTCAAAACACATTACATGTTTTCAATAGAATCTTTTGCGGCAGAATGTATCGCAAAATATGTAAACTCTCTATCTTATAAATTAAATCCTAAAAAGATTAACATAAAAATTCTACTAAATTTACTTAAATAAGATTAAACAATAATTATTAAAAATAAAAGAAAATCTATATGTTTATAATAATTATTTTTCTCTATTAATCTTTCTACAAATATACATACATCATTAATTTATTCGATGATTTGACGATATATATTCATGTAATCAACATAAATTAATTCAACTTTCAATACATCGCATATAAAACTGAAATATATGAAGCTGAAGCTTTCATAACCTAAAAAAATATCACGCAAAAAGGAATATTAACAGGAATGATTATTTGAAGTCCAAAGATAATCAATATGATCCACATATTAAATTTTTTCAAACATATTAAGTATTATTGTATGATATTGGCACTTATCGGCAATAATAACCACAATAACAAATAATTAAGAAAAATATTAACATATTATTATAAATAATAACTTATCATTAGAAAAAATCCGATATGAAAGCAAAAAACTTACATTAGTAAAACCTTCCAATGTCAGGTTCATGACTTTTCCAGCAGTGATTGTCAATTGTTTTTGAGATCGGAGAATCACAAATAATAAAATTCGACATTCGCTAGTAGATAATTCGTACCAAACTGTCTCATACGCTGCATCGCCAATAGCCTTGCTCTGAAAAATAATAAAAAATTATTTGATGTGTATATGGAACTATAGTACACGATACATAGGAACAAAGTTTAGATAAATGCAATTATATATAATATACAAGCCGGTATTTTCACAATCCTCTTATTTTTAAGATACTATTACGGCTCTGTGATTGATTTACATGACATTTTAAAATTGTGTTTAAAACGGTCTTAGATATAAAAACGGATTACTGGTTATAATGTCATTTGTTAGTCATTTTATAATTAAATTATCAAGATTATAAAGTTTTTAGGCAATCAATACTAGAAATTAAATGCTTATAACGATCGATTCGAACTGCGCACCGAATTGATTTTTCAGACTTATAAACGCAATTAAACTACTGTAATAATATCACGAATTAAATTAAATTGACAAGTAATTTTTAATAATTTGATACTCAATCAGGCATCATATTAGAAAGATGTTAATGTATTGAAAAACTGTAAATATATTTATTGCGAAAAATATTATCTCGGCCGGGAGTCAAACCCAGACAAAGCTGCATGCTTACCTTAGTACTCAAATACTCGCCGGCGAAACAAAAAACAAAAGCTTCTATTGTCACTGCAAAATATGGAATAATAAATTGTACCAATATCTCGAATTTACTCGTCATGTTCATACCTAAAGACTGAAATGTTAAATAATGTTTGCAGATAGTAAAATAATATTAGAATTGGATAAATATCTGCATAAAAATATATTTTTTAAGTTATTATTTAATTATTATTATTATTACCAAATAAATATAATAATATTACATTTGTCTTAAAATTGCATTGTAAATTAAATATTGAAACTCTGACTTATCTCTTTCTTAGATACTATAAAATAAGTATTTTTAAATATAATTAACACGATTTTAATTAGGCATATTTTAAGAATGTACTTCTTTTTTTAGGTAATCTTGGATGACGGATAGTTTTTATTCTACAATAGCTGCAGCAGCTTACTCACTATCACGACCATGAATCCTATGGCGCAAATAACAAAAGTATTCCATACGAATTGCAGTAAAGCAACAAATGAAAAAAAGCTTTCAATATTTTTCGACAACGATATGATCTTCTGGTGTCTTACGACTAGCGATTTAGTGGATACCGAGCTAGATTTGATCATGGAAGGAATCGCTTTTAACTCTTGACACATGATATCGATTTGTCCGCTTACGTGAAGTACCTCGAATAAAAAGGATTTCAGGCAAGATATAACAAATCCAATAAAAACTTTAATTTAAAAAAACTTGAACTAGAGTACATTTTAAATGGCATTATATTAATCTTATCGGATATAAATTCAACTAAAGAATTTTAAATTAAATTTCCAACTATTTTTTTAACTTACCAACGTTAAAATTAAAGCATTTAATATTGCTATTATGATCGCTGTTTTTAACACATGGAAAAACAATCCCACACCGACGAGTTCGTAAACGGGCGTTTTATAAACCTCGAACGGAAATTGTACCTGTATCGGAAATCTGCGAAACTGTCCGTTTTTAGAACGTGTATATCCACGTACGTGGCTCTCGATAAAATATAGAAAAGTGGCAAGAGCGTTAACGGATATCATGGCATTAGAACAACGGTGCGCCAAATTAGCCTTGTTCATCATCACGCATTCACGCAAATTAGTTCTGTTATCCTTCCAATCGTCATCCATTGCGATCAAAATATCCGCGAATATCCTACGACCGATCACCGATCAGTGTCTTTTAAATCGTTTAGAAACGATCACTGACCGAGCGCTAGTCTTACCTACGATTAAACCAGAAGCTGATCAACTTCAATATTGTCAGGGTGTAATCCAAAGTGAGACCCAATCCGTCCATCAGCTTGGTCAGATTGTTGAAATCGAAATGCTCGTAGACGTAAGAATACTGAAAGTACTGCATCACAACGAGAGTTGTCATATAAAAGAACCAACAAAGCGTCCCGTATGAGGCACCAGGCCATATACCGATCAAACTAAGACCCATCTTCAACAACGGGCTGACGGTACTTCTTAACATAATAGTATATAACGTCACATTGAACCATCACTCCGGAAAACCACACGCGTCGTCTCCTTCCAACGAGCTGAATAATGACTGTACGAGAAGTGATATCGCGAAGAAAACACGACAATCGACTCCCTCGATCTAGCTCCGCGGTGTATTCCCCTCCATAATGTCACAAGGGAGGTAGAGCAATTTTATAGGGTGAAACTACTATGTTTATGCGAGCAACGATCAACCGTAATTACGCATTTTGCAGTATAAATTGAGCGATAAAGCGCTAAATTGCGATAATAAATCAACAATCATGTGATGAACGTTATAGTGTACAAAAAAAAAAGAACAATCATTTACGTAGATACACGTGTATCTTTACGCAAATAACCGTTTTTAAAAATGCAAACTCATGTGTTCACCGTCGTTGATAATTTTTCTACAAAAAGCGTTGAAAAAAGACCGTATGTTCCTAATAGATCTAATATTTTAATATTTCCAAGGTATAAGAATTATGCAATATACAACACATTGTGTAATTCACCAAATGGTAGAATATTTACATACATCTACGAAGAGAATATATACATCTACAAGGAGAAAAGGAGATATCGCAGATAAAAAGATTAAACGTAGACTGTACAGAAAAGAGACATAATAAGGAGATATATTTTTTATATTATATGCAAATTAACTCCTTATATATAATATTATTTAAATATATATATACATATATATGTTCATACAATCATCGCGTCTGTAACAAGTGTCTGTTGAAAAAGTTCATAACAGGTTATTTATCACTAGCGCGGAGCGTTTATTAAAACTGTGAACTAATGATATTTTTTTTCGATTCAGTACATAGCATGCAATACAGACATGTACGAAGCAGAAGCTTTCATGACCTAAAAATGATTTTATTTAAAAGACACGAAAAATGAAGAGATGCATCTACATTGCCGATATCTTACGCTCATAAATCCTTCTAAAGTCAGATCAAAAATTTTCCCTGCAGTGATTGTCAATCGTTTTTGAGATCTCACCATTATTAACAACAAAATCCGACTATCGGATGGTATCATGTTGTACCAAAGTGACTCATATATTGCGTCGCTAATCGATTTACTCTGAAAAGCGTGATCTGAATTCAAAATACGTGAATATAAATGTTTAGATTGTTCGAAAATATTTATTATGTAGTTGTCAATAAATTGATAACAAATTATTTACACTGTAAATGTGTTTCTATTTTTTAATTTAATTAATTTATTATTATTTATAGTTTTAGAACAAATAAGAAAAATGCATAATCACATATTCTACTAGTAAGAAACATTTCTTTACTCACCTTGGAACTTAAGAATTCCCCTGCGTAGCAGAATACAAAAACTTCTAATGTTTTTACGGTATAAAGAAACATCGACTTTATTAAAACCATTATGCCTTTGTTACTACTGAGAGTCTGCGAAAGAAAGCAAATTATCGATCAGAAGATCGAAGCAATTGACATTTCTTACAAGTATGATCATGAAACCGCAGAAGCAGATGATTAAAGTATTCCATAGAAGTTGCAGCAACGCAATGAACGAAAATAGAGTTTCAATATCATTCGACAAAGTAATAATCTTTCGATGTCTATGAATGAGATCACGAAGTACAGTTAAAGATGTATCAAGTTTGTCGTTGCTGTGTACGTCCATTATGGCTTGCCGCATGATGTCAACCTGACCACCTACATGAAGTATCTGTAAATATAAAACAATGACATTACCTAAACTAATAAAAAAATTGGTTCACATTCAGAAATGATAATTGTATTTGTACATTAACATATGAATATTATAAGCCAAGCTCGCTTTGATCGAAAATGGTTTTCTTCTTATTTCTAATAAAAAATTGTTTATCGACAGTTACAGAATATTTTGGTATTTAAAATTGCAAAGAGGAATTTTAAAGTTTGAAATAAATAGTTGTGTACTTACCAATGTAGCAAGTAACGCATTTATCATACCAACCACAGGGGCTATCAACATTAGAAAAAAAATTTGTCCAAAAAGGATGCATTCAAAAACCGGTGATTCTGAGACCACAAAAGAGAATTGCATTTTGACTGGGAATTCTCGTGTGGAAGCTTCGCTGTCAGTATTTATCGTGCGAAACATGTAAGCACCGATGGATAAGGAAAAGCCAGTTAGAAAGTGAAGGCCAATTAGCACGACAGAATAACGACTTGACTGATTCGCGATTGCCATCATAGTGGAATAAGAATTGCTGACAACGCGATCATTCCAGTCTCTTTTCACTGCTGCCACGATATTATAGAATGTCCTGTAGATAGCGCATTATCTTATCGAATAACTGCACACGTTAATCAATATCACAAAAAAAAACTTCAAATGCTAAGAACGTTTAAATATGTAACTCTATAGAAAATATTTATATTAAATGTTAATTTCATTAATTATATGCTAAAATTGTACGCAGTTATATGCCTTCAAAAATTCCTGGACAACAAATGTCGTTCAAAATTCAAGTAAAAGTTATATTAAAATACTTTATTACATTAATATATTATAAGATAAAAAAGCCATTTTCATTTTTTCTCTCATTCTCTCCCCCCTCCCTCTCTCTCTCTCTCTCTCTCTCTCTCTCTCTTTCTCTCTCTCAACACTTATAATAATCTTCGATGTTATTTCTGTCGAATCAGATGTTAAAACGGAGAGTCTTACCTCCGGTTCCATCGCAAAAAAAATAATTTAAGAAAGGCGGATGTATTCGCCAAGGCGAGACCCAGACAATCCGTTAAAATTGAAAGATTGCTTGTGTCAAAATGCGTAACAATGTACGAATATTGAAAATATTGATATAACCCTAGCATTGTCATATACATAGACCAATAGAGATTCGGATAAGCCGAATCCGGCCACATGCCGATTAAACGAAGACCAAACTCGACCAAACGACTAATAGTGCTTGTACGTTTCATCGCTTTTTCAGAAGTATTAAATGGTAAAAGCATACAGTCACGTCATGCGTAAAAATAGTACACACAGACGTTGTATGTTCACGTGATAACGGCAGAAGTATAATACTGAATAACCATAACAAAGACGATGAAATGCAAGCAGCAACGATCAATTGTAATTGCACCTCATCACATTAATTCCTGGAAGCTTAAGAGTATTAAAAGCGAAAAACGATGACGATGCCCGTTCTGAAGTTCCCCCTTCTGAGGTAGCGAACAATTTAATAGTTGCATGATAGCACATAATTATTTAAAAAATAAATTTCTAGCTTCTAAATGTCGATTTCAGCTGTATCCAATAAAAAAGATTATAAAAACATCAATGTTTGTAGAACATAAATGCAAGAAAAAAGAGGAAAACAGAGAACTTATTGTAGTAAAATATCTGATATCTGAGAAGCGATTAATGTTGCTATTATTTTTTGCTTTATTTATGTACTTACTAACATTTTGTTCCATTTCGCAGAACGCTTTCTTTTACAGCCAGAAGTGTTGAACAGTCAGAACAATGGTGATAGAGAAGTTAAAGAAAAGCGAGTGCCAGTATGCAATGTAAAAAGCAGCAATTGTAAACGACGCAAATTATAATATTTAGTTATAAATATATAACATTTATACAATACAATATATAGCATTTGCAATACAAAAAAAAAGGAAATAACAAAAATTAGATAATAGAAACAAAACTTTGTTTTTAAACAAAAATTTCCTAAAGATGTATATATGAAAGAAAATTTTATTATAGTGTTGTTAAAATGTATGTTTGTATGCAACTTCTTTTTTAAATACCTAATAACTTTTTTTAACTAAAAAATAAATTTTAAATAAAAAATTTATGTAATAAAAGTAAACCATCAATAAGACATAATTATTCGATATATTTATTAAGAATAATTTATACTCAAATGTCTCAAAATTTGCAAGCACATGCAATAAACAGTGATGACTCAGTATTGATAAAATTATTTGGGTTGAGAAATCGTTAAAAATTTCTCTGATTCTAATCGCATTTAATGTCAATTCGACGTCAAATTGATGCATTGATTCGATGTCGATTCCATTATCACTGGGAATAAGATAAGAATAGAATTATCAAAAATTAAAAAACCAATCAACATTACTTATAATTAAAATCACCAATGCCACACATTATCAACATATTCTACAGAATTTGTATCAGTGCAATATACAGATTCTCTACATTTTTCAACAAAGTAATAAATTTTTGAATCCTGGTAACAAGTAGAAATGTGCTGAGATTGTGTTATTTTTAAATTTTAACTAAGTCTTATTGCATAATCTGACCGCTCACATAAAATATCTACACAAATATCTATATACAGTAATATTTAATTATTTAAAATAATACTTTATCTTAATATTAATTCAAACTGGTTGTATTGTATTTATGTTAATTATTTTTAATGGATTATTGATAAGTAAACATTCAAATAACCATTGAAATTTTACAATTTCTTCGAATAACATACTACATTATTATAAAAAAAAATGTTTATGAAATTTCAATAAATATTTGTTTAAATAATACGAATGGGACTTACAGAAAATAAATATTTATTCGATTTTTTATACCTACTTAAAGAATTTTTTTCAGTGTATATTTGTCAACGCAACAAATAATGGATTTATCAAACTAATTAAATTTAAAAAGCTATCAGCATCTCATAAAAAAGTTGTCTAATTACAAAACATTCAAAAATCAATGTTCATTGACTGAATCAAATGCTCGTTAATTGACAAAAAAAAACAACGAAGGCATATATACTGAACGTTATATTAGAAAACGGCTCAATAGATACCATCACGCTCATCATTGTAGACTTTCATATGAATCATTCATAATAATGAAATTATATAATATTAAAGTATAATATTGGCACTAGATATATTCTGCTTTTATCATTTTCATAAAAGAACGCATCTTACTGACAATTCCAAAACAAAGAGCTTAAGAAAGGTAAGACCCCAGAGTAAGACGAAGACTGTCTATGGGCCAAAAATTATTCAAATCAAAATATGCAAGTATGTATGCATATTGGTAATATTGCACTATTGCACTGTTGTCATACAGATGAATCAATAAAGATTCAGATAAGTCGGTCACATACAAATAAAACAAAAATTAATCTTGATTGAGTGACTAAAAGTCGGCGTTTTCTTAAAAATAATGTATAAACCGTCACAATACGCATAAAAAGTACGTTGCATCGTATGCATGATGATGGCAAAGTATTGTATAATGAATAATAACTATAACATAGACGATGAAGCGCAGATCGTAATGATCAATTGTAATTGTACTCATCGCATTAATTCTTGAAAGTTCACAGGTATTAAAAACATAAAACAATGATGATGTTTTTTTTCTTCTGAGAACGGTTCAGAAGTTGTATAATAATATAAATTGCTTTAAAAATGAATTTCTAGCTAAGCTAAAAAAAGTTTTGATTTTAGATATATCCAACAGAAAAAGAATTAAAAGAAGAAATGAAAACGTTAATCTTTGCGAAATTTTTAAATGTAAGAAGAAAGAGAAAAATAGAGAATTTTATAGTAGAATATATACGACGTATAATAAAATATCTGGCATATCTGCGAGAAGCGATTTTACTGTCTTTTTGAGCTTTTTACTTATATATTAATTCATATTTTGTTCCGCTTACAGATTTTTTTATAGCCAAAAGTGATTTCGATAATGACGATAAAGAAACAAGAAAAGAAAGATGAAATTGCCATTATACAATGTAAAAAATAAGTAATTGTCAAAGATATAAATTGTATTTGATAACAAATATATTTTAATATGAAGCATTTTAATATAAAGAAAAGGAGAAACAGATATTGGGAATTAAAATAACATTTTATTTTAATAAAACTAAAATTAACTATAAAGATATATTTAATAATTATAAAAAACAAATGTTACGTATATTATTGTTAAGATACATATTCACATGTTTTTTCTTTTCCAAATACGTAATGTTTTTATAACAATAAATAAGAAATCATTTCAATTAATTGTCATTAATAAAGAACAATTTTAGGAAATCGTAAAAAATTATTAGTAAAATGATTTTATACGACTGCTAATTTGTGCAACCTTATTCAATCAACAATAATGATGACTAACTATTAATGAAACTATTCAGACTGAGATGTTCTAATTGTCTAACATCTTTCTGATTTTAATACATTGCATTTAATACTGATATATAGGAGACAGAAGCCTTTACTATCTAAAAAAAAATTATTCACAATTTATAAAATTATGTAAAGAATTATATTAAATAAAAATTTCATTTACAACATAATGTCTTACACTTGTGAATCCTTCTAAAGTCAAATCCATAAATCTTCCTGCAGTGATTGTCAATCGCTTTTGACATCTTAATATCATAAACAGTATAATGCGACTGTCGCTTGGCGGCATATTATACCAAAGTGCTTCGTACGCTGAGTTGCTAATCGACTTGCTCTGGAAATAGGATGAAACTTAAAATATTCAAAGTAACGCTTAAAATGTTTACGACGTTCCAAGTATTAATAAACTTAAAAATACTTTTTGATTACTATATTCAAATACGTTTTAAAAAAATAGTTTTAAAACAAATTATATAATATATAGTCAAATAATGTTTGATGCAACATAAATAAAAAATTAATAATGTATGTCTAAAATACTAAAAAAAATAATAAAAATATTTTTACATACTTTGGCACTTAAAAATTCTCCTGCAAAGCAATATACAAAAACCTCTAGCATTATCGCGAAATAATAGCTCACTGATTTGATCAAATTTGTTGTATCTTCGCCGCTACTAACGACCTGCAATAAAATATGAAAAGAACGTCATTACCTAATATGAAACGTGAAAAAATAATGAATATTACTCACAATTATAATCACAAAACCAGTGCAACACATAACCAACGTATTCCACAGAACTTGCATTAGCGCAATATAGGTATACAAATTTTCAATACTTTCTGATAAAGTAATAATCTTTTGATGCTTGCCGATGAGACTTTTGATAACAGGTAGAAATGTACTGCTATCGTATTTTTTGTTAGAAATTTCAAATAAGTCTTGTTGCATAATATCGATCTGACCACTCACATGAAGTATCTATAAATATTATATAGATAAATCTATACGAGTTAATAATCCATATAATAAATAATCCATATAAGTTATATAAAGTAATATCTAATTATCCAAAATAATACATAGTTTCAATATTCATATTAATTTGAACAGATCGCATCGGACTGTTAACAGACATATCATACAAATATTTTAATTTACAAATCGCATAATATACTTACCAATGCAACAAGTAATGCGTTTATCAAATTAACTACAGAAGCTATCACCAAATCATAAAGAAACTGTCCAATTAAAAAACATTCGAAAATCGGAGATTTGCTGACATCGAAAGGAAATTCCATTTTTATAGGAAGTTCTCGAGAACTATTGCCAAATTGATCGTCCATCGACTGAAGCAAATGCTCGCCAATTGATAAAAAGAAAGCAGAGAAGGCATAAATACTGAACGATACATTAGCAAAACGGCGCGACAGATCTGCCATGCTCACCATTGTGGATTTGTACGAATCATTAATAACACACTCACTCCAATCTTCATCTATCGCCTTCAAAATATAATAAAATATCCTGCAGAACATATTCCTTCATGCATAATATAATCATAAAAAATTATTTATATGATTTAATTCAAAATATATTTTTCATCCACATATTCGACGTGTCAAAATTATACAATGTCAATATAATTTTATTAGATATAGACACATTCTGTATCATTTTAACAAAACACATCTTACCGACGATTCCACCATAAAACGAGAAGCTTGAGAAAGGCGAGGCTGTATCCTAGAGTAAGACTAAGACAGTCCATAAGAAGCCAAAGATCATTCAAGTCAAAGTGTACAAATATATACGTATATTGGTAATATTGCACTATGGCTACTGTTGTCATGTAGCTAAACCAATAAAAATTCGGATAAGCCGAATCCGGCCACATGCCGATGAAACGGAGGCCGATCTCAACTGAAAAGCTAATAGTATTTGCACGCTTCATTGTTCTTTGTTAACCGACGTACATTAAATAGTCAACAAACGAGGACATTAGTGCGTAAAAAACTTGCATATTGTCCAATGTGTTTCACGTAATGACTAAACCGTTAAATAATCGCAGTTGAAAGACCGTAAAGCGCAAGGAACTCTGAACGTGAATCAATTGTAATTATATTTCAAGCGTTCTCATTGCATTATGTAATGCAAGCTTATAGCTGTACCGATTGGAAAAAAATATGATAATGTCCTTCTTCTGAATTAGTGAACACTTTAGTATAGTGTACAATAACGGGTAATTACTTTGAAACTGCGTTTCTGTCTCGAGGGATAGTTTTATGTCCATCTATATCCATCAAAAAAAAATGCGCAAAGTCTTGACATCTACCACAAAAGATGAAAAACAACAGTTTATTGTAGCTATTAAATATGATCATAGTACCGGTCTCACTAATTCTGTTTTTTCCCTCATGTATTCCGCTTCTAGTAAAAACGAAAACCTCTAAAGTTATGATATTGGAGAAAATGACAAACTTTGTCGGCATATTCTTCTGTATTAAAAGTCTCGAGAAAAGGCTATGATGTAAAAATGTAAGTTATTTCGATTATATTAACTGCACCGCTTTCATTACTGATTTTCAAAAAAATATTGAATCTCCATAAGAAAAAAAGGATTGATATCAAAGTTTTTTGGTAAATTTTCTTACAATACCGATAACAAGTTAGAAGACACAATTATTATGTTCAATTTATTAAAGGACTAAAAGAGAGCAATAGCAAATAATTCTGTTTATAAATGCAAAACAAAAAACGTTATAATACACAAATACATGTATGTCACAGATATGCGCAAAAAGTTTTATATTTCCGATAAAAGAAATTAGATATACGGAAGATAATTACAAAAATAAAATATAAAATAGAGTACATACATATATGTAAATATATTATTTTAATAATTATTATGTATTTATATTGATAGAAAAAGAAGCATATATGAATCGAGAAATTAGTGAGTACTAAGTGAGCTGAAATTTGAAAAAAAAATTGTAAACGTACAATACTATAAACAAGGATAAAGTTTTGATGTTATTATAAAGTGCATTATCGTACACTTTCGTTTTTAAACTTCAAATATTTAGTAATAATACATTAAAAGTTAAAACAAAAAATTGAGACAAAAGTATTAACATTTTACACAAATGTTTAAAGTAGATTATATAGTTACTATAGAAAAATAATTATTCACTGAATTCATAAAAGATAATTCATATTGAAGTAATATATCTTAGTCTTATATCTTCTCTTGTAACTTATTTAATGTTGTTTGGCCAAGAATAACAATTATCTAATGAAATTATTGCAGCTAAGGCAACATTGAATATACATACATAGCAACCAACAGAAATCATTCTGAACTTAAAACATCACATTTAATATAGATATATAAGCATAAAAAGCACACTTAATCATCGTATGCTTTGCGTGATGATGCCAAAGTATAATTTCGATTAATAACCGTAGCATAGGCGATGAAGCACAGATCATAACGATCAATTGTAATTGCATTCATCGCATTAATTCTTGAAAGATCATTGATAGTGAAAGCAAAAATAGTGATGATGTTCTTTTTTTTTCTGAAATAGAATAATTCAGAAGTTGTATGATGTATACAATTGTTTTGAAAATAAATTCTAACTTGGCTAAAAAAAGTTTCAATTATATCCAACAGAAAAAGAAGAAAAACGTTAATCTTTACAAAACTTTTAAATGCAATGAGAAAGAAAAAAATAGACCATTTATTATACTAAAATATCTGATATATCTAAGAAGCGACTGATTTACTATCATTTTTTACCTTTTACTTAAATATTATTTCATGTTTTGTTCCGCTTACGTGTTTTTCTATAATCAAAAATAATTTTGATAAAGATAATTTAGAAACAAAACAAGAAAGATGAAATTGCCAACATGCGATGCAAAAACATAAGTAATCGTTGAAGACAAATTGTATTTAATTATAAATATACAACACTTTAATATAAAAAAAAAGAGAAACAGATATTGGGTAATTAAAATAAAATCTTATGTTTATCAAGTACAAATTATCTAAAGATATATTTAACAATAATAGAAAACAAATGTTACGTATATTATTGTTAAAATACATATTCGCCTTTTCTTCTCCAAATACGTAACTTTTTATTCAAATAAAAAGTCCCTTCGTATTCAATGAATTGTCATAAATAAAGAATAATTTTATGAAATCGTAAAAAATAATTTTACTATAATGACTTTATATGACTGGTTAATTTGGACAATCTCATTCAATCACTAATAATGACGATTAACTACTATATGGCGGAAAGTTGTCGACAAAGTCTTCTAAAACGACATCCCTTTCTTTCTCAGAAACAAACTATTGCACTTTATTAATACTAATAAAAACATGATCTGTTTAGTTAATTAAAAAAGTGTAAACGCGTAATTCGTATATTCGTGGCTTGTTTCTATACGAAATCAGTTAAAAATGAATTCTATGGATGCGAAAATAAAATTCTTGCAATTTTCTTTTGTAAATTGCATAATTTAAATAATAGTGACTATGTTATTAATAATATTACGTTGTTTTAAATTCTTGTAATTTCTCAAATTAATTTTATTTCTATTATTTTCTTTCTTAATTTTTTTATAGTGCAGTTTAAAATATAAAATCAAAGTGCAGCGTAAACCGGCATATACATTTCTGTAAAAAAAAACATGAGCTAACTTAATTTTTATAATGTTATTATACTTTATAGTGTCAAATAACTCTATCGGAATTAAAATCAATAGTACATATATGGGAAAGTCCTTGAAAAATTATCGCGTTACATATTTGCATCTTGCAGAACAGCATAAAGTAAATACGCATACAATTCAAAAAAATGTTTTATATCAAAATAAAAAAGATTTTGGAAAATCTTATATAAAATATATACATTTGTATATATTTTATAATAAAGAGATAATTTCTGTAAAAACAAAAATAATATGAATGTATGGCATAAACTGTATTATTGCCCACTGTGTCAGTTTTGGAGTCAATTTTATCAAATGCTTATTTTTGCTTATCTTACGAAAAAATTAAATATTGCAAAATTACAAAACATTATACAAACTGCTTATATTATCTGATAGAAAACACTTTTTAATTTGTATTTGAGTGTTTAAAGTTTTATTTTTACCTTTTGTTTAAGAAATATTTTTTAAAAACAAAGTGGTATATCGACCTTCCTCTAATGAAACTATTTAGACTGAGATGTTCTAATTGTCTAACACTTTATGATTTTAGTACATCGCATTTAATACTGATACATAAGAGACAGAAGCCTTTACAATCTAAAAAAAGAGTATTCACAATTGATAAAATTATATAAGAAATTATATTAAATAAAAATTTCAATTACAGCATAATATCTTACACTTGTGAATCCTTCTAAAGTCAAATCTATAAATCTTCCTGCAGTGATTGTCAATCGCTTTTGGCATCTTAATATCATAAACAATATAATGCGACTATCGCTTGGCGGCATATTGTACCAAAGTGCCTCATACACTGCGTTACTAATCGACTTGCTCTGGAAACAAATGAAATCTAAAATGTTTAAAGTAATGCTTAAAATATTTAAAATGTTCCGAATAATAATAATAAAAATAGTTTTAAAATGTAATAGTCAATTACACGTCAAACATCATTTGACGCAACATAAATAAAAAAATTTATAATATATATCTAAAATATTTAAAAAATAGTAAAAATATTTTTACACACTTTGGCACTTAAAAATTCTCCTGCAAAGCAATATACAAAAACCTCTAGTATTATTGTAATGTAATAGCTCACTGATTTAATCAAATTTGTTGTATCTTCGCCGCTACGAACGATCTACAATAAAAGAATGTCAAGAATCTATCTAAAACGTGAAAAAATGATCAACATTGCTCACAATTATAATTACAAAACCAGTGCAACACATAACCAATGTATTCCACAGAATTTGCATCAGTGCAATGTAGGTATACAAATTTTCAATACTTTCTGATAAAATAATAATTCTTTGATGATTGCAAATAAAACTTTTGATAACGGGTAGAAACGTATTGCGATCGTATTTTTTGTTAGAAATTTCAAATAAATCTTGTTGCATAATGTCGATCTGACCACTCACATGAAGTATCTATAAATATTATATAAATAAATCTATAAGAGTTACCGAATAAATGACCCATATAAATTACATAAAATAATATCTAATTGTCCAAAGTAATACATAGTCTCAATATTAATTTGAACTGGTCGCATCGGACCGATAACAGACTTATCATACAAATATTTTAATTTCTCCAAATCTCATTGTATACTTACCAATGCAACAAGTAATGCATTTATTAAATTAACTACACAAGCTATTACTAAATCATAAAGAAATTGTCCAATTAAAAAACATTCGAAAATCGGTGATCTGCTAACGTCGAAAGGAAATTTCATTTTTATAGGAAGTTCTCGAGAACTATTGCCGAACTGATCGTCCATCGACTGAAGCAAATGCTCGCCAATTGATAGAGAAAAAGCAGAGAAGGCATAAATACTGAACGATACATTTGCAAAACGGCGCGACAGATCTGCCATGCTCATCATCGTGGATTTATACGAATCATTAATAACACACTCACTCCAATCTTCATCTATCGCCTTCAAAATATAATAAAATATCCTGCAGGACATATTCCTTCATGTGTAATGTAATCACAAAAATTATTCATACATGATTTTATTCAAGGTGCAATAATATATTTTCACCCACATATTTGCCTTATTAAGATTATGTCAACATAATTATATTAGTATTAGATATAGATACATTCTACATCATTTTTACAAAAAAAAAACACATTTTACCGACGATTCCACCATAGAACAAGTAGCTTGAGAAAGGCGAGGCTGTATGCTAGAGTAAGACTAAGACAGTCCATGAGAAGCCAAAGATCGTTCAAGTCAAAATGTACAAATATATACGTATATTGGTAATATTGCATTATGGCTATTGTTGTCATATAGCTAAACCAATAAAGATTCGGATAAGCCGAATCCGGCCACATGCCGATGAAACGGAGGCCGATCTCAACTGACAGGCTAATAGTATTTGCACGCTTCATTGCTCTTTGATAACCGACGTACACTAAATAGTCAACAAACGAGAACATAAGTGCGTAAAAAACACTTGCATATGTCCAATGTGCTTCATGTAATGATTAAACCGTTAAATAATCGCAGTTGAAAGACCGTAAAGCGCAAGGAACTCTGAACGTGAATCAATTGTAATTATATTTCAAACGTTCTCATTGCATTATGTAACGCAAGCTTATAGCTGTACCGATTGGAAAAAAATATGATAATGTTCACTTCTTCTAAATTAGTGAACATTTTAGTATAGTGTACAATAACGGGTAATTACTTTGAAACTGCATTTCTATCTCGAGGGACAGTTTTATGTCCATCTATATCCATAAAAAAAAAATGCGCAAAGTCTTGATGTTTACCGAACACAAAAGATGAAAAACAACAATTTATTATAGCTATTAAATGTGATCATAGTACCGATCTCACTAATTCTTTTCCCCTCATGTATTTCGCTTTTAGTAAAAACGAAGACCTCTAAAATTACGGCAGTGAAGAAAATAACAAACTTTGTCGGTGTATTCTTCTGTATTAAAAGTCTCGAGAAAAGGCTATGATGTAAAAATGTAAGTTATTTCGATTATATTAACTGCACCGCTTTCATTAGTGATTTTCAAAAAAATATTGAATCTCCATAAGAAAAAAAGGATTGATATCAAAGTTTTTTAGTAAATTTTCTTACAATACCTATAACAAGTTAGAAGACAATTATTATGTCCAATTTGTTAAAGGACTAAAAGAGAGTCATAGCAAATAATTTTGTTTATAAATGCAAAACAAAAAACGTTATAATACACAAATATATGTATGCCACAGATATGCGCAAAAAGTTTTATATTTCCGATAAGAGAAATTAGATGTACGGAAGATAATTACAAAAGTAAAATATAATCGTACATACATATATATTGTTTTAATAATTATTATATATTTATATTAATAAAAAAAAGTAATATATTTAAATCGTGAAATCAATCTGTACATAATTTGGAAAAAAAATTTATAAACATACAATATTATAAACGTGAATAAACTTTTGGTGGTGTTATAAAGTGCATTATCGTACACCTTCTTTTTTTAAATCTGAAATATTTAGTAACAATATATTAAAAGTTAAAACAAAAAATTGATATAAAGGAATTAACATTTCATAGACATGTTTAAAATAGATTATATAGTTACCATAGAAAAATAATTCATTGAATTCATAACAAATAACTTATACTGAAGTAATCTTACGTCTTCTCTTGTAATTTATATAATGTTGTTTGACCAAAAATAACAATTGCCTGATAAAATTATTGCAACTGAGGCAACATTGAATATACATACATAGCAATTGACAGACGTCATTCTGTACTTAATACACTGCATTTAATATAGATACATAAGAAGCTGATGCCTTCATAATCTAAAAAGTTGTATAAAAATAAATTAGAAATGAATAATACAGCATGTCAAAGAACGTAACATCTTACATTCGTAAATCCTTCCAAAGTTAAATCTACTACTTTTCCGGCTGTAATCGTCAATCGTTTTTGCGATCTTAATATCATAAATGATAAAATACGGCTATTTGTCGGTGGCATATTATACCAAAGTGACTCATACACCGCATCGCTAATTGACCTACTCTACAAATAGGATAAATGCAATTTGAATATTGAAATATTGAGATACAATAGACAAATAATCAACAACTTTTATAACGTTTTCCGTCGATCAAAATACATATCTTTTATTAACCATATTTATTAATAAAAATGAACTTTTTAATTTAATAAAAAAAAATAAAAAATTTTTTATATATTCTTTACAAACCTTGGCGCTCAAAAATTCTCCGGCAAAGCAGAGAATAAAAACTTCTAGAGTGATTGCAATATAAAAACTCACAGATTTGATTGAAGTTGTTGCACTAGCGTTGGTACCAATGGTCTGCAATAAAACAACGAAGAAATATTCTTCATTGAAAGCGCAGAATAACATTCACAACCATTACTCACGATTATAATCACAAAACCAGTACAGCAGATGACCAAAGTATTCCACAAAAGTTGCATTAATGCAATATAAGTATATAAGTTTTCGATATTTTCTGACAAAGTAATAATCTTTTGATGTTTGCAAATAAGAGCTTTAATAACAATTAAGGATAAACTGGGATCGTATTTGCTGTTAGAAATTTCGTTTATGTCTTGTTGCATAATGTCAATTTGTCCGCTTACATGAAGTATCTATAAATTGGAATAATTAAAACGTCAAATCACATGCAGGATACTATTATAATTGTAAGTAATAAAAATAGATAAAGAATAAATACGTATATTAATTATTGTAAGACGTACATAAAAATAGTTTCGAAAAGGAATCGCAAACTCACCAATGAAACAAGTAACGCATTCATCATACCAACTATAGAAGCCAACACTAATTCGTAAAGGAATTGCCCGATTAAAAAGCATTCGAAAATAGGAGATTCACTGACATCGAAAGGGAACTCCATCTTTATAGGAAGTTCCCGAGAATTATTGTCAACTCCATTGACGTCGCCCATCGATTGAAGCAAGTGCTCGCCAATTGAAAGGAAAAAGGCAGCTAAGGCGTTGATACTAATCATCACGTTTGTGCAGCGATGCGATAGATCCGCTACGCTCATCATCGTGCACTCATACGAATTATTGATAACGCACTCTT
>NW_011627542.1:2136504-2257259 GCF_000204515.1 Acromyrmex echinatior | reverse complement strand
TACAATCTTTTTTCATCGCCTTTACAATATAATAAAATGTCCTGCAGGAAGCAGCTTATATATCGAGTATTGTACATGTTAAATTTCTTCAAAGAAAGTGACAAAAGGAATATTTAAATACATTTAATTTTATTTAGACATGAATCAGTTTATATTCCATCCTTATTACAAAGCTATCCTAAGTATAATGTTTTAAGACGTTGATATTGCTTTGTATTCATAGTCGTTCTCATTTTAAGACTGTCTTAAGTAATGTCTTAAAATGCAAATATGGCTCTCTGATTGGTTCATGACATCTTAAGATTACGTACGGATTTTAAATACAAGATCCGACTATGAATACCGACCAATAATTAGTTTATAACATCTTAAGACAATCTTAAATTTACGACTATAAATAACTGACTATAAATACCAGTAGTGGTAATGATAAATTTGATTTTCATTTAGTCGAAATTATTCATTAATAATGGAGATGTAGCCTATTGTCGAAATCGTTATTATTTGTTTTTAGTTACATCTACAATAAAATACGTCTTACCGGCGATTCCACCATAAGACAAAAAGTTTAAGAAAGGCGAGAGTATATGCCAGAGTAAGACCAAGACAGTCCATGAGGAGCGAAATATCACTCAGATCAAAATGAGTAAAAACATATGTATATTGATAATATTGCACTACCACCATCGTCGCCATATAAAATAACCAATAAAGAGTCGCATAGGCCGAATCCGGCCACATACCAATGAAACGGAGGCCAATTTCGACTGGGCGACTGATGGTACTTGTGCGCTTCATCGTTCCGCAACAATCACTGTACGTTACGAACTGATAACTATCGAGATGTCAATGCACCGAATAACGAATATAAACTTAGGCCAGTAAAATGCGCAATGAAACGTCGCTCTCCGAATAATCATGGAGAAAGACGATAAAGCGCAGGTCCTCCCTCGATCAATCGTAATTGTACGCTGACTATTCAAATCCATTATTTCTTGAAAGCTTATAAGTATACCGAATGAAAAAACAAAACGCTTTTCTCGCTAAAATAGCTCATGTAATATTCCTTGATAATTGCCGAAGAGATAAAACCTTTTAAATGCGAAGATATAATCATTTCTACAATTAGCGTCTCTACATCCGACAAAAAGTACGCTATTACAAAAAAAAACGTTAATATCTACAGGCAGAAAATAAAGATAATATGGAAAAGGAAAGTGAAGAATTTGATATTGAATATGCGCATGAAAACTAGATTGTTCTCGATTTTGTAATAGCATAGTAGCATTTTGCAAGTGAGTGGTAGCATCACTTCTCTTTCTCACATGTAAATAAATATTATCATATCATATTATTCAAAAATTAGACCTCTGCAGAGTATATGGTTAAATACAAAATACTTTTTGCGAAATTTCTTTGTACTAATATATATGTATATAATATATACGAACACTCCGCTCAACGGAGAATTGAACGTTTGGCTAAAACTATCCCTGTCGCATTGCATAGAAATCATATGACGTCCTTTCCTTCAGGAAATGTCAATTTGTTATGTGTTGTTGCCATTGAGATAAATTTAATTTAATATTCTATGATACTAAAAGACTCACCAGTGTCCAAATGCAATTCTTCATTCTTTTTTAATATAGTGCACTCAATACGGATATATACGACGCAGAGGATTTCATAATCTGGCAATTAAGGACATTACAATTTTTGTTTCAGTTCGAACGAAAGTTTCCGCATAGTTCAAATAAACTCACGGTTGTGAAACCTTCCAAGGACAGATCAGTTATCTTGCCTGCAGTGATGGTTAACCGTTTCTGTGATCTCAACATAAGGAACATCAAGATTCGACACTCGTTGGGGGTTAGATCGTACCACAGGCACTCGTACGCAGCATCACTAATGGATTTACTCTGCAATAATAAACAAACTTCCACAATTAATCATCTAATAATAAATTTCTTTCAGAAGTTAACGCGAAGTTTCTACGACGCTATCATTACGCTTCCTTAGCTGACCTTAGCACTGAGATATTCTCCAGCATAGCAAAAAACAAATGCCTCGAGAGTTATCGCAACGTAAAAGATAAGGGATTTCGTTATCGTCGTAGCACCTTCTTCTGTACCGATAGACTGCAATATGTGTATAATACTTATGTATAAGATAATTTATAAATATCCAAGCATTTTGCATCTTTCTTAGAAAAAATTTTTTTTAGAATTTTTGTACAAATTTAAATATTTTTCAAAAATACTGAAAAAATCTACATCTTCTCTTAGAATTTTCCATATACATAATTTTCGAAATATTTCAAAGCTTTTAAGAATTGACATCCTATAATTTCTGAATAAATCTCTCAAACTTTTCAAATTTTATAAAAGATTCATCAAAATTATTAGAAAAAATTTTTTTTAGAATTTATATACAAATTTAAATATTCTTCAAAAATACTGAGAAAATCTACATCTTCTCTTAGAATTTTCCATATATATAATTTTCGAAATATTTCAAAGCTTTTAAGAATTGACATCCTATAATTTCTGAAAAAATCTCGCAAACTTTTCAAATTTTATAAATGATTCATCAAAATCATTTTTCATCAAAAATTATAGGATGAAAAATCTTAGAAATCTTCGAATATTACAGAATTCACATATATGAAAAATTTTAGAAAAGATGTAGATTTTCTTGACATTTCTGAAAAATTCTTTCAATTTTTCTAACAAAATCTGAAAATTTTTCTAAAATGTTCTAAAATTTTATTCATAAAATTTTTTAAATTCCAAAATTTTTATATAAAAATTCTGAAAAATTATATGAAAAATTGGAACAAATTTTTATCAGGATTAAAAATAATATTTTTAATTTAAGAGTAATTCGTCATAAATATATGTGAAAAAACAAAGGCAGAGAGAGAGAGAGAGAGAGAGAGAGAAAATGAGATGAAAACAATTATAACACAAAAAATATATAAAATTATAACTTACTATTACAATCACAAAGCCTATGCAACAGATGACCAAAGTATTCCAGATAAATTGTAACAGTGCGATGTTTGAGAAAAGATCTTCAATGTCGTCTGACAAATCGATGATTCTCTGATGTCTATTAACTAAATCTTTAATAGCAGCTAGAGAAGATCTTGATGTATGCTTAGAGGAAATTTCCATGAATCCTTGCAGCATAATATCAATTTGGCCACTTACGTGTAGTACCTAAAAAACATCTTCAGTTTTATAGATACTTTACAGCAGTATGAGTATATCTCCGCAAAAAATCTGAAAAATATTATACACACAAAATTGTATTTAAAAATAAAAAAATTATAGTATTTGTTGAAACATAAGATTCCAATGCCACTAAAAGGACAAAAAAATAATAATCTAGTATAAAAAATTATGGAATATATAATAATAATAGTCTCTCACAAATATCGCAGAAACTAGTACAATTAATTTCCAATTCTAATTGAGTTTTCAAATAAAGAATTAGCACAAAGAGAAAAAGCTTGTATGTATATACACACATATATGTGTGTGTGTGTGTGTGTGTGTGTGTGTGTTTTTTTATTTATAATTAAATGCAAAATGTAATATAAAAGTAATTACTTATGTCTTTTATAAATTTAACAAAATTTTGATAACTTTCGAACCAATTAAATCATGAAATACAATAAAATCTTACCAGCGTAACGAGCAAAGCGTTCAGCATAGCGATGATACAAGCTACAGATAAATCATGAAAGAATTGAAGTATCAATATTAGCTCAAAAATCGGGAAATTATCAACCTTAAAAGGAAATTCCATTTTGATGGGCAACTCGCGAGTTGAACCATCGTTCTTTTGAATCATTGACCGGAATATTAAACCTCCGATTACATAAAAGAATACAGCTAATGCATTCGTGGTGATCATTAAGTTGGAACATTGACGCGACCAGTTGGCGTATCTGATCATTGTGGACACGTCCGAATGAATTGCATCGCTCCAATCTTTATCCATTGTATCCAGAATGGCGAAAAACTTTCTACGGAACATTTTTTACATTCCATATCATTCGCGAAAAATAGAAATGGAATTAAAACGAAATGAAGGCATGAAGCATGGTCGATCACTCGCCTTGTCTGCAGAGACCGTTAAGCGTTAATCTTACCGACGATTGAACCACAGATTGATCAGTTTAAGGAACGACAAACTGTAGCCGAATGCGATGCTTAGACCATCTACAAAAACCGAGAGATCGCTGAGGTCGAAGTGTGTGAAAATAAACGCATACTGAAAATATTGCATTATTGCCACTGACACGATATAAGTCCACCAGTTGATATTCGCGTATGCACAATGTGGCCACATTCCAATAAAACGTAAACCCACTTCGACCGACTCACTGATGGTGCTTGCGCGTCCTATCGTATCTTTGCGTAACTCCAACATGTTTCTTCTGAGAAAGACTACTTTCAAGCCGTGTAAATCTCTTAGACATAATAACATCGGATATAGCAAAAAGTAAAAACAATGGAAAGAGAGAGATAAAACATGATAATAAACTCCATCATTACCGTCGATCAATCGTAATTACCCATACTTCACAGAAATGGAATTAAATCGAAAGTAAATGCTCGCCAATTTATTAGATTATAGACTTGAAAGGAAAATGTGACGTGTAGAAAAAGCGATCTATCTCGAATTTTTTTCTGTTCAGTTTAAAAACATTGAGTTTTCCGACAATAGAGTCATTAACTTACTGAGTCACTTATTTTAAAAATATATGAAGCTTACTGAAAATTGATCAGCGCACGCTGAGAAAAAATTCAGTATACTGAGACGTAAAACGAACAACAAAGTAAAGATAAGCAAGAATATGAAAAATAAGTTGGATGATCATATAAACGATTTTCACCAGATAAAAAAATTACTTTTATTTTTAAAAATATATATAACAAAAAGAATTTACGTTAATGCACAAAACGCTCAATTATTTTTATATTAAAATATATAAATTGAAAGAAAATATAGAGGTTTGAATATATGTGCTAGTAATGCGAGTAGTGACCATGGAAATCTAAAATATTTTATTACAAACTGTGTAAATTGATACATTGTGCTACATTTAATTTACATAATTATTATCATGCAATTTCACATGCATCACAGAAAAACTGTCAAGAAAAAACCGTTAAGAAAAACTCCTAATATCTTTAACAACATGTAATGGCCATCTAGATACTAGATGGCTTGCCTTTGAACTTCAATACATCGCGTGCAATACTGATACATACGAAACAGAGGCCTTTAAAATCTAGAAAAATTATATCAAATAACATAATAATACAATGTAACAATAATAATATAACAATAATAATATATAATAATACAACAAAAAGTCAATAAATAAATTTATAAATAAACAAATTATTTAAATGTGAGTCAAATATTTCTATTAAAAAAGACATATTTTACAATCAGTTAAAAAATTGTATTATAAAATCGCTTAATAATTAAAATACATCGTAATTGTTCGGAATGACATCAGCTATCAATTGATTCATCAAGATGAGGACTTTATTAACAAAAAATTCAGTGTTGGAATCTTACACTCGTGAATCCCTCTAGTGACAAATCCATCATATTTCCAGCCGTAATGGTAAGTCTTCTTTGTGACCTCAATATTATAAGCAAGACGAGCTTACTCTCCTTGGGTGCAAAGTCGTACCAAACTGATTTGTACGCTGCATCGCCGATCATTTTGCTCTAAAGAACAATGTTGCAAAAAGGTTGTGTTGTCAGTGAAATAAATAACATAAATTAACATAAAGGCTTTTTTTACTATAAAAGAAATAACAATTCTGATATAGTTTGATAAAAAAATCATCATATACTTCAATTACCATAAAAATGTATTCTTGCTAAATAGATAATTGAGGCAAATTATTGTATCATTGACATTAATTTAAATAATTATCATTTCTAATATAAGTAATAATAATTGTTTAAATAATAATTAATTAATACGTAAAAGCAAGATGTTTGTTTAAACTTGCACATGACACAATATATATTATACAAATTCATATAATTATTATGAGTTCATTGCAATATATTTATTTTGAAAAGAAAATATCTATCGATTTTTTTTCGCATTAAAAAGAAAAGAAAAAAGAAGGTTTAACTTCTTCTTTAAATATTTGTATATCCTCCATAAAAAAGACGTAATTATTTAAAATAATCGCACGATGTATAGCCGAATCGCATAAATTGACTCCTCTATAAAGAGAATTAAGCGGAAAGATCTCGGTTGTTCCGACCTTGGCAGTGAGGTATTCTCCGCAAAAGCAGAAAGTAAATGCTTCCACGGCAGCAGCCATGTAAAACACTACAGCTTTCATTAGTGCCGTGCCATCGACCGTATCCGAATCTTGCGTGTTAATGGACTGCAACATCAAATCACGATATAAACCCTTATCGTTGCAAAATGAACATCGTTTCTTTATACTCTTTATTTTTAGCAAAGAATTACTTACTGTTATGACCGTGAATCCTATGCAGCACGTTAGCAGTGTGCTCGACATGAATTGAATTAGCGCTATATAAGAGAAGATTTTATCAATTTTATCTGAAAAAGTAATAATCTTTTGATGCTTGCCAATCGCTTCCTTCATACAGAAAGTTAGTTGTTGATTGTTCATTTTGGGAGAGATATTTCTTAATGTATCACACAAAATTTCTATCTGACCGCTCGTATGAAGAATCTGAAAACGTATTTCTATAAAATCGTGATATAAATAAATAGAAAATGGTTTCACACTATCATAATAGTTGCTAACTACATGGTACACAAAATAAATTATGTACAATTAAATTAATCTTAATTGACAGCATTACAATAAAAGAAAAGATTGGATGCTGCAGCCAATTAAAAATGCTAATGTCATATTTTTACCATCTAATTTGCTGCAGCAGCCAATCTTTTCTTTCAGTGTAGTACTGTCAATTAAGATTAATCTAACACGAAACTATTGAACACACACATCGTTTAAGATAAATATCATTTTTTATGTTTTTTGATAGAGGGGAGAGTAAGAGAATATTTAAAAAAAAATTAACAGAATCGACGACTGTTACTCAATTAAATAAATTTTTAAAAGGATATTGACTCTTCAAACTAAAATAGTTAACATGTATATGTTAACAATGTAAAAATAATTAAACAAAAATAAAATTTAATTCGGCATTGTCCCGACAAGTAATTTCGAACGACAAAGATTTTATTTGTTGTTTAAAATTATATCATTTATATATAAATGTTAATTATTGCAACTTAAAGCATTTTAAAGCAATTTAGAGCATTTTTTAAAATATGTTTGTAGTTAGTAAACAATTACCAATTTACTTTATTTAAGTTATTTTTAAATGCTTCCAATTTCTCACTCTTCTTTACATATAATATATCATCTGTTAGCATAATATAGTTAGTTAAATAAAATAGTAATATAGTTAGTTAAATAATATAGTTAGTTAAATTAAATTACAACGTTATGGGAAAAATACAGCAACTGACATGATCAATATCGCCTAAGTGTAAGTATAAAAATATCGAAAGAAAATCTTTCTATCGTATGTTGCACTCACCAACGTGATGAGTAGACTGTTAAGTATGCCGGTCGCAGTGGAAGATGCCAATTGATGAAGGAACTCCAGACTCATAACGAGCTCGTACAGCGGCGACTCATTACATTGTAACGGGAGCTGTAGCTTCAATGTGAACGCGCGAACAGGCGTCTCGATTCCATAATCGGCATCATTGGTATGGGATGCGAGCATCTCAATGCCGAAGCACATCACCGCTACTGAATGAAGCCCGATGATAACATTGGAAAAGCGCCGCGATAGATTTGCCTTGCTCATCATGATGTGCATTTCGCTGCTGGTGGCTTCCCTCCAATCTGCAGCCATCGCAGCTAGGACGTCGTAAAATATACTGCGACAATTTATTCTATCCAGGTGTATGGATAAACAGTTAACAATAAATAGAAACATAATAAGATGGAAAAGAATGTGTTCTGGAAAGGAAACAGATCTGATCTTCCAATGTATATTTGATAATAAGTGAAGTGATATATAAATTATGATGAAAAATGTAATGATAAATTTAGCTTCACCTATATATTATACATAAATATTATTAAATATTATTAGTTAGATGCTGATGTTTATATTGTCTAAATTAACTAATAAGGGCTGTCATATTCAAGTCTGGATTAAATATATCTTCTTTCCTTCTCTTCTTTCTTTCTTTCTATAGATTTCAAATCAATTGGAAATTTTATTGAAAATATAAAAATAGATAGAGGAAAACATAATTTTTTTCTCTACTTAAGAGAAAAAAGATAGTGCTATAAGAATCATAACTTTTAAAAATGATTTATGAATCTAAATAAACTTGACTTTTGATTTTTGACTGCATGGAAAATATTTTCTTACCGACTATTGAACCACAAAATAATCAGTTTTAGAGACATCACGCTGTACTCTATAGTGACACTTAAACCATCCATTAAGTACGATATATCGTCAGTTCTTAGGTGAATAATGATCCACCAATATTGGAAAGTCTGCACTATACCGATGGTCAATATCCAAAGGCATCGAAACAACAAGGCGCAAGGTGTATTAGGCCAAAACCCAATACTTCGAAGACCGATTTGCACCGAAAGAGCAACAGTGCTTGTAATCATGTTATCGCGTCGTGACATCTTACAATTTTATAGCAAAATATAATAATACCGATATTTCAATTTATATTCACTGTTACGTAAGATTTGACCAGTAATTCGACATCTGCGAGATCTGAAATGTAACTTGGAATACTTGTCAAAATTGTTAACGTCGTAATGCCACGATCACAATAATAGTAAAACGACTCTAGAGCAGCATGTTGATCACGCACGGTTCACTGGCTAAACGCAACCGTAGCAAGGTAATCATCGATCAATTGCAATCAACTGAAAACAAAGTTATAGCAATTTACATGAAACAAAGGGGATTAAAATTGCAACTTTTCAGCTATAATTACGATACACAACCGCAATATATAATGATGAGTCTTCTCCTTCGTAAAAAATGTGACCGATGGAACAAATTAATTGTTTGAAAAATGCAAGAGACAGCCATCTCTATTTACATCCACGGGAGCGTTCGCAGTTCTAGAATAGCTCTTTCAAGAAAAGTATTAAATGTACTGAAAGACACGAAATGAATATCAAGACGAAATTAAGCAAAAATATAACGAGCAATATATTATATAGTCTATTTCTATGTGCATGCGAAAGATTATTTTCTTAATAATGTTATTAAATATTATTAAATAAAACAAAATATATTAGAGTGCAAAAAATTCACATTCGATTTTTTTGAAGTCATTTAACTGTCTGGAACACAAAATTATTATATCTTTACTTAATTGACCAAATAATTTCCATCATTTTCCATAACGTTCTAATATTAGAAGTGTGTGTAAATATCCTTTCAACACAGAATTGAATATTTTGCTAAAAAATATTTTGCTATCCCTATTACATTATATATATAGAAATCAAGTGAAGTCCTTTTCTTTAGAAAATATCAGTTTGTTAATATATTAGAAATAAATTTAATTTAATATTCTAGGAGACTCACCTGTATGGTGATGCAATTTTTTATTCTTCTTTAATGATGCACTATATAACGACGAGATATAACGACGCAGACAATTTCATAATCTGAAACAATTAAGTATATTAAATTCTTATTTTTCAAACGACGAAAGTTTTCGCATACGGTATAATTCATGTAAACTCACGGTTGTGAGATCTTCCAAAGCAGGTTAGTTATTTTGCTCAGTGATGGTTAATCGTTTCTGTGATCTCAACATAAAGAACATCAGGATCCGACATTCGCTGAGAGTTAGATCGTATCACGGGCACTCGTACGCAACATCGCTGATGGACTCTGCATTGACAAGCTTCTATGATTAATCGCGTCTAATACTAATCTTGGCACTGAAATTTCTCCAGCGTAATAAAAGATAATTACTTCGAGAATTATTGCGTAAAAGTTGAGGGATTTAGTTATTATCTCATTTTGTATCTTTCTTAATAAAAATTTTTTTAAAATGTACGAATTAAAATATTTTTCAAAAATACTAAGAAAATCAACATTTTTTTCTCAAAATTTTCTATACATACAATTTTTTAAATACTCTAAAAAATTTTATTATTTAAAAAATTTTTTATTCTATAATTTCTGAAAAAATCCCTCAAATTCTTCAGATTTTATAAGATTTCATAATTCACATATATGAAAAACTCTAGGAAAAAATGTAGATTTTCTCAACACTTTTGAAAAGTGTTCCAATTTGTATTTAAAAGACCTGAAAATTTTTTTTTAATATAAAATTATTCAAAAATTTTTTAAAATTCTGAAATTTTTATATAAAAATTTTGAAGAATTATATAAAAAATTCTGAAATAAATTTTTATCAAAATTAGAAATAATATCCCAAATTTAAACGTGAATACGCCATAAATACACATAAAGAGACAGAAACAAAGATAAAAACAGAGAAAAGGAAAAAATTATACACAAAAAAGTCTATAAAATTATGACTTACTATTACGATCACAAAGCTGTGCAAGATGACCAAAGTTCCAGATGAGATGCAAGTATGATATTTGAGAAAAAGGCTTCAATGTTGTCTAATAAATCAATAATTCTCTGATGTCTGTTAACGAAATCTTTAATAATAGCTAGAGAAGATCTTGATGTATGCTTAGAAGAAATGTTCATGAAGCCTTGCCACATAATATCAACTTGTATGTGTAGTACCTAAAAATAACATCTTTAGTTTTATAGATACTTTACAATATTGCTATCTTCGCAAAAAATCTGAAATGTTATACACACAAAACTATATTTAAAAATACAGGATTATAATATTTGTTGAAACACACGCAAGATTCCAATGCTAAAAGAACAAAAACAATCTAATATAAAAAATCATAGAATATAATAATAATGTATTCTCTCATAGATATCCCAAAAACTGGTACAATTAATTACCAATTCTGATTGAGTTTTTAAATAATGAATTGATAACACAAAGAGAAAAAGATTATATGTATATACATACATGTATGTATGTATGTATTATATTACATGTATGTATGTCTGTATTTATAATTAAATGCAAGATATAATATAAAACAATTACTTATATCTTTTATAAATTTAACAAAATTTTTGACAACTTTCGAATTACTAAATCATGAAATACAATGAAATTTTATCAGCGCAACGAACAAAGCGTTTAGCATAACGATGATACAAGCTACAAATAAATCACGAAAGAATTGAAGTATCGATATTAGCTCAAAGATCGGTAAATTGTCAAACTTAAAAGGAAATTCCATTTTGATGGACAGCTTGCAAGTTGAATCATCGTTTCTTTTAATCATTGACAGAAGTTATTAAATAATCTGATTACATAAAAAAACACGACTGATGCATTCGTGGTAATCATTACGTTGGAACATTGACGAGATCAGTCTGATCATCGTGGATACGTCCGAATAGATTGTGATCCCGTCGCTCCAATCTTTGTCCATTGTATACAGATTAGCGTATAACTTTCGGCGAGACATTTCTTACATCCGGTATCATTCGCGAGATAGAAATAGAATAAAAATGAAATGAAGGCATGATCGATCACTCGCCTTGTCTGCAGAGACCATTAAGCGTTAATCTTACCGACGATTGAACCACAGATTGATTAGTTTAAGGAACGACAAACTGTACGTTCCGACAAAACGTAAATCTGCTTTGACCGATTGGCTAATGATGCTTATGCATCCTATTATATCTTTGCACAATTTCATATTTCTGAGAAAGACTACTTCCGAGCTGTGTGAATCTCTTAGGTATAATAATATTGGATATAATAGAAAGTCGAGATAGGAAAAGGGAGATAAAGCATGATAATAAACTATCAATCAATTGTTATCCGTATTCCACAGAAATGGAATGAAATTGAAATTGAATGCTCGCCAATTTGTTAGATTATAGACTTGAAGTATATTCCAAAATATCCTTTTCTCGAGGAAAATTTTACTCTAAATATATGTATACGTAACATATACGTATATGTATAGAGTAAAATCTTCCTTAGAGAGAACATTTCGGAATGTATCCCATGTATACACATGTTTAAAAGATAATCCAAAAGACGTCTTAAAAGAGATATTTTTAAAATCTATCTTAAAGATATCTTTTAGACTTTTAGACAAGTTTTAAAGACATCCTTTTTAAAGATGTCGTTTAAACGTCTTTTTTAAGATGTCTTTAAGACTTTAAAGAAAGTCTAAGAGACATCATGAAGATGATTTTTTTTAGTGATATCCTATAAAGTCTTCTGTTTTAAGATGTCTTTTGAACATATTATCTTTTTAAGACGAGACATTTTCGCAAAATATATTAGCCTTGGGAGGAAAATGTGACGTGTAGAAAAAACTATTAGGACATATATCATGGAACAAGACTGATCGAAGTTATTCAAATATTCTCTAGATTTCTATCGTATTTAAAAAAAAAAATGAAATAATAAAGATTTCTATTGTGTTTTCTAGAGAAAATGGAACGATTATTTCATTTTAGATTATAAGTTGGAATGGATTCTAGATCAGATTTAATCTATGATAGGTCTTATCTCGAAGTTTTTTTCTGTCTAGCTTAAAAACATCGAGTTTTCCAACCTTAGAATCATTAATTTGTTGAGTCACTTATTTTAAAGATGCATAAATCTTTTTGAAAATTATTCGAACCTAATTAAAGCAAAAAATGAAATATACTGAAATGTAAGATGAACGATAAAGAAAAGATAACAAGCAAAAATGAAATGTAAATTAGGTAATATATTTTAAGTACCCATAAACCCAAATAACACAGTAACTTGCAAAGCGCCAAAAAAGCGATTATATACGCTTTTTTAACGCTTTGTTAACGCTTTGTAAGCGCTGTGTGCTACTTGAAAGTTTATGTCAATTTTTGTTGGACACAATTCTATGGATTTTTCTAATTGACAACTAAGGATATTCGGATTCTTACTCGGGTGCTCCCCAGGTGCCATGTTATCCTTGTTTAACATTCGATAAACAACAAGAATGGAGTACACATAGGTGATGGGGTGGGAATCTGAACTCAGCATGCTCTCAATTTTTCATTATCTGATTAACTTGTGATTAGGCTTAACCTGATATTTTATCCAATCGGCTTTATCTATGTTGATGTCATGGATGAAGCTTATTAGGTAAAACATCAAGTTAAACTTAATCACAAGTTAACCAGATAATAAAAATCCGGGCATTAATGTGTATACAGGGTGTCCTGCGTGACTTCTCTCACCACTTACAAGAAGATAGTTAGAATCGAGATGGACACAAAAATCTCATATTATTTAGTGATATTTGCAATAATAAACGAGATATTAATTTCTGTAATTAACTTAATGAGAACACGCCGAGAGAAACGACAAAATGTGTGTGAGCGGGCTCCGAGTAATAGCGCACTTCCCCCCTTGCCTCTCCAACGCGCTGCCAGCAGCCAATACTTGATAAACTAAGGCCGGATTATACCTCGAGCGGCCGGAGCGTTTCTCTCGGCATGCTCTCATTAGTACAATTACAAAAATTAATATTTCGATTATTATTGCGAATGTTGCTAAACGATATGGGACTTTTGTGTTCATCTCGATCTCATCTACTTTCCTGTGAATGATACTGGAAAAAGTCTCACGAAACACCATGTATAAGATACATAACTCGAATTACAAATAACGCCCCCTGAGTCATTCAGTAGTCATATTATAAACAGTAAACTCAGTAAACTTCAAATTGTACATTTTCTTACATCCACAATATGGCTAGCAAAAAACAAGTTTTTCATGCGTGTTTAATATACACATCCAAACATGATTCTAACGCATCAAAGGCCTGTCGAAAAATTTGAATATCATTTGGAAAAAATACAATAAAAGAAACTACTCAAATTGTATCCCAAAACTTAGTTTAACGTGATGAAGGCCTTGAGAATGCATTCCGATCCAGAAAACCACTTTCCTTGAAAGATGAGAATTTGAAGACTATAATTAAAATGAATTTTAAAATTGATCTGCGGTACACTTAATGTTAATAAAAGAACTTGTGATACACTTAATGTTAATGAAGAAACCATAAAGTATGCTTTTTTCATATGTAGAAAACAGCAAAAACTTTTAAATTATTGACGTCTAATATTATACAGTCGTATAGACGTTTCTTTTCAAATCAAAAATTATTTTTTTTTAAATAGCAGAAAGAATTTTTGTTAATACACAAAAAATTTAATTATTTGTATATTACGATATAAAAAAAATATAAAGGTTCGAATATATATGCGAATAATGATTATAAAAATCTAATAAATACTTTATTATATATTGTGGAAGGTAAATTGCTACATTATGCCTACATTTAATTTACATAACTATTATCGGTTCATCACAGAAATCGACAAGAACCGTAAGAACTAATATCTTTAGCAGCAAATAATAATACGCTAACGGCTTGCCTTTGAACTTCAATACATCGCGTGCAATACTGACACATACGAAGCAGAGGCCTTTAAAATCTAAAAAAATTATATCGTATAATAATAATATAATAATGTAATAATATATCAACAATAATAATAATAAAAGTACATAAAAATAAATTTATAAATAAATAAACTGTTTAAACATAAATCAAAATGTTTCAATAAAAATAGACAATTAAGTTGAAAGATTATTTTGAAATTAATTAATTATTAAAGTAAATCGCGATTGTTCGGAATATCATCAATAATTAGTTGATCCATCAAGACGAGGATTTTATTAACAAACAATTCAACATCTTACATTCGTGAATCCCTCTAGCGACAAGTCCATCATATTTCCAGCAGTAATGGTAAGTCTTCTTTGTGATCTCAATATTATAAACAAGACGAGCTTACTTTCCTTGGGTGCAAAGTCGTACCAAACTGATTTGTACGCTGCATCGCCGATCATTTTGCTCTAAAGAACAATGTTACAAAAAGATTGTGTTATCAATGAGATAAATAACATAAATTAACATAAAAACTTTTTTTATAAAAAAAACAATTCAAACATAATTTGATACAGAAATCGTATACTAATTATCACAAAAATATATTCTCGCCAAATAATTGCAACGAATTATTATATAATTGACGTTAATTTAAGTATAATTATTATTTAAATAATATAAGTAATAAATTATTATTATAATTACTTAAATAATCATTATTTAATATGTAAAAACAAGATGTTTTTTTTAACGAAACTTTTATATGACCTAATTGTATAATATTTATTATATAAATTCATATTATTATTACGGGGGCACTGCATATTTACATTGAAAAGAAAATGTTTACCGATTTTCCTTTTCACTGAAAAGAATAGGAAAAAAAAATTTAACTTCTCGTTTAAATAGTTATGCGTTCTCCATGAAAAAGATGCAATTGCCATTATTTAAAATCATCAATATATACTCCTTTTAACGAAAGAATGACCTGCAAAACGGGCGAGTTTTCTTCATTCTCTCGTTGAACGAATATATAATTGCATAAACTAACATCTCACAAAGAGAATCAAGTGGAAAGATTTCAATTGTTCCGACCTTGGCAGTGAGGTATTCTCCGCAAAAACAGAAAATAAATGCTTCCACTGCAGCAGCTATATAAAACACTACAGCTTTCATTAGTGCCGTGCCATCAACCGTATCCGAATCTTGCGTGTCGATTGACTGCAACATATTGAATTACGATATAAATCACTACCGTTGCAAAATGAACATCATTTCTTTATATTCTTTACTTTTGGCAAAGGATTACTTACCGTTATGACCGTGAATCCTATGCAGCAGGTTAGCAATGTACTCGACATGAATTGAATTAGCGCTATATAAGAAAAGATTTTTTCAATTTTATCTGAAAACGTGATGATTTTCTGATGCTTGCCAATCACTTCCTTCATACTGAAAGCTAATTGTTGATTGTTCATTTCGGAAGAGATATTCTTTAATATATCACATAAAATCTCTATTTGACCGCTCGTATGAAGAATCTGAAATATTTCCATATTTTTATAAATCTGTGATAAAAATAAATAGAAAGAGATTATCATATATCATACTATCATAAAGTAATTATTTAGAATAAAGGAGTCAGCTCCGATGACCTTGACATATGTTGTCAAGGTCATAATAGTGACCTTCAATAGATTTTAGCCGTCGCTCGTCATTAGTTAAAAAGTTATTAACAGTCAAAATTAGTAATTATTTCTCTGCTTTACCTGAAAGGTCAGATAACTCTTAGCAGGGAGAAAGGTATGGAGTGAACCGTAAGAGAGAGAGAGAGAGAGAGAGAGAGAGAGAGAGAGATTAAGGGAATACAACTTTTCACGCGAAACGAATTCCATCTCACCTTCACCGATGCTAAGGGACGTCCGACTTTCCACACGAAGAGAGTTTCACCCCTCCTTCCAAAGGGCATTTGATTTTCCACACGAAGCAAGATCTACCTGAATGAAAAGTCATACGCTTCTTGATAGGAGAGGAAGTGAAATGAAATTTGTTTCGCGTGGAAAGTCGTGCGCCCTTTGGTAAAGGATAAATAAAATGGAACTCGCTGTACGTGAAAAGTCAGAAAATATATTTTAAAGCAGAAAATTTTTGTTTTATATAGTATAACTGACATTATTTTTCAAATTTTATTTGATGATAACTTCATAACAAATAACGAGTGACGACTAATTGAAAGTCATTCAGGATCATGACATTGCCAACATATGTCAAGGTCAAAATTATCGGAGCTGACTCCGCTATTCTAAATAATTACCCCTACATACAATAGAAAATATATTAAAAACAGGAATAAATATTAAATATTAAGAAATAACAACATATTAGGAATAGAAGTTACATATTACACAGTAGATGCAAGTAAGATATAAAACATGATATAGGATATAATATGTCTTATATATCTGATATAACATGTTTTATATCTTACTTCTATCTTATCTCTTATTTATATCTTATCTCTATTGTATGTTTGTATCATATATGTATTTAACCTCTCTATTCTTAATTTTTAATTTTTCTAATATTTAATATATTTATTTCTGTTCTAATTCTTCTTTTATTGCTCGTAAGTCTATAGAGTAATAATAAATCACTCACTTCATATTCAGTAAGAATCTGATGTACGCTTTATAGTCAATTAAAGCTGTCAATTAAAATTTAAAAAAATTATACAACACAAAACTATAGAACATAAACATCGTTTAAGATAAATATAAATACGTATTCGATTTTGAAAGAAGACAAAACTGTGAATGTCAACGAGTAATTTCGAACGATAAAGGTTTTGATATTTAAAATTAATATTATAAATGTTAATTATTGCAATTTAAAGTCAAATAATAACTAGAGCATTTTTTTAAATAAAGACGTTTATAATTGGTAAATAATCATTGATTTCACATTTATTTTGATTTAACATTTTTCTTAGATGTTTACAGTTTCCTTACTTTCCTCTATACGTATATAATTTGTTAGCACAATGTTAATGGATAAAAGTACAATGTTATATGAAAAAAACAATAATTGATATCATGTATATCGAGCAATATCTCCTAAGTGTAAATCTAAAGATATCGAAAAAGAATTTTTCTATCGTATATTGCACTCACTAGCGTGATGAGCAGACTGTTAAGTACACCGGTCGTAGTGGAAGCTACCAATTGATGAAAGAATTCCAGCCCTGTAACAAGCTCGTACAGCGGCGACTCGTTGCACTGCGACGGAAGTTGTAGCTTCAGTGTGAACACGCGAACAGGCGTCTCAATTTCATCATCATCGTAATCATCGGTATAGGATGCAAGCACCTCAATGCCGAAGCAAACAAACGATGCCGCATGGAGCGCGACGATAACATTGGAAATGCGCCGTGATAGATTTGCCTTGCTCATCATGATGTGCATTTCGCTGCTAGTAGCTTCTCTCCAGTCTATAGCCATCGCAGCTAGGATGTCGTAAAATATACTGCGACAATTTATTTTGTCCAGATATATGGATAAACAATTAACATTAAGTGGAAACACATGAAATGGAAAAGGATGGGTTCTGGAAAAGAAACAAGTCTAATCTTCCAATATATGTTTGATAAATGAAGCGATATATAAAATACAACGAAAAATGTAGTGATAAACTTAGCTTCACTTATTATATAAATATTATTCACATATTATATAAATATTATTGCAGTTAGATGGTGATGTTATTATCTAAAATATCTAAATTAACTAATTAAAGCAGTAGTATTTAAGTCTAGATTAAATATATCATCTTTTCTATATATTTCAAATCAATTGCAAGTTTTATTGAAAAATAAATGGAGGATAATTTTTTCTCTTTATTTAAGAGAAAAAAGATATTGCGGTAAGGATCATGACTTTTAAAAGAGATCTGGATAAACTTGATTTCCATTTTTTATTGCGTTAAAAATATTTTCTTACCGACTATTGAACCATAAAATAATCAGTTTCAGGGACATTACGCTGTACTCTATGGTGACACTTAAACCATCCATCAAGTGCGACATATCATCAGTTCTAAAGTGAATAACGATCCACCAATATTGGAGAGTCTGCACTATGCCGATGGTCAATATCCAAAGACACCGAAACAACAGGGCGCACGGCGTATTAGGCCAAAATCCAATTCCTCGAAGACCGATTTGCACCACGAGAGCAACAGTGCTTGTAGTCGTCATGCTACCTTATAATTTTATAGCAAAGTATAATAATATTGATACTATTCCAATTTATATTTACTGGTATATAAGATTTGGCTAAGAATTCTGCGATATCTGAAATGTAACTTAGGATACTTATCGAAATTGTTAACGTTTTAAAGCCACAAATCACACTAACAGCAATATGATTTTAAGACGACTCTAGAGCGGCAACTTGAGGGACTTGCTCATGCAAAGTTCATTGGCTAAACGTACCTGTAGCAAGGTAATCACCGATCAATTGCAATCAACTGAAAACAAAAATTACAGTAGTTTACATAAAACAAAAATTGCAGCAATTTAACTATAATTACACTGCACGATTGCAATTTATTTAATGGTTAATCTTACTCTTTCATAAAAAATATCGCCGATGAGACAAATTAGTTGCTTGAAAAATGCAAAAGACAGCGTTTCTTCTTACATGCACGGGAGCGTGCGCAGTTCTAGAATAATAGCTCTTTCAAGAAAAGTATTAAAAGGATTCTAAAAAGCCGCTTGTATTATTGACTAAACCATATACCATAATTTTCATATAACAATTATTTTTTTCTTCTTTTACAGATTCGAAAATCCTTTTCCAGGATTAAAGTATATGCATTAATATGTGTTTGTGTCAAGAACTTCAAATAGTTTCAAAATTGAGATCTTCTTTCCCATTTCTTAGTCCATTATGACGCTTCAGAGCTGTCACGTCGTGACATTTGCTTCATATAAAAGCTGTGCAATTTGTATTTACGAAATAGTAGTCCATAGACTAGCAGTTTCCACGAAGAAACAACGTGAAGTTTTTAGAATTGGACTTAGATCCGGTTGCACCAACATTACTTTGACTTTAAGCGAAATTTAAAACTTTCTCTGTCTCGTTTTAAAGAGAAAAAGACAGAGAGAGTTTTAAGCCTCACTTAAAATCAAAGTAACATTGGTGCAATCGGGCTTTAGACGTTTATTTAAAAGGTTAATGTTATGCAAAAATTTATGTGTATATGTTGCATGAGTGAGTAAGATATTGATATAGTAATATGTAATGATATGTCAATGACATTTAATCATGTAAGTCCTACTTACTATAATTAGTTGTCTTTAGGATTTCCTCTCTTAAATATATTAAAAGGCAGAAAATGAATATCGAAAGAAAGCAATAATGTAACAGTCAATATATTGTACAATCATTCTCTTTGCATACGAAAGATTATTTTCTTAACAAAATTATTAAATATTATTAAATGAAAAAAGATATAATAGAGTAAAAAAATTCATACTAGATTGTTAAAAAATCATTTAACTGTCCAAAATACAAAATTATTACATCTTTACTTAATCGATCAAATAATTTCCATCATTTTCTATAACATTCTAGTATAGAAAATGTGATTTTTTTGTCAAAAATTTAAAAAGAAGATTTTTAAGGCCTCGAGTAGAAAATTCTTTTCATTCGAAGTGTTTTGCAATAATCTATTCAAGTGATAATCTGATGGACATTAGAGGATATCAGAAAAATATCAAAGAGTGCAATAAAAAATCCTAATTCAGCTTTCAGAGCTTGTGCTGGGTTTGCGCAAAAGTTTGATGAAGTTGTGAAGTCTGCGTCATTGTAATGAAAAACGATACGTACTCTTTCAATTGGCCAGTATCATATGTTTTTCATGGATTGTTTCCTTCCAATTATCTAACTGTTAGTAAATTAATTGTCCAAATCTTCAAAAAATCCTGCTCAAAAAAGAATTACTTCCTAATAATTTCACTACATTAAAAACATCACCTTTTAAGAATATAAAATTAGATTTTTCTTACGTATAATAAATAATATTAACTAAAATAATAAAAGTTTAATATCTGTCTGTATCCACGACAAATGTTATTAAATTATTACAATTAGTTATTATTATTACAATTAGTATTATTATTAGTTTATTTTTAAAAAGAAATAAATGTTACTTTGACTTTGTCATAGTGTGTATACACAATTCGAAGTATATGCAGTTTTCTTTGTATCAATACATTGCGTATAAAACAGATACGTACGACGCGGAGGCTTTCAAACTCTGAAAAATTAAATAATACGCAATTAAACAATTTACTGTTCAAATTAATCGATAAAACAAAACATTATCATCATTATTATTGCAAATAATAATGAAATGAATAATAAAATGTAAATTATATATATATATATCTTGAGTAATTACATTAGAATATAAAATAAGTGAAATACTCGAAATTGCTTTTACTTCTGATATACTGTTAACTGTATACGTATCCTTAAACTATTGTCATGTTTAAAATGATATTTATTCTTCTCATATTGTATACATATTTACATATGCACATTTAGAAAAAGAAAAAAATGTCTAATTTTGATTTGAAAATAATGCGTTATAAAATACACCGAAGATGTCGAATATATCAAACATAAAAAATGGAACATTTCTTAGCATTTCCCATAATAAAAACGACATAATATTAACATCAAATGTATATTGCAATATACAGTTATAAAATTAATTATCCAAATGTGAGCCTTTATATCAATGATTTCTCCTATTGTTCAGGTGATTGTTAAAAATTATGAATTCATGCACGCATTAATAGCATCAATAGCTTATATTTTTTTTTGATCAACTAATTGTAAATTGTGTATGTGTGTGTGTGTGTGTTATAATGAGTGCTAGAACTACAATTTTTAATTCGCCCAAAAAACAAGGAAATCATCGATATAATGACGTATTATCTGAATAATTATTCCATTTCGTGACTATAGATTCTATATTGCAGTATAAGTATATTAATTTATGTTATTAACTTATGTAGCTATAAAAAATTCATAATTTCAATAAAATCTTACATTTGTGAATCCTTCCAATGATAAATCCATAAACTTCCCCGCAGTAATTGTCAGACGTCTTTGCGATCTCATTATAACAAGTAGTAGAATGCGGCAATCCCGAGGCTTGAGAGTATACCAAACAGATTCATATACGGCATCGCCGATCGTTCTGCTCTAAAATGAGAGGTACATGTGGATGAGATATCCTGTGTGTTATACTATATTATCAGATAAACAATTTCTTTATATAAGTCCAATCTTTTTATCAACAATTTAGTAATAATTTTTTAAATAATTTTATATGGAAAAAGATAAACTGACTAATGATTTCGTATATTCACCTTATTACTCAGATATTCACCGGCGAAACAGAAGATAAATGCCTCCAAAATGATAGCGATGTAAAAAAACAAAGTCTTCACTAACATCTTGACTCCTTCATCTGTGCCCATCGACTGCAAGTCAAGAAAACGGTCAAAAAGATGGTGCGCTATAAGCAGACATGTCAGACACAAGGGAAGCAAGCGGATATCTCCCACTATTGTGCAACTTGTGAGAGCTTTGTGTGAAGACAAAGGATATCCGGTCAGTCTTATAACATTTCTATAGATGAATAAATGACTCGAAGTCATGCTAGTATACTGAGAGAAAAATGTTTGGTGTTTGTAACTATAATTACATATTACTATAATTATGATTATTACTGCTATAATAATAATAACAGTAAATCATATATTTTTTTTATGGATGTCCCAAAATATAATTATAAAATTATAGTCGCTCAAATTATTTTTATAGTAATTTCAATTATTTTATGGTTATAATAATTATAATTATAGTCATTTTAGGTTGTGAACTATATACATAGTTACTGTTATTATTATTATAGCAATAATAATTATAATTATAGTAATATATAATTACAGTTACAAAATTTTTCTCTCAGTATACATTCACATAGAAATCTTTTAACTTGCTCTCTGCTTGCGGCTAGATAATGGACATTCATATTTATCATATGGTTTGCACGAGCATGTGAATCTAAAACCACTACCATTTCCAATACCACGAAGTATTCGAAATAAAAATGTGTATAAATAAGTATTAAAATAAGAGTCTAGAAATAAATATCATTATTTCTTTCCGATTAGGTAAATAAAAGTCCACGTTCAGTGTGTGTGCCTGTGCAGGTGTATGCATAGATCTTTATACAGAATATTCAGTAAAGACCGTAACAACGTTTAAGAAAAGATTCTTGAGATTATTTTAAGATGAAGATCCTAATACCAAAGTTGAGACTATAAGAGTTTTTTAATTGTAAACATTAAAATTAGCGAATCATGTCATCTAAAATTCGCGCGGTTAAGTATGATTGTCATTTTGCATTGTACCGTACTGATCATACCGAACATATGTTAAATGCGTGAACTTTAGACGGTATAATTTGCTGACTTTAAATACTTATAATTCATAAACTATTACAGCTTCAACATTTTAGTACAGGGATTTGTGTCTCAAAAATGATCTTAGAAATCTATTCTTAAATGTTGTTACGATATTTATGGGACACTTTGTATAATATATCTCTGCGCATCATAACTTTTATAAAGCGATGCATTAGAAAATTTTCAAATACGATACTTAAAGAATGAAAATTCAAACAAAAATTCAATTATAAATATCAGTTACTCACAGTTACTATGAGGAATCCGATGCAACATATAATCAAAGTATTCGAGAAAAATTGCATTAGTGCAATATGAGAAAAAAGACTCTCAATATTTTCCGAGAAAGCGATAATTTTATGATGTTTATTAATTAAAGATCTCAATATGGTAGCGGGTAAATTATATTTATTATTCTTAGGGCAAATCTCTTCCACTTTCTGTTGCATAAGATCTATCTGTCCACCAATGTGCAACATCTATATGTATTAATTATTTTATTATATGACTACTAAACAAAAGTACTCGCTTAAACAAATATTATATAAATATAATTTTTAATATAATTTAAATAATATTAATTTTATGACGTATACATTTATTGATCATCAAAAAAATTAGAAAAAAATGTTGCTAAAATCCTAAATCTTAAATTGTTTTGCTTAAAAGCAATATTATCTTAAAATTATTTATAGATCGAATAATTTATAATTTTATCCTTCATCTAGATAAATTTAAAATGAAATCATTTTTATTTTATTTAAAATATGTACTTTTACGTGTAAATTATCTTATCTAGATGATTTTGAGTTATCTAAGAGGAACAATGCTTAACAATTTGTCTCACAAATACCCGTGAAAAATGCACGATTGTATATATACGCGGTTTATAATAAAAAGAAAACAGATGGCCAAGCTGTCCGTTTCAAACTTCTTTTATGACATCTTTAAAATAAATGGAAACGCCAACCGGCCCGCAGTAAGGCATTAGAACGAAACAAAGCGTAGTTGCAAGGTCTTATTCTCGTTATTATATATGAGCAGAAACGTGAAACAACTGGAAGCGAATCCCACCCCTGCACGGAGCCCAACGTAAGAGCCGATGTTCGCATGCGTGACGATCGTAGATCGAAAGCGCGAACGAATTACAGCGACATCAATGGATTTATATAAAAGAGGGGATAAGGTTGAGACCTGCGGCCATCGATCGCTGTTATCGAGTGGATCGAGAATCTCTCGATTCAGTACGTCTCATGCATGTTACCACTTGCGTTTTGTATAGTATCATGCGCTTTAACTTCTCTCTTTTCTCTCTCGCGTGAAATTTACTTTTCCTCCAGTGTTTTCCTTACATTCTTGCGTCATGCATTTATTACGATTTAAATAACGAATAGAATATTGTTTTTATTTCTTTGAAAACTTTTAGTTAGTTAAATAAATTTCTCTTATTTGTTTGGTATAACTAATACTTCATTTTTTGAAGAAATTAGAACACTGGTTTATTTAAGTATTAATTAATTTCATTTATATTTTCGATATAAATGAAAAATTTCGCGATATAAATGAAAATTGTAAGCGTTGTTGGTTGTACTCACCAAAGTAACCATAAATGCATCCAGCATACCTATGGCGGAGGCAACTGCCATTAAATGAACAAATTGCACGCACTCCACGATCTCGTAAATTGGTGAATTGCAAAATTCGAACGGCAACTCCATTTTTATCAACAACTCTCGACAACTGCCGTTGGTCTGTTTGCGAAAGTTAATAGACGCGGTACTGTAAAGCAATACCGCTGTAGAGTAAACACCGATGGTCACTTTTGAGTAGCGATGCGCAAGGATCGCCTTGTCGATCATAGCGTACATGTTAGAATACTCGCTCCAATCGTTGGACATCGCCGTCAGAATATCAATGAATAATCTGCAATATAATACCTTGCAACACGTTGCAACACTGATCTATATTCACGACGTAACGCAACAAATATACGAGTACTTCCATTAGCTCGTGAAAAGAAGAAAATCATAAATGTGAGATCTAAAGTAAAGTGTGACATCTCAATTGTCGAGATAATTTTCTCATCTCTCTTCATCAAAAAAAGAATTTTCTAACTGTCAAATAACTTTGAATTGCTGCACCGTATTATCGATGTAATAAAAAAGTTAAATAATATTATATTTTATAACACAAAATATTTTTTCAGCAATCCGAAATTAGATGTTATACTTGGATTGCTAGACTTTAAGGGCGGTATTCATAATCTGTTCTTATTTTAAGACCATCTTAATTTAAGTAATGTCTTGCTAATACGAATTGATTTATGACGTCTTAAGACTATACTTCAGAGTTAAAACGGTCTTAAATATAAGATCCGACTATAAATATATTAAATATAAGATCCGAAAATATATTAAAAAATATATTAAATATAAGATCCAAATACCGATCTAAGACAACTTTATTGCTTGGCAATCGACACATTTTACGCGCGAATCATTATTATCTTTAATTATCCCGTAGAATCAATCTGAGAATATGACGTTTTATAAAATTAATATGTTATAGGAAACACATACCGGTTATTAATCCACAGGACAATCAGCTTGAAGAAAAGAAGATTGTACGGCAAAGTAGTGCTTAAACCATCTATCAAATTCGGTAGTTCCTTGATACTAAAGTGTACTAGAAGATAATGATACTGGAAGATCAGTGCTGTTCCCATCACCAATGTCCAAAGCAATCTGAAGAAAATCGAGGAATTCGGCCATATTCCAGTAAGACGGAGGCCGATTTCGACCGGTCGACTGACAGTGCTAGTCGGTATCATCTCGCATAAAAATTCACGTTTTTTTATCTCTTCGTTGACGAAACCGGACAAAACGAGCGTAAGTTCCTGACGAGACTTCCGTACGATCGCTGCACGTACTTCCCAGAGAATAAGCTTCAAGATATTAACATAAAGATTGGATGCGACCCCACCTTAAAGACCGCCAACCAATCGCGAACGTTAAACGTGTATTTTCGTCATATACTTAGGAATGCAGAAAAAAAGTTACTACGATCGAACGATGATTGCAGACTTCGACGAACAAAGAATCGACGAGAACTATTTCATCGTTTCCCAAACGAGAAAATCGCCTATCGCCATTATTGCAGGTGATTTACTTTAAATATGCAAGGAAATATTATAGGGAAGAAGTTACAACGCGACAGTGTAACAGCAAAAATCACCAGAGTGACTATTATTAATAGAAGTTTCTGAGGAAAGTACCGAACATAAGTTTTCGATCATGGTACTAAATTTTCGCGAATGATGGGTTGATATACATAAGGAAATGTAACAGGCAAAAAATAATTCAATTTTGTATGTAATTTTCGTTCAGATGTATACGACTTAGAGTCGGGAGTCTAAGACCGTCAATACTTCACTACATATAAGCAGATATGTATATATTGTTACGGATTCACATTCTGGACAAGAGAATTTATATAAGTATTTTAATAGAACTTTGTACTATACAAATAATAAATATGGCAAGGTAAATGCTGCTTTATGTATTTTTAAGTGACAATGATATTTATACATCCTTATACTGATATTTATATCCTTATACGTCTTGTTCTCGAAATAAAAATTTATAAAAAGTATGAAAACGACAAGTGAATAAAAAACATAGGAAAATAAAATATTTACGTAACACATAATAACTTAAAATTAAATAATAGACGTGTATAATATGCAAACATATATATATGTTTATGTAGACTTTGCAATTAATATCCTTTTGTTAATCAAGACATTGCAAGTAGCACCGACACGTAAGAGGCAGAAGCTTTCAAAATCTGAAACACATACAATCGTTTTATATTAGAAAACAACAATCCACTTCCACAGAAGACATTTTAATATCTTACAGATGCAAAAACTTCCAACGATAAATCATTAAATTTTCCAATTGTTAATGTCAGTCGTTTTTGTGATCTCAATATTAAAATTAATAAATTTCTACTTTCGCTAGGTTCTGCATCATACCACAGAGTCTCGTAAGCTGCGTTTGCGACTGATTTGCTCTGCAAAAATAAAAAAGAAAGCTGCCAATATATAAGATCGTGCCGTTCACAAGATACAACATTTAATCAAATCGTTATAGATTGTGAAAAATATGCTCTCTGAAATTATGTTATTATACCGAAATGTTAGTACAATAAAAGTTATCTGCATAGTTAAAATTTATTTATATGTATATTACTAATCTTTGCAGCAAAGTATTTGATTTAAACCTTATTGCTAAGATATTCTCCAGCAAAGCAAAAGATGAACGCCTCCAAAGTAATAGCGATGTAAAAGAATAAAGATTTCAACAACATATTAAATCCTTTGTTACCGTCAATCGACTAAAATGTTGAAAAAAAGATTTTATTATATGTACATATTGAATATTTATAATTTGCTTTTAAATATATTGTTAATTTCACAGTATTTTATGTAATCATGTTATTTATTTCACATGAGCATTAAAAAATACATTAATGAAAGTACTTCCCATCACTTGTAAAACGCTACGAATTAATTCCAACACCTAATATATGAATATGTATATGTTACTTGTTTGACGCGAAATATTTAATAGACTTACTATCAAAATAACAAATGCTATACAACATATGACAAGCGTGTTTGTAAAAAACTGCATTAACGCAATATTTGAGAAAAGATTTTCGATATTATCTGAGAACGCAATGACATTTTGATGCTTGCAGATAACGGCGCTCTTCGCATCCTTATACGATTTATATTCATAGTCTTTTGAGAAAAGTTCGAGCAACCCTTGGCACACAATATCTATCTGCCCGCTTATATGAAATATCTAAAAGTCACATTATAAAATTGAATAGAACTTTTGTAGATACAAATAACTAGCAAATTTTCACAATAATACTACCTCCAATCACAGTTTATAAATCAATCTATAAATCTTGAATATTTAGACAAAATAATTTAGACTTTCAAAATCAACTTACATATGTGAACTTATATTAATTTTAAAAATCATCACATTTACATGCTACAAGTGATATTTAATATTCGTCTTGAAACTAAGTCAGAAACTTACCAATGTCATAATCAGTGCATCCAGCATCCCAATTACCCAAGCGTTGCTCAATAATTGTACAAATTGAATGAACATGACGATTTCGTAAACAGGAGAAAATTCATAAACAAAGGGGAATTCCATCTTAAGAAAGAGCTCTCCTCTGCCGGACTTACTATTAATGCTATTAAATTCCATTATAACGGCAACATAAACCACAACAGCAATCGAGTATACTCCGATAATCAACATCGAGCAACGATGAGAAAGATTTGCTTTATTCGTCATAATGCGTACATCGAAAGCGACGACATGACAGTTACGCCAATCTCGTGACATCGATGTCAAAATGTCATTAAATAATCTAAAAAAATTGTCACTATCGCATATCATGTAACAAAATTAGTTCCGATTGGAGATTACAAAGAAAAAAAAAATTGTAACTACGTAAATTTTTTATGTACATATATATGAAAACAAGATAAATAATTCCCAACTGCTTTTCCTCCGTCAATTTTGTATCATAAAAAATGTTATACATTGACAAATAATTGTTTTAAGATATATAAAAGTTCAACTTGTATCAATATATATAAATAAGTTTCTTACCTTTGATTCTGCCAGAGGATAATTAATTTTAAACAGAGCAAGCTGTAAGGCAGCGTGGTACTAACACTGTCTACCAGATCAAGAAAGTTAGCAGTTTCGATGCAAGCGACGATGTATTTAAATTGGAATGTTTGAGCGAAACCCAAGGAGATTGTCCAAAAAGTCCGAAATAAGATGCTGTGAGATCCCGGCCAAATCCCAATAGCCCGCAGCCCGAACTCAACCGAAGGGCTTATGGTTGTTTTAAGACCCATTTTAACTCCGATTATATAACAGGGCGATCCTGTCCGGTGTGTTTGACAATGAGCTTCTCTTAATGCCTTTAATAACAGTTGAAAAGTTATCACATTGTTACTGATAGTTCGATACGACGTAGAAATCTTACCACTTGCCATGCAACGTTGAGTAATCCTGAAGGATTCTAGAGAGTTCATCGCCCAAGTACAAACCCAGTGATCGTCGATCAATGGAAATTATTCATCGCACATATACCTAGTATATCGTAAGAAGAAGAAAACTACGTGACACTATGATTTCAGGTTTGCCGAAGGGAAAAAATAAATCATAGGTAATAAGTTTTGTACTCTTCCATGTCGAGTGTCCCCTGCAGGTGTGCAATTGCAATATTATTTGCTTTAAAAATGCAAAAGGCACATTTCGGGTAAGCTTATGCATCATAATGCGCTACAGAGTTATAATCGAAAGTAAGCGTGGAGCAAGGGAGGGAGTCGAATATCTTTGACACAACCGATGCACGAAGCATAACGCAGTGTTCTGTGTTCAATATTCGAGAGTGAAGATTTCAAGTTGCTTTATATCTAGTGCTGTGTTTTAAATAACATTTTTTTACTTTATAACAATTATTAATCAGTAAGTTTATTTTCTCAAAGAGAGAAAGAGAAGTGTTGATTGATGTAATTGCTTGCTATATGTAATATATGTTGCAAATAATTTTGTTATGAATTGGCCTCTTGTTCTTCTCATTTTTTTATTAATTGAAAAATTTATGACTATTCTGAAAACAAAATGAATAGCAAGAAATGAAAAAGTTAATTGCATAAAAAAGTGTTTTTATATAATATTTATATATAACATTTGTATATATATGTATAATTTTTTTCTACTTTTATTAAACTTAATTTAAGATATTGACCGCAATAATTTAATTTTTTAAGAAAAAGATCCATATTTATATAAGGTTTTTATAATTTTTTATATATTTTTAATATATGGCGTGTAACATCAACACACATAAAGATAAACAATTAAATTCTTATGCTTTTATAATCACGTAAAAAAAGTTAACATAAAATAATGTTATATAACAAAAATATGATTTTTTTATTAACTGTAAAGATCTTGTTGATTAATAAAAGTTATCAATTAAGTTACGACAATAATGTTTAAATCGTAATGCTTAAGTATTATATTACATATAATCATATCATTGCTATTATTTAAAAAAATTTCAAAATTCTTACGCTTGTAAAAGCTTCCAGAAATAGGTCTATGAATTTTCCGCCATTGTCAATTCCTTCTACCTTTTATTAATAAAAGCAAGATTTTATTCTTTGTAGGCTTTAATTCATCAAAGCAAACTATATCTCATTAAAAATGTCCATATTATCATAGTGATAAGTAGAACGTCTACACAGTAGGACATCTATATGATATATTCGGGATATTGCTGTGTACGATGTGTTCCCCAATTTATAAACTTATTCTAATAGCATTTTCGACCGAGTTTGCACCAACCTAGGTTGGAAAATGCTTTGCTATTGGATGACGTTACACGCTCTATTAATAGGAAAGCACGAAACGTTATTAGTTTAACACATCAGGTGCAAACACCAGGCCGAAACACCACAAGAAAGAAAAATAAATAATATTAAACTTGTATAATGCATTTATATATTTGTAGGACAGTTCAGTAGATAACTTAATGTTCATTTCGTCACATGAATCTGCTATTCATTTCTCATCCCACTTACATCAACGCAATTCCAAATCGGTTATTCAGAGCTATTTTCAAAATTTCAACTAGAGCACCATCCAGATGTCATTTTATCCTTGTTGTTCACCGAATGTTAAACAAGGACAATGAAGACCAACTGGAGCATGGTTAGTCTTCAAGATCAAAGTTATCGTAACAAAATTTTACAATATTCCATTTCATTACAATTATTTTCACGTATATCTGGGTTCACAAGTCGATTTAAAGTCGATTGATTTTTAGGATCGTTTGGTTTGATATCTACTAAATTTTCTATTGATCTTCAAAAGAAAATCGACATTTTATCGATGCAGCATTGAAAGTATCTTCTCGATAGCGTTGATAAAATGTCGATCTTTTTCAAAGATCAATAGAAAATGTAGTCAATATCAAATCAAACGATCCGAAAAATCAATCGATTTTGATTTGATTTCGACTTGTAAACCAGGATATCTAATAAATTTTCTCAATACTCTAAGGGCCTCAGCAAAATGGCTGACTTATAATCTTAAGACAATGCCTTACGACTAAAGTCTTTTGTCTTTAGTAACACACAATATTAACTTGTGACTTAATTAGTCTTAAAAGTGTACATACATATAGTGTGTGACATATGTATATATATATATATATCTTTAAAACTTAAGTCGCAAAACAGTTATTGTACGTTGCTAAAGACAAAATACTTAGATTATAAAGATTATAAGTCAGTCATTCTGCTAAGGCCTTAACCGTGCAGATTTTAACTAACATATTTTTTAACTCATAATTTTTTTTTATTCATTTTTAATACTTTTTCTCACAACTCAAACACAATCAAAATGAATCTGCAATTTTACATAACAGCTAACAGTATCTTTTAAGCAGTATGTAATATATAGATACTAATATATAAAATATATATTACGAATAGCCACCGTATAATATCGATAAAAATCGATTGAAGTCAGACACAAATTATCTTGCACTTATCCAATATACAAGATGTTCTGTAGTAGCGCTTAAATTAGATTCTTGAGATCATTTTGAGACAAAAATTCTAATACCAAAATATCGAGCGTTTAATAATTTTTGAATTATAAGCACTTAAAGTTATCGAATCATCTCGCCTAAAGTTCTCGCGTTTAAATGTGATACAACGGAAAATCCAATTATAATTAAGCGCGTGAATTTAGGCGGTATGATTCGCTAACTTTAAGTGATTATATTTCAAAAACTATTATACCCTCAACATTTTGATATTATTAGAATTATCATCTCAAAATAATCTCGGTAATCTACTGTTACGTCCTGTAGATGCTACGATTCTTTTCTTTCAAAAGATTCGGCTCCACGATCGCGACTACGGTTGGCGTCTGTGAGACTCGAATCCCTTGATAACGATTTGAAAGAACTAGAGGAACCAGACTTCCGCGAAAACTCATAAACGCCAATCAATTCGGAAAGAATAACAACATTAATGCAGAACTGGAAAAGCGGCAAAATTGCGAAATACCCTAAATGTATTTAAGTCACGCAATAATAAATACCCAAGCTGTCGCACGAGGCTGACCAGCAATTTCATTTTAAGAACAAAAAATAGGCGCCACATCGCGCCAAAAATCATAAAAATGGGACAATTTCCCACGCTAACGTTATCTAAGATCAGACTTGCGACTGACAATGGTTATCCTGCACGCAAAATTTATGACTAATATCCCGTTCTTTTTAATTCTTGAGATCGTATGTGGTCCAGTCCCGAGTCAAAGGGATTAAGTTTCTTGACCCAAAAGTAGGATCGACGTTCGCACTGTCCATCAGAACAGATGTCATAACATTCTTTCGGGACATTGACCCATATTCCGGGATCGTAAAGAGTGCGTTCAACTGACAGGTGTTCGCTACCATGCATATACCTAAGTAAGACTGAGTCTAACTGTCCTTTTATATCCTCTCTATTTTCCCTCATTGTCTCCTTGATCAAATTTTCCGGGATTTGGAAATACTACTTTTAAGCGTTGTTACGGTTTTTACGAACACCCTGTATGTAATAAAAAGATAGTAATAATGTATAAACAATTGAATTATTCTTTTTAAATTGATACATGGGAAAAAATATGCAGATATATATACATATACATATACATATATATATATATATATATGTAACTAAAATCTTGAAAATTTAAACATTTTATTATCAATATCGATAATAAATTGGTACATCACGTACTGTCTACATTTAACTTGCATAATTATTGTCATATCATCATAGATATCGACAAGCAAGGACTGGTAAAGAGTTTCTATTAATATCTTTAGCTACATGTAATGGGCATCTAAGCACATTGGCCCACAATTTTCGAACTTCAATACATCGCGTGTAATAATGATATATATGAAACAGAGGCCTTTATAATCTAGAAAAATTATCAAATAATAATATAATGAAAAAATACAAGAAAATAAATTTATAAATAAATAAACTATGTAAATATAAATCGAATATTTTTATGCAAATATACATATCTCACAAAGAAGGTACTCGAGTGTTTCCCCTCGATTTTGATGAGTTTTTAATATGTTATTTTATGAAATGATGAAAATAAGAAACACATACTTTTTTATACGTGCTCTTTTATACGATCATGGAGTGCAACATCCTTTAAAAAAGTCGGTTTTTTTATTTTAAAGCGAATATTGTAGGAACTATAAAAGATAGAAAATAAAGTTTAAAATAAAAGTTGAATGGTTTTAAGAGTACTTAATAATCATAATTTAAAACATCTTTTAATTTTTTATATTTTAAAAATAAAAAAATTTTTTTATTTAAACAATATTTTTAAATTATTGTTATAATGTCTTCTTGAAACTATTCAATTTTTATTTCTAACATTTTTTTTTATCTCTTTTTTTATCTCTAAAATTTCGATGATGTTCGCTTTAAAAAAAGAAAATTTATTTTTTTCTAAAAGATGTTTCACCTCTTGAAAATGCGATACAGTTTAAAAAATATATGTTTCTTATTTTTTGTCTAAAAATAACATATTAGCTTATTAAAAATCGAAGAAGGACACTTAGATCCCTTTCTTATCAGTTAAAAGATAGTTAAAAAATAGACTTATAATTAAAAAATAGTAATTAAAAAGTATATCACGATTTCTTTTGGAATGATGACAGTGTTGTTCCACATCAAGACGAGAATTTTATTAACAGAAAGTTCAGCGTTGGAATCTTACACTCGTAAATCCCTCTAGTGACAAGTCCATGATCTTTCCAGCCGTGATGGTAAGCCTTCTTTGTGATCTCAATATTATAAACAGGATAAGCTTGCATTCGTTTGGTTTGAAATCGTACCAGATCGATTCGTACGCTGCATCGCTAATCATTTTGCTCTGAAGAAAAATGTCGCAAAATGTGTTATCGGTGAGATAAATGACTAAATTAATAAAGCTTCATCTATGCAGTATACAAAGGAAAAGTTTAAACACATTTTGATTGTACTATAGAAATTATAAAAAAATTAAATTATTACAGAATGCGTTCTATTTAAATAATTACGGAAGTATTAAAATTAATTTATGTAATAATCACTTAATAATTATCCCAAGAAATATAGTAAGTAAATGTTGCATAACATAGAATGGTATATATTTAAATATAATATTTATGTCTCTGCGTTTGGAATTATTTAACATAACAAGCACTTTTTTAGTTTGAATATGACAGTATATAATTAGTAGGGATGCATTGCAACACATTCACATTGGAGAGGAAAAGAAGATTTTATCTTTTTTCTTTGTTTAAAAATGTGTTTTGTTTTAAATTGTTCCACGATGAAAATGCAGTGTAACATTATTTAAAATCGCCAGATACGTATACGAATTGCATAAATTAATGTCAATGCAAATCAAATATGAGAATCTCTCTTGTGCATTCCGACCTTGGCACTGAGATACTCTCCACAAAAGCAGAAGATGAACGCCTCTACCGTAGCAGCCATGTAAAACACAATAGCTTTCATTAATGACGAACTATCAATCGTATCCGAGTCTTGCGTACTTATCGACTGCAACATAAATCAAACTGCAATATAAATCGTTACCACCCTAAGACGCTGATTCTCTCCAGATTTTGGTGAACAATTATATGCTTACTGTTACAATCATAAACCCTAAACAGCAAATCACTAAGGAGCTTGACAAGAATTGGATTAGAGCTATGTAACAGAAAATTTTTTCAATTTGGTCCGAAAAAACAATGATCTTCTGATGTTTACCGATCAATTCCTTCATGATGGAAATAACAAAACGTTGATTGTTTTTATCGGAAGAAACGTCTCTTAATGCATCACACAAAATTTCTATCTGACCACTCGCATGAAGAATCTACAAAAATACACATTCTGTAAACACATTCTGTTCACAGAAAAGATATTTCACACCATTAGAGATAACAATTAATTGTTAATTAGATATATATATATATATATAATTATATAAGAAAATAAGAAACGTAACATATGATAAATATTTTGTACTTTAGAATATTAAAATAAGAAAAAAATAATTCATATAAACAAGTATCTGATTGTAACTGATATCTGATTGTTGTAATCTGATTGTTTTCAAATATTATAGCCGTCTATATGAGCGATACGCGCAATTATTAAATAGAAAAAGTGACAGATTATAAAATTAATATGTTCAGCTCTAGGTAATTCGCTAGTAATAACATTTTACATGCTGACAAAGAACATCAAAGTTCTTTCTTCCAATTATATACATAACATTGAATTATAGGATGCTGATATTTTTTTTCTGCTCTTTTTAATATTGTAGAAAAAGACTTTCTAAATACAATGTCGTTAAAAATACAAAAACAATTATCACATGATATCATCTAATTAAATAGATCTAGCTTAATAATATTTAAAAAAAACTCTTTTTTTACAGATTGCACTCACTAATGTGACGATTAGAGAATTCAATACGCCAGTCATGGCAGAAGATGCCAATTGATGACAAAACTCCAAACACATAACGAGCTCGTATCGAGGTGACTTGTCACTCTCAAACGGGAGCTGTAGTTTAAGCGTGAACTCACGAGCAGGCGTCTTGTCTCCATCAATGTTGTAATCATTACTATGGGATACGAGCACGCCAATACCATAGGAAAATGCCGCGGCCGAATGAAGTCCGATGATCACGTTGGAGAAATGCCGCGACAGATTTGCCTTGTTCCTCATGGTATGTATTTCACTGATAGCGGCTTCCCTCCAATCTGCAGCCATCGTAGCTAGGATATCGTAAAATATACTGCGGCAGTTTATTCTATCCGCGAGAATTGACTAAACGATTCACACTAACAATAAGATGAGAATATAATAAGAACAAGAAGAGGATGAGTTCCAGAAAGACAGTAGGTTAAAATAATTTTTCGTGTAAATATAGCTTCATGTAAAATCGGTTGTACATTGGCAATTATTGCGAAAAAATAGTACAATACATACTTGTATGGCCATATGACTTAACTGGTTAAACTAAAGATAATTGTAAGAAGATATTGAATAAAATCTACTTGAATAAATCTACTGTATCTTCTTTCTTAAAAATTTTAAAAATTGAGATTTTTGTTATATAATAGATAGAAGACATTAATCTCTATTTTATAGAAATATTGCTATAAGAATCGTGACTTTCAGGATTTGTACAAATAAACTCGATTTTTATCCTCGACAACGTAAAAGATGTTCTCTTACCGACTATTCAACCATAAAATAATCAATTTCAGGAACATCACGCTGTATTCCATAGTAACACTCAAACCGTCCATCAGATGTGACATATCGTCGGTTCCTAAATGAATAATAATCCACCAGTACTGGAAAGTCTGTACTATACCAGTGGTCAATATCCAAACACCCCGAAAAAACAGCGCATACGACGCATTAGGCCAAATCCCGACAAATCGAAGACCAATTTGCACCGAAAGAGCAACAGTGCTTATAGCCGTCATTTTATCGCGTCTTGATACGTCTTTTACATCGAAATATACCAATATCCGTTCATCAATTTATATTATTTTATAATATTTATAAAATTTGGCCAAAAATTCAATAACAACAATATCCAAAATGTAACTTAGAATATTCGTCGATACTAACATATAGCCATGGATTAAATATCTGAGTACAGATCTAAAACGACTCAAGAACGGCAAGTTGATTACGCAAGGGTCGCCAGACATAGAAATAATCACCGATCAATTGTAACTATTGAGAGTAAAAATGTTATGGCTGTTTATATTGAACATAGAGAGGGAATTGTATAAAACTGCAACAATTGAACTATGATTACGATGCTTATCTATATACGATAATTATCTTATTCTGTCGTAAAAAATATCGCCGATAGGACAAATTGTTAGCCTGAATAATGTAAGAAACGATTTTCCTCTACCTTCACGGGAGCAAGCACAGATCTAGAATAATAGTTCTATGAAGAAACGCTAAAATAACGCTTTAAAAAAACGCTCTTTTCTACGAAAAGATTATATAAGTGTAAGTGCTTCCAAATGTGCAGTAATTAGATGATTTTTCATGGAAAAACAGTGATATCATATGTGTGGTTTCCAATTTTTTTATTTTTATTTTAAAGAATTTTTTTTATAAATACGAAATTATTTATCTTAATAATTAAGTAGTAAATACAATCTTTTCTCTAAAATGCTAAATTTAATAATAAATCTGTTTGGTATTACACATGAAATTATTTTTCTTAATTCTTATAGCATTAAAATTTTCAAATATTTTTATATATTCTTGTATTTCCTGCTTAATTTTTCTGTAGTTCTAACAATATTTCTTTATTTAACGAGAAAACGACGACAAATGCTAGAATATAATATTTTAAATCATAATAAAATTGTATTAAATAAAATTTTTCCACTTTAAGTGTCACAGGATTAACTAAAATATCATGATAAAGGTTTATGTATTTTTTTATTTGTATACACAATCCACAATTTCTGCTATTACATTGGTACAATTAATTTATAAAAAGAAATAAATACCTTCTAACAGCGTGTATACATGGTTCTAACGATAAGTATATACATTTTTTTCAGTATTAAAATTAATACATTGCGTATAAAATAGATATATACGATGCGGAGGCTTTCAAACTCTGAAAAATTAAATAATACGCAATATAAATCAATTTACCGTGCATGTAGATTAAAAACATTATAACCCTTGAATATTTCCAGGTGGGTTCTCATGGAAACCATAGGGATTCATATAGGATATTCAAAATCCATATGGAAATCTATAAGGTATATCGTAATCTGTCTAATATTCGCATATGCATATACACACTTTATAACTTTTTTATTTAATTTTAAGAAACTTTCTTCCTATATTTTAAACCGCAAATTTTAGGATTCTGCATTGCTTATAACTTAAACAGACAATAAATTACATTAATTGAAGAAGTGATGTAGCACGTAACGAAGGAGATTCATAATCAAGAGATCCTAGGATTAAATCTTATTAAAGTGCATTTTTCAAAATCAATTTAAATAGTTTATTTCAGATAAAATTACTACAAAAACTTCTTAGGAATAATAAAATATGTAAATCTTACAAGTATAAATAATTTTTTTTCGAATATTGAATAATAATGTCAGCTTGAGTCCAATCCATTTAAATGAATTCTGACATAGAAAACCACATGATTTCTTACAGCAATCCACATAGGCTTTAAATTTTTGGCCCAAAATCCTTATGGAAAATATAAAATCTCATACGGATTGCCATATGAATTTCCTATATAGGTCCCTACCCAGTTTTTTTCAACAGGGAAACAAAACATTATTGAAAAAACGATATGAATAATATATTAGGTGTTGGAATTAATTCGTAGCGTTTTACAAGTGATGGGAAGTACTTTCATTAATGTATTTTTTAATGCTCATGTGAAATAAATAACATTCTTTCATTAAAAACGCTACGAATTAATTCCAACACCTAATAAATAAAAAATGTAATATATTTACTTATTATTTTACATTTAATGTGAAATAAGTGTAAGCTACTCAAAATTGCTTTCACGTAATATATTATTAATTGTAATTTTCTTTACTGTTATTCTGTTTAAAACAATATTAAACTTTTTTAATATTAATATTCGGAGATAAACTCCAATGATTAATTTTGATTCCATAAATAGTGCCTTACAAGACAAATCGAATATCACATATGATATACAATAATTCTTAACACTCCTATCATAATAAAAACGACATAACATAGATATTTAATATATATTATAACACAGATGTTTGTTATTAACTTATGCATAACTATAAAAAATCCACAATAACCGTTATTGAAATCTCACATTTGCGAATCCTTCCAGCGATAAATCCATAAATTTTCCCGCAGTAATTGTCAGTCGTCTTTGCGATCTCATGATCATAAATAGTAAAATACGGCTATCTTGAGGCTTGAGATTGTACCAAACAGATCCATATACAGCATCGCCAATTGTTTTACTCTAAAATGCGAATGAGAGTCAAGTGCATGTAAAGAAATAATCGACATTCTCGGCATGCTCGATGGTCCATTTTCACATTAGCAATTTCTTGCCCACCCAGATAACATCAGCTAAAAGATCATATATATATGATCTTTTTTTAATATTAACAGATTTAAGAAGAACAGGGAAAAACTAATAAATAATTTCAGGTACTTACCTTATTACTCAGATATTCACCGGCAAAACAAAAGATAAATGCCTCTAAAGTAATAGCGATGTAAAAAAACAAGGTTTTTACTAACATTCGAACGCCTTCATCTGTGCCCAACGACTGCAAGTCAAGAAAAGATCGGAAAGAAAATTCAATAAGTTTTATAAGAATCTTTATAAGACCTCAGACACGGGAATAGAAAGCAATCCTTTTCCACTATACAGCAAAAAGCTTTATGTAAGGATAAAAGAAATCAAAGATATCCGGTTAGTCTTAAAACATTCTAACAAAAAGAATGACTCTTAAAAGACCTCGAAGTCATGCGAATGCGTTCACACAACAATCTTTTTACTTCCTTTCTGTTTGTGTACAGAATAGTGGAGTTTCATGTCTACAATGCGATTTCAACGAACACGAATCTGAAACCACTGTTATTTTGAATATCATGAAATATATTGGAAATAAAAATATGTAAAAGGAATGGAAAAATTATTCGATTATTTCTTTCGTTACTTTTTATAATAATTTGATATAATAATTTGATTTTATAATAATTTATAACAATTTGATAATAATGTTGCAATTTTTTATGACTATAATGATAACTAAACGCTGAGATTGTGCTAAGAGAAAGTCATTCACTTTGAAAAATAACTTGTATCATTATACGTTTATTTACTGAAAAAAGTAATTTGTAAATAACGAATAATAATAACATTATTTGTTATAAATTATTTTTTTTTGTACGAAAATTAGAAGTGATGATTAAAAAGAAACGAGTTACAAATGCTGAGTTAATTTTTTTAGTAACTTTTCCAACTTTTTTTTTTACAAGGAATGATCGAGTGACTCTCTAACTTTGATGTTACCGTTACAATCATAAAAAAATTCGTTATTGTTAAATCATTATTACAGAATAGTAATAAGAAGAATAATGGTATTACAAATAATTATAATTACTTCATTCCCTGAATATGGTATAATACACATGACATATACATAATTACGTATATTCGAAGTAAAATTAAAAGTTTACGTTAATTGTTTCCAATTAAAAATGTATAAGATCTTACGTTCAACGATCGAATACAAGTATACGGATAGACATCATCTTTAAAGACAATATCTTCGCATATTTTGTAAAGTGCATTAATTAAGTGCATTGGGGAAATTTCAAATATGTACGTACGTAAATTTCAAATATGACGCTTAAAAAATTTAAACAAATACTTGCAGATCTCGAATACTTACAGTTACTATAAGAAATCCGATGCAACATATGATCAAAGTATTCGAGAAAAATTGCATCAGAGCGATGTGAGTGAAAAGACTCTCGATGCTCTCCGAGAAAGCGATAATCTTATGATGCTTATCGATTAAAGATTTCACAATGATAATGGATAAATCACGTTTGTTATCTTTGACAAAAATCTCTTCCACTTCTTGTTGCATAAGGTCTATTTGTCCACCAATGTGCAGCATCTGTATATTGTTAATTATTTAATTACATGACTGCTAAACAGAAGTACATCAACAAGTATTATACAAATAATCTTTTATTTTTAATATAATTTAAATAGTACATATTACTTAATTACACATATTACTTAATTACACATTATTTAATGTATCGATAAATGCATATGCTATATTAAAAATATAATATATGAAAAATCATATATATGTATATTATTAATCACATAAATATTATTTGATGTATGTAATAATGTATATAATAATAAATACATGTTCTATATTAAAAAATATAATATTTTTAATAACATATATATTTACTAATGCATTTCATTAATTAAATTATATATACATATATATATATATATATATATATATATAATTTAAATTATATTAAAGATAAAGATAAATTGTACTTATAATATTTTTTAATTGTTCAAGCGTGTACTTTATAATATAATATATTACATCTTTAATATATATTGTATATGAATTTATTGACAGATGAAATAAGAAAAAAATTTTATTAGATGAAGCGCAATATACACATTTGATAAAATTTGTATCGCAAATAGCGATAAATGTAATATGTATATAGATAAATGTAAAATGTATAGTATATATACGCGATATAAAGGAACAAATAATCAAGTTGACTATTTTAAATTTGTTTTAGATACATACTAAAATGTCTTCGAAATAAATGGATATGCCAGCCAGTTTGCGACAAAGCATCAAACGTCGTCAAAAGATCTTACCCAACTCGTGATACGAACAGCAATATAGAACAATTTTATTGCTCTAAGGGAACAACCCCAAAGAGAAATCACCCTACCTAAGCGCGAAACCCAACATGAAGAGCCGACGCTACGCATGCGCATAGATCGTAGATCGAAAACGCGAATGAATTGCAGAACAATGCAGAGATGCGAACCTGATAAACTTATAGAAAAGAGGGGATAAGGTTGAGCCCTGCGGGCTATGGGCATCGATCATCGCTACTGCGGATCGAGAATCTGTCAGTTTGGAATTGTCATGTCTCATGTGTGACATATGTGTTACCACTTGCGCCTACATTTCGTGTTATACCATTCGATTTAACTTCTACTCTTTTGTTTCTTGTATATACTTTTTTAAATTTTTTTTCTCCAGTGCAGTGCTTTCCTTACATTTCGTGTGTTGCGCATAAATGACGAATATAATTCTTTATGAACTTTCGATGAGTTAAAAATTCCTTGTTTTGTAACTTGTTTATTTGATTTAATTGATATTTTGTTAACTTTACATTAAAACATTTTAAGTGAAAATCGATGGATAAAACGGAACATACATAAGTAAAAAACGCTATATTCGATCAAAGCATTACTTCATGTCTAGTAATATTTCTTATGAATTCATATAACAATTTAAGATAATTAAATTGCTTATCAACTTAATTTATTATATATTATTACTCTAGCTTTGGTTTAGGACTATGTTTTGAGACCGACAAATAATCGATGCATATAGTTTGCTTGGAAATTGTATAAATTCGTAAAAAAAAAATATTATTAGGCATGAAGAACTACCTTGATTGAATATTGTGTTTTTTATTCATTGAATATTTGATTTATTTAATTACTAATAACTTGTTATATTTATAACACAATCTTTTTTTTATCTTTAAAAATTATTATCTTTTTAAACTTTTTTTCTCATTAAAGAACATCAATCAGAAAAAAGAAAGTAATGCCTAAATTCTAAACAAAATTGTAAGGTTCGTAACATATTCTCGTAAGATTTATAAGAATTTTGAAGTGTTTGATTTGTTTACATCTTTATACGATATTTTTACAGACAGCTTTTTATTAGCCATAAGATTTAGAAATCGTAAATATTTACGAATAATAATCTTACGTCTTATGATACATGCGCATTAGAATACTACAATAGTTACAAGTTCTTACGAATTTTACGAGAACAAGTTATGAGTCTTACGATTCTGCTTAGAATTGACCTATAATTTTCAAAAAAGTTGCCTTGAAAACTGTATCATACATATACATATATCCACGCACGTGTATAAAATTTGTAAAATTTCTAATGATTATTATCATGAGCTTTAACTCACATCCTCCGATAGAGATATTCTTTTATATGATAATGCGTTTTTATTTTTTTAGTGGAAATGAAAAGAATTAATTCTTAACTATTAATAATGAAATTCTCATTAATAAAATAATTGTTTTATTATTGAGAATTACTCATATTACAAAAATTATAGAAAAATATTGCATTATTAAATCGAAGAAAAATAATTGTAAGCGATTGTAACTCACCAACGTAACCAATAATGCGTTGAGCATACCTATGGCGGAGGCGACCGCTATTAGTCGAACAAATTGCACGAACATTACGATCTCATAGATCGGCGATTCGCAGAATCCGAAAGGCAATTCCATCTTTATTAATAACTCTCGGCAATCGTCATCACTCTGCTTGTTAAGATTGATAGAAGCGGTACTGTAAAGCAATACTGCTATCGAATAAACAGTGATGATCAATTTTGAGCAGCGATGTGCGAGGACCGCCTTGTCGATCATGGCATACATATTGGAATATTTGTGCCAATCGTTGGACATCGCTATCAGGATATTTTTGAATATTCTGCAATTTAATACTTCGCAACTGTCACAATATCGATCTAGGTTCATATATCGCGAAAAATGCGCTTCCACCAGTTTGCGATGACGAAAAAAAATCACAAAATCAATTGCCGAGCTAATTCTTTTCATCAAAAGCATAAGTTTATGACTGTCAAATGCATTCGAATTTTTACTTTGTATTATCAATACGCAGTAGAAAAATATAACATTATGTTTGTAGCATAAAATAATGTCTTCTCAGACGAACGAAAATTAAACAATAATTAATTATAAAGCACTTTGAAATAATCTTGCTCGGCAATCAATACACTTAACATTAATTTTTGTAATCTATCTTAATTAATTCTTAATCTGAATTAAATTTTGACATTAAAATATAATATTTCGTAAAATTATTATATATTGATGGAAGCACGTACCGATGATTGGCCCACAGGACGATCAGTTTGAAGAAAAGGAGACTATGTGGCAAAGTAGTACTTAAACCGTCTATCAGATTCGGTAACTCCTTGGTGCTGAAATGTGTCAGAAGGTAATAATACTGGAAGATTAATCCTATTCCCATTACCAATATCCAAAGTAGTTTAAAAAAAATCGAAGAATTCGGCCATATTCCAGTAAGATGAAGGCCTATTTCAATCGATCGACTGACAGTGCTAGTCGGTATCATCGCGCAAAACATTTCACGTTTTTTTATCTTTTCATTGACAAATCTATCAAATGGTAAATTTTTATTGAGGCTCCGTGTGATCACTGTACGTACTCGAAGAATAAATTTCAAGATATTAACAAGAAGATCGGCCAACCTTAACCACCGACCAATCGCATATGCTAAACGTGTCTTTTCATCATATGCTTAGTAATGCAGAAAAAAGTTACTACGATCGAACGATGATTGCAGGTCTTGACAGACGAAGAATCGACGAGACTGTTATTTTGTCGTTTCCCGAAATGGGAAAACTGTCTGTCGCCATTATTGTGGATGATTTACTTTAAAAATGCAAGAAAATAGGGAAAAAGTTACAACACGCTAGTACAAGAGCAAAAATCGCCAGAGTGGCCATCGTCAAACGAAGTTTCTGAATAAAATAGCGAACATAAGTTCCCAAATATGGTGCTGAATTTTCGCGACTGATCGGTGCACGTGCATAAGAAAATGCAATATGCAAAAAGCCAACTTCATTTCAATTCGGATGTGCATAATTTACATAAATTAAAGTGATCTTGAATCGGGAATCTAAAGTTGCCAATAATACTTTACTATACATAAACTGATATATTATGTGTTGTACATTCATCCAGGACGAGGGAATTTGGATAAATATTTCAATAGAATTTTGTACGATGCAAATGGTAAACACAAAGTAAATGTTATTTTACATATTTTTAAATGACGAGAACGTATATATATATATATATATATATATATATATATCCTATGTCTCGTTCTTAAAGTTTATAAATAAGAAATAAGTGAAATATGTATAAAGACAACAAATGAGTAAAATGTAAAAAAATAAGGTTCACGTAGCACTTAATGACTTAAAATAATACAATATACGTACATAATATTATGCAAATATGTGTAGGTAAGTTTAATATCTTTTTATATAAAACATTGCAAATAACACCGATAAAAAGATTTCAAAATCTGAGAAACGCAGTATTGTTTTATATTAGAAAGAACGTGTTTGGCATTCAGAAGCATTTTTTAATCTTACATTTACAAAAATTTCCAAAGACATATCATAAAATTTTCCGATTATCAATTGGAAATCAATATTAAAATCAATAAAATTCGACTTTAACTGGATTCCGCATCATATCAAGGAGCCTCGTAAGCTGCATTTGCGACTAACTTGCTCTGCAAAAATAGAAAGAGGAAAGAATAGCAAAAGATTAGCAATAAAATCACAGCGTTCAGAAAAATAAAATATTTAAACAGATAATTGCTATGAAAACAATCTGTAACCTGAAGATTACATTATCATATTGAAAAATTCGTAAAAATAAAACACAAATATCTGAAAGAAAAAAAATATATCGTATAGATAGATATAATTGTGATTCTCTACATCTAATGTCTTCAGATATGAGATCGCAATATTCTTAATTAATTGTTTTAAAAGCGCGTTTCATCTTGGTGCTACAGAGTTACAATCAAAAATAAAATAGAAAACTTCGCAAGAGTGAGAATTGAATATCTTCAACACAACTGAGGCGCGAAATATGATGCAGTGTTCTATGTTCAGCATGTTATGCAGTGTTCAGTATTCGAAAGTGAAAATTTCAAGTTACTTTATATCTCTAGTGTTGTATGTGCTGTGTTCTTCAATAATATTTTATTACTTTATAACAGATATTAATCAATAGATTTATATTAATTCGAAAAAAAGTGTTGATGTGATATATCTTGCAATATATTATCAAAAATTTTATGAATTGATTTTCCTTATTCTAATTTTCCTTCATTTGATGGGCTCTATCGTGAAAGCAAAATAAGTAATGAAAAACGAATAAAGTGCATAAAAAAAAAATTTTTGCAATATATATAAATATTTGTTTATGTAACTATTTTTACATTAGGTTAGGTTTTAGTTAAGGTAATTTTAATTCTAGATATTCATTGCCCAGCAATGATTTAATTTTTACACGATTTATATTTGTACAAGATTTTTTACAGTTCTATGTTTCAATACATAGCATGTAGCACTGATATATAAGATGCAGATGCTTTCAGAATCTGCGAAAAAAAGATATAATATCAATTTTGTTGTAAATTAACAATTAAATTTTATTTTATAATCACGCGCAGAAAGATAGCGTAAAAATAAATATATATAAATATAATAAAAATACATAATATATATAATAATAGAAATACATAAATATAATATATAATATTGTAATAAGAATTAAATTCTTTACAAAAAATTCTCTTACTGATAATAAGAGTTATTAATTAAGTTAAAGTGATACTTTGTAGTACCTAACCCTAAAACACATAGGTATATAGGTGTGTCTCCCAGACCCAATTCGCTTGCTTCATTTACGAAGAAAAGAAGAGTTTTATTTTATATTAACTTAACAATATAAAAATTTTTAGCATCACAACTTATGTAAGTAGATTTTTAAATTTCAAAGCTTGAAAATGAAAAAGAAAAAAAAGAGTCTAAAAATATTAATCTAAAGTTACAATGGGTCTTTTAGACCCATGGCGTGTTTTCAGAATATTTCGGAACGTGTGTTCTAGGGGTTAGGTATTATATTTAAATTGCATTACTACTATCATTAAGGAAAACGGAAATCTAAAAATTCTTACGCTTGTAAAACCCTCCAGAGATAAATCTACGAATTTTCCGGCTGTCATTGTCAATTCCTTCTGCGATCTCATTATCAATAACAACAAGATTTTGCTTTCCTTAGACTTTAACTTGTACCAAAATGAATTGTATGCCGCCCGATTTATAGACTTGCTCTAAGTGAGAAATAAAGTATTAAAAAATTTATAAAGTATATTCGCCCTTACGGAAATGAACTATTGGAAAACCAATAATCACTATTTATTGGATTTTAATAATGATGATTCGCTCTTTAATAGTGAGTATTTATTACCCAATACTCGGATTGTTCGTAATGATCACTTCCCAATAGTTTTTAACGAAGTGATTATCGATTCCACTAGTCGGATTATTTGCAATAATCATTTCCCAATAGCTTTTGACGGAGTGATTATTGATTCCATTAATCGGATTATTATGTGCAATAATTATTTTCCAATAGCTTTTGACGGAGTGATTATTGATTCCCTAATCAGATTATTTAAAAAAAATATTCCCCAATAATTTTTGACTGAGATTATTAATTTTCTAATCGGATTATCCGCAATGATCATTACAGCACACTATCTTAATAATTATGTATATGAATTATTATATTACTGGCTTTCAGAACTATCCATATAATGACTATTTAAATAAACTGCGTTTAATTATAATTCATTCCTATATCATTCAAGCCCATAATCAAAAGACTATAGTACCATATCAGTAATCAAAGTAATTACAATAATCATTCTTGTAGTCGAATTATTCGTTGGAAAAATTAAACTAAAATTTTTTTAATTTATAAAATTAAATATTCACGTATATTTTAACTATACGTGAGCTTTTTGACAATATCTATTGACCAGATATGTACAATTATCATCTATAAACATTCAGGATTCGTGAGTTATCGAAGAAATAGTTCCTATACGATCGCAGAGGTCAAACAACACTAGATGAAGCTTTGGATGGGTGACAGCTGGTGTAGCATCATGAAATTAGATCCCAGTTTCAGGAGGAAACTTTTTTTTTCATAATTTTGTCTGTTGTATATTCTGTAATACAAGGTGCGTCCCAAAATTTTCCCAACTTTTTCAATAGAGATAGGTCGGGTGGCGCCATCCGTGTGTTCGATTGCGCGTTTGAAAGGTACATCCCTAGCTGACTTCCAGTAAAAATTTCATGACATTTGGTTCAGTGGAAACGAAGTTATGGCGTCTCAAGTGTCAGTATGTTGTATACATCGGTACGAGAATGAACTTCGAACAAAGAGCCAATATTAAGTTTTGTTTTAAACTTGGTAAAACATTTACCGAAACCCATAATTTGATGAAACAAGTTTATGGTGATAATTGTGTAGCCCGTGCCAGTGTTTATGAGTGGTATACGCGATTCAAGAACGGTCGTGAGGACATAAATGACGACGCACATACAGGTCGCCCAAAATCGACAATTAACGAAAATTCCATCGAAGTTTTTATGATTCCAAGGGTATTGTGCACAAAGAATTCGTTCCAGCAGGCCAAACAGTTAATGCTGTATTCTATGTAAGCGTTTTGAAGCGTTTGGTGCACCGCATTCGTCGTATTCGGCCAGAATATCGCGAAGGAGGAAGTTGGCGCTTGTTACACGATAATGCGCCATCTCACCGTTCGACACTTGTCACTGATTTTTTGACTAAAAATCACATTTTAACAATCAACCATTCCCCGTATTCGCCTGATATGGCACCTTGTGACTTCTACCTATTCGGCAAAATGCATTTGTCCATGAAAGGAAAGCGGTATGTGGACGTAGAAGACATCCAAAGGGCTTGTACCACTATTCTGAAGGACGTGCCTTTGAACGACATAAAACACTCATTTGAAATGCTTTTAGATCGTGCCAAACGTTGTATTGAGTCCGACGGGGACTACTTTGAATAAACAATTTGAATTTGAAAAAAAAAGTAAACCGTTGTTGTTTTATTTCAAAAGTTGGGAAAATTTTGGGACGCACCTTGTATATGCTAAACACTAATATTTATTTTATATATGTGTTTGGTGTGTGTGTGTGTGTGTGTGTGTGTGTGTGTGTGTGTGTGTGTATACAGAGTGGTTCACTTAAATCGAACATCTTGAAAATTTCGCTTATTTTTGATAATATAAAAAAATGTTTCAAATGAAAGTGGAATGACTTCGAGGGGGACATATTTTGATCGCATTGTTTTATTCTAAGTGGAGGCGTCAAAAAGATATGAAGGTCACCTCTATTTTTTTAAATGGAATTATTTAATCTTTTTTAGATAATATGATTCCTCTAATTATTCCGCATGTAAAAGTTATAAGATAGAAATATGAAAAAATCAATAGTTTACGAGATATTTTATATTTTATTGTAGCACATATTAACATAAAATGTTAAATAACTCGTAAACTATTAATTTTTTGGATAATCGTATCTTAATATTTTTATTAACAGAATAATAAAATGAATCAATTCCGTAAGAACGTTCGACAATTCTATAAATGTGACTTAATGTTTATTTCTTCGCATATATCAGTTATGTATTTCTCATTTACATTAACGCAAAATCAATTCCTCTTATCCAGCTTATATTGTACATATCTATTATAAAATATAAAATGATCAAACCCGATATGGCCTATCTAAGCGTTGCTGAATCTAATTTGAAAACAGATTTAATAAAATAAGAAATCTTTCTGAACATTAATTGAAAATATGAGATACATTTTAATTTTCACGGGTGCAGGTACAATAAAGATTTAAATATTCATGTAAATATAGGCAGCAAGACTATATTAAGTACTAGGCCATACTGGGTACAGTTAAACCTAATATACATAAAAGCATAAGCAATAGGAAGAAAATAACAGATTTCAACCTATCAGAAACAGAATTATACCTACACTGCGTAATATAGGGTTCGATAAACTCTATGTTCCTCTTGCCTATACTTTTCATTATGCATTAAGCTTTCTTTTACGATATGAAACTGATCTTTCTCTTCTCTTTTTCTCACCTTGGAAGTGAGATATTCGCCACTGAAGCAAAGTATAAAGGCTTCTAAATTCACGACGGCGTAATAAGGTATAATCTTTACCATCAGAATATTTCCATCATGAGTGCCAAACGACTACGATTCAGAGACGAGATCCTTCGAACAAATCGTAAAATTCTGTTTGAAACGAGCTTGTCAGGTTACTCACAGTTACAATTACGAATCCGAGGAAGCAAATAACGAATGTGTTTAAGAGAAATTGCATCAATGCCATATAACAGAACACATCCTCGATACTGTCTGCGAAGGCAATAATCCTTTGATGTCTACTCACGATAGATCTCAATAAGATTATACGCGAGTCATATTTGTTCTCGGCTACAGGAATTTCCAGCAATTCGTGACATATTATGTCAATCTGACCGGCAACGTGAAGTATCTAAAAGTGATGATTTAGAATTGTCCCAAAGGCTGTAACCTGTCAACCTCTAGAGATCATTTAAGGGCGCACATTAGGGGTCTGTTAACTCCAATATTAGCACTCAAATTCCTCTGATGATATAAAATTAATTTTCATTGTAAAATGTAAAGATTTATTACAATATTAAGGCAATCAAATAAAATATAGCGAACGAAAAATTCAAACACTGAAATCAGCTAACATGTATTAATGATCACCATGATCGACGAAGGCACTTCTTCCATTGTGAAACTAGACAATGAATGCTCACTTTATAAAATTCTTTGGACTCGAATCGAACTCGCAAACAGCCACCTGCAGTGTTGCGTTCGACAAAAATTTCTTGCCTTTTAGATTCTCCTTCATATCTCCAAAAATGTGAAAATCGCATGACGATAAGTCCGGGTGCTCCAGCATTTCCCACTATTATTGCAATCATGCAATTTCCACATCTTTGGAGACCTGTATTCCGATTCTGTAACTTTTAACGACAGTGTCAATATTATTCTATTGCCGTTGCGCAGATATTATATAATATACATGATAAAAAAGCTACCCAACGACAACATAACGATACCAAACTATAGTTAAGAGCTGCGGAATCGGGGTACTAAAGAAGAATCTGAAAGATAGGAAATTACCGGACGCAGTACAGGAGGCTATATTTGCAAGTAAATTCGATCCCAGTCTAAGAAATATGAACAAGACATCTGTCATCTGGTTTTATTATAGAAAAAGCCCTTGCCCAACTACGATTATTAACATGTTAGTTGATTTCAGTGTTCTGAATTTTTCATCCGCTTCGTTTCATTTGACTACCCTAATAGTATCGCATATGTTGATAATGCTAATAGAATTATATTAATTATATTAACGTTTAAAAAAATTATATATGTAGGTAAAATAATAAATAATAAGTATCCCTACAGTACGGAATATTGCAGCAATATCGTGACAATATTTTAATAGTGCGCAATGTTGTAATTTTAATATTTTACAAGAAATATTAAAATTGTTCTATTTTAGCAGACAAAGGAATATTTTAGTACAATAATGCAGGAACATTTTATGAAATATTGCAATCCTTTAAAGTAATATTGCTGCAATGTAGGAATAAAATAGTGATTAAAATTGGGCTCTTGTCAAGAAAAAACGCAACATTCTTTGGTACGGAACCAACTTACTAACGTTACAATAAGAGCATTCAACATTCCCGCTAAAAGTGCCAATGTGAATTGCACAAAAAATTGCGTGACCACAACAATTTCATAAATCGGCGACGCATCAAACTCAGACGGCAATTTCATTTTGACAATAAGCTGCTTCTCTTCGACAAGTTGCTCAGAGCCCATAGTCTTTTGAACGATCATGTTACCTGCCCCAAATAAAAGTAACACGACAGTGTATGTACCAATGCTGTATTTTGAAATTCGATGAGACAAAATCGCTTTGCTTATCATCAGTTGCATCTTTGAGTTATTAGAGGAGCACTCATTCCAGTCTTCAGCAATCCTCGCAAGCATATCATAAATAATACTGAATAATGTATAAATATATAACACAACATATGCATACAGATAATTAATATACAAACTAACTAGTAGCAAAACTAATTTTCCAAAAAATAAAATTATATTTGAAGAAGGACCTTAATTTCTATTTTAAAAAATGTATCTAAAGCAATAATCTATCGCGATGTAACATACTCAATATTGAACTTTTTACGATCAAGTATCAAATTAACTGACTTTTTCAAATTTACATATTCAACTTTGAATTTGAAAAAATTCAGATATAGCTATAAATATAAAAAACCCCCCCCCCCCCCCCCCCCGTCCCTCATTTGTCAGTTGACACTTCCAACGAGTCTTACCGTCCGTTCAGCCAAAGGAAATTCATTTTTAGAAACAACAAGCTGTTCGATAAACACAGACTCAAAGAATCCATGAGATTTGGCAGAGTATCGGAACCGATATGAGTGAAGAGATGCCAGTACTGTAAGAACTGCCAGATAGTCATCGTCGTCGTCCAAACAATGCGCATTAAGAATTTGTACGAGGAATGTGGCCAAATGCCGATCATCCGTAAAGTAAATTCCATCAAATTGTCAACAGTGCTCGTAGGTATCATCTTTTTTTTCTTTATCCGTGCTTCTCGATTAATTGACCGATTCCAACAATTGTTACAGCCGCAGTCACCAGCTATCCTTCCGTTTAATCGACGTAGATTCGCAATTCTATCGCGAGTCTCTTGTAGAAAAAAAGATGAACCTCTTCTTATTGTGACCAGTCGTAAGTCACGTGCTCGCGTATTCCAGACAGTAATGTCAGATAGAATCGCGCAGCTAATATACTACACCATAACGCTATACTACACCATAAAAACTTTCTACTAGGTTGGCCTCATAGAAGCAGCGGATAAAGTGCTGCTTTATGCAGAATGACTACTGTCCAACTGCAATTATCGAAGACCATTATATGAAGCGCACATAAATGTGTAACGACTACTTTGGCCGATCAGCGGAGAAAGGGACAATCAGAGGTAAGAGCAATCACACGTATTCCATGTATTATATTGTTCGCGACATCACAGTCGAGATCACGAGACGTTTGCTTTAAAAATACACAACCGTAATTTATCAAATTGTTCCGCGGACAATCATGTGGAAAATTAAAATATAATTGTTCACAAATAATGAAATATAATGGTCAACTATAATAGTTCAATTTGTTGCGCCGAGTTAGCTATACATCATGGAGGACTCGAGCGACACTGTCACATCAGTCACTTGATCATTTCACTCCGACAGATTAAAATTTCAAGATCGTTTTAAAAATATATATTCGAGATTAATCAAAATATAAACTTCATACTTTATCCAAACAAACACATATTATATATTTTTCTCCTTCTTTCTATGTAAATGTAACTTCTGTGAAGAAATAACTTTTTAGAAAGTATCCTTTGTCTTCGAATAAAACTGCCGCAGTATAAGTAAATAAATATCATTGAGTTAACATGAATTTATGGCTGTGAGAATTCCAGTACCTCTGGTTCCACGATGATGTAACATGACAATTTTACAACGCGCATGTAGCGATAGCGGTAATCGTTGCCTCCGCTCCTAAAGTTACATCACATAATAAATTTTATCCGTATCAGTGGCAGTGGATGTGTCACTTCCGAACGAGAGCAGACACAAGATTCGGTCGTATCTCATGTAAATGTTATGCACTGCAGTCGTTTGAAGGGAAACGTATCGCGCAAAACAATCCTTTCAGAAGAACGCAATGATGGATGTCATTCCCGTTACGTTTCTCCAACTTTCGAGTGAAAATAAGAGGAAAATATCGTGCATATATCGTAAAAATTGTAATATGAATGTTCTCGATGAAAATCGACTCGATTCCATGACCGACGAAAAATTGCAACGCAAATATTTCTATGCTGCATGTACATTCTACTTGCTGCACATTTTGCAAGTCGAGCGGTTTTTTCGCTTGATGTTATTAAATTCACTTTTCGAAAAGATAACCATTCGAAAGGATAAATCGTAGATAGGTACAGCAACTTACAAATATTACTCGTTTCAAAGTGTGTTATAATCATTCCTATAAATCGTCCTTGCAGTTAAGTTATTGCAAATTGCAGACGTTTGGTCAGCATCCGCGGTCTCATAGGAAATCATGATGCAAGCAGATAGAAAGGTGTTGCGGACAAATACGAAATAATGCGAGCCATAAAAATTTACGCGCGCTTTGGGACGCGAATTTCAGTAGAAAAGCAAGATTGAACAATATCAACAATATCAAGTGAATGAGAAAATGTGTTTTATTCATAAATCTAGAATAAAAAAATCAGCGTGCATCTGAATATAAAAATTTCGAAATGAATATATTTCTAAATTCTGTACATATTTGTGTAGTAAAATTATACTTATTTTAAATTTAATTGTTGAATTTTATATTTTTCAACATAAAAATCAACTTTTGGAATTTAATGTTTAAAATTTCAATATAATTGAGAGAATCATGATTTTTTTCCCAATAAATTATAGAGCTCAAATTTTAAAAAAACCTGATTAAATATAAAAAATAGAGATTTAAAGGATATTGTTTTATAAAAGTCACATAGAATATACCACAGCTTCATATTTTTGTTATATAAAAATTTAATAATATTTCTATTTTAATCGCGAATGATGATATACATTCCGTAGAACTTTTAAGATATTGAAACCTCAAGAAAAACTAAATAAAAAGTTTTTATTTAAGAGAATTAAACCCTCCATTGCTCTCGCTCAGTAAACAAATAGTGCTCTCATATGAGCGTCGCGCCATGTCTATTGTGTCATTGTATTAGTGTAATGTTCAGTGCAGTGTCAGTCATTAAGACATAGTTTTGTAAAAACCAAAGACTTTAAAACATCGAATACCGATTCTTCAATCTGTAACAGTTACTCAGATTTGACAACAGTACGATTGTATGTATTTGCTCTCGTCATGAGTGTTTATACGGGAGTAATGGTGGATCAAAGAATTTTTACACATCGCCGTCATTATCTAAAAAAATTTTGAATCTAGAGAAGGTGTGGATTATTACTGTGGAAAAGGAACACAGGTAAGTAATAGCAAAGGTAAAAATCACATTCCATGATAATAACTTGGATGATATAGATATATAATATATATATTACAATTCATTTCTGTGTATAAAAATATAATATAATATACAAATTGATCATTTATACACTCTATCAAAAACAGTAACAATAACACTATTATGCAAGTACTTTAGAAATATTTCTCCTGTGTTCGAGAAAAATTTATTACTTTATATAATAAAAACTTATTACTTTTATGTAATAAAAATTTCTCGTAAAAAGAGACATAAAGATATTTTCCATATTTTCATCAAATTAATGTGATTGTCACCAAGTGTTATTTTCCCATTTCAATGATATACACATTTCAATAAATATTATCCTAACCAAGGAGAAATTTATATACAGAATGTTAAAAAATCATTCAACATTTATATGATAGATACACACCATATACTGAATAAAAAAGCCTTAGTGATCATAAAAACCTCAATCAATTCTGAAATATAAATAATTTAAATCTTCACGTATGCGACACATAAAAGAATAAGTTATGTAGAAAGCAATAAGTTATGATACAAAAACAAGCAATAAGTTAACATACAAAATTTTAAATTTTACTTTCCGACTTTTATTCACTAAAGCTTTTTTACTCGGTATGGTACTGAAATCATTTTTTAACACGCTGTATATGTATATTGATATGTATAATGTCACAAATCGATATGTACCTATGAGCAAGCATGGACGAAAAGATAGATCATTTGTTTTTATCAGGAAATTAATCCGTACAATTGTATTGATTCATTCGAATGGAAAATAATTGCACTATTCGTGTAGTGTATTTCAATGTCTACAATTATACTGTTAAAACAACACGCCATCAAAAACATAATTACGATACGTCCATGCATTTCATCGAAAAGCGTTTCAAATATTGAACGATAAAACAATGTAGACCATCGAATATTTACGCAATCGATCAATCAATGAGTTAATCGATTAACATTATATATTTACATGCCGTTGTAAGCTGGCCCGCCGCCACCTTCCGGCACGACCCAATTGATATTCTGACTCGGGTCTTTGATATCGCAAGTCTTACAGTGAATGCAATTCTGTGCATTGATCTGCAATCTTTCGCCATCTCCGCTTTCCAGCGGCACGAACTCGTAGACACCTAAAATCAGATTGCACACATTTATTTTTAAATTGCCCTCACATCTTCCGATGGAGGATTAGAGATACATCCAGAAACCAATCTCTTAGCTGCACGAAAATTATTACCGATTCTAATAACATAACTAACTTATGTGTTCTTGTCGATCCGACAATTCTTGAAAACTGTTTGATTGCTCTACGAAAATGCTAATGACGTCGCAATGCGCAGAATGATTTATTCAGCACGATTTATTCAGCAGACACATATATCCTCAGCACTCTACGGAGTATGAGATTTACGTCGCGAAGGTCACACCGTGCCCTCAGCCAGACAGTCGATAACCTGATCCCCACTTCTATTTTCTAGTGCAACAATTCTATAAGGAAGTTCCCAGAATTCCTCTCTGATACTCCGACTCGTCAGTTCCATGAAAGGAAACAGGAAGACACATTCTAAAGACGCGGAAAGGAAAAGCATGGGAACGAAGAAAAAATACATTGTAAAAATCAGATAGATGTTCAAGAAACAATGGTAAAAAGGCACATAAATTTATCTGATTCGAAGGTGTATATATGATACAATAGAATATATACGATGTCCGCAAGCCATAAAGTTTAAATTAACAAAAATATGCGATAAACTCAAACCCATAAAGTTTAAATTAAGAAAAACGCCCATTGTTATAATGTAGCATCGATTATAATTTTATATAAACAATATAAATTAATAAGGAGATTTTGAAGATTTAACAAAATAATAAAATGGTTCTTGTCAAAACCATTATTAAATTTCATATAAATTTTATCCTACTAGTTTAATTTAGCTCTAAAATTTCACAAAAATTAAATTTTTTAAAAGATATTTAACCGTAAAAAGATTACGGAAAGTTAACTATGAAAAAAGTCAAACTTAAATTTATTGATAATTTGTAAATTAATTTATAGATCATGGTCATTAGTTTATAAGAATATAGGCTTAATATCATTTTACTACAATATAACACATGATTCTTTCATTTCTAATTACATGGTTCTATCTAATTGCATCCTTCACGTACGATATTAATTTTGTGAATTACGAATATATATTGATTTTTAATTCCTCATATTACAGCAACAACATCAGTTTGATATTTTCCATGAAATTGTATCATTAAATTTACAGTAATTATAGTGATTCTGCATGCCTTGTATAGAAATTATATTTTATTGTAAAACTTATATTTAATAGTAAAATAAAAATATTCAAATAAAAAGTAAAATTTTTAAACATTATCAGATTAACAACTAATATAAATATTATAATTCATTTCCTTTATGAAAAAATTATTTATTACTTATTAAATGTATTTATTAAATTGTTTATTACATGTAGCAATAGTTACGTCAGCGAGTAAAAACAATTCCTGCACACCTAATGATCACAACTGATAGACATGTATTTGGTGACATGACGAATTCGCGCTTTTTCAACGATCTTTATAAATTAATATTTTGTTAATTATTGCAAAATAGCATTTTTTAATTCAGTTTAGTCTGCTCTATTTGCCCACGAGCATTATCGGACTTATCAAACATTCTGTATATATACATATATAAAATATATATTCTACTATAAGCAAATTAAAAAAAATTGTTAATAGATTTGATTATTGGAGCACTTCTATTATTACAGGATTAATATAATGTATAGGGAGATTTTTAAGGAACAAGAGAGAAGAAATAAATCGACAGTTGGCTGGGCTACAGGGCGTTGTTCGATTTTGGAGATTGAGCTTGGTCCGGGGTTGTCTAGCCATGCGGGGGTTGTCCGGGTAGCTCAGGTTCAAGGACACAACGATCGATAAACCCTCGACAAGACTGGAAAAAGGGGAAGAGGAGGCAGACGTGATTCGAAAGCGGAAGTGGAAGGAACTGGATTGCCTGCAGATTACGAAAATTTATTGCGAACGAAATGGATCTCTCTTGATAATAATATCTTTCAACTACTAAATAATTTTGCATCAGATAAATTTTTCGTGAAAAGCAACTGAACTTTAAATAATTAATAAAATTATATGGAAATGAGCATGTTAAAAATTCAATAGACTCGCACAACAAATATAATGCATTTACTTTTGCAGCAAATTTTAATGACAAATTTAAATTTAACTTTTATTAATAAATATATAATCAGTTTAATGTTTAGAAAAAATGCAAAAAATTACTTTAAAATTATCTGTTAAATATCTAAAACTATGGTTCACTTGATGCTACAAATGTTTTGATTTTTTAATTAAATATGATCAATTAATAAAATTCTTTCCTCCGATTGGTCAATCAAAAGCTTCAAAACATTTGTAACACTAAATGAACCGCATCCTAAAAATAAAATAGAACACAAACAATATAAAATTACGCAAGATAGATATAACAAACTCTGCAATGCGGTAAGTATATTATTTATTCATTCTCATCATAATAAATAATTTTTCTGGACTAATATAATAGAATAATATCACTGTTAGATAAATTGAGTAAGTTAGATAAGTTGTGATAAATTGCTTCCAGCAATTGATAAAAGAAAGATATTGTATGAAAAAAAATATTACATTATAATTTTAAAATCATATAATCGAATGAATAAAAATAATCATGAAGAAAACTATACTACATGTAATTATTAATAAATATATGTAAGAAATCATTATTAATATAATAATTGATTAATAGTTTAAAAACAATTTTTTTAATTATTTATTTAATATAAACAACATTTTTAATATTTTTTTGTTTTATTCAGTAAATAAATTTGAATATAATCTTGATATATAAAAATATTTATGTTTCCGCGCATATATCCTTTCGGTGAATTTATATCTCGCGAAAAAATATATATTTCTAGATTCGGGAATAATACATAAAAAAATATACATTTATATATTTGTCTTATTGTCCAATTTCTTAATTTTAAAAATATATTTTTTAATATATTTTTTTTACTTAATATATTAATTTCTATCAAAAACTGTAACACTGAAAAATATGAACCTTAATATTAAAATATATATATACTTTATGAAAAGAAAATAAATAATTTTTGTCTCTTGCAGTTTTTCTGTAAAGTTGATAGTATTTGAGTAAAAAATTATTCAAGACCAATATTTGGCAATTTTTAGTAATTAATATCTTGTTAACTATTGCGAAAATTGCAAAATGGTAGAGGACTTTTCGACTCAATTTAGTCCTCTCTACCTGCCCATAAAATATTTGGCGATTATTTCCAGACACTGTATATCTACTCATGTGTGTGAAAGAAAACAAATACAGCTTAAAATTCATATAAAAACTAAATATAAAAAAAAATAGAAAATAATAAGATAAATCTATAAACGCATATATTTTTCCATATATTATTCCTGAGTCTAGAAATGTACATTTTTAATAAAATAAATTCATCGAATGCCCGAGAACATAAATATTTTATATATAACAAGATACTTGATAAATATCCTGTTTAGGGAAGTGCCCTCCTTGACTATGTTGTCAAGATCATGACCCTGAGTGACCTCCAACAAGTTTTATCAGTCGCTCATTAATCGTTAAAAAGTTATTAACGAAAAAAGTTTGAAAAATAATGTTTTCTTTCTGCTATATATTAAAACCTATTCTATATCCTTCCTTACATAATGACTTTCCACGCAAAGCGACTTTCACGGAGCGTGCGACTTTCACGAGGCATACGATTTCCACGCGAAATGATTACCACCTACCTCCCCCCCCCCTGCTTCAAGGGCATACGACTTCCACGTGAAACGATTCCCACCCACCTCCCTCCCATCTGCTTAAGAGCACGACTTTCCATGCGAAGCGAGTTCCACCTCAGCTCGCAAAAATGCTTCGCGTGGAAGTTACCTCTGAAGCAAGAGGAAGATGAGGTAGAAGTCGCTTCGCGTGGAAATCGTGCGCTCCTAAGGGGGAAGTAGAGTGGAAGTCGCTTCGCATGCACAATTATAAAATATATTTTAACGCAAGAAATTTTTGTTCTATATAGTGAAAAAAGATATCATTTTTCAAACTTTCTTTCTTAATAACTTTTTCTTAATAACGAGTAACGAGCGGCGGCTAAAACTCCTATTGGAGTTGTTAAGATCATGACCTTGACAACATATGTCAAGGTCAAGGTCATTGGAGAGGATTCTCCTAAACAGGACATTTATCAGATACTTTATATATAAGATTACATTAAAATTTATTTATTACAAAACAATATCTAATTTTAAAAAATCAAATTTTCTTAGGCAAACTCGACTGCCCTCACTAACTGTCATAAATTATTCGCATAAATTGTAATAAATATATTCTACAAATCAAAATTATCTATAAAAAGTTTATTCAGTCAATCTACTATGTGATTCGCAAAAATAGAATTTACCTAACATTCAATCAAACAGAATTCATATGTGCACATTATGTAGTAATCATAATGCATTAATAAAACGAAATGTATAAACATGCAATAAACTGACTTACCAGCAGGGCAAAATCGACCTTCTGGACCAGCAAATTCAGTCAAGTTTTTCTTTACTGGAATTGTATCATCCATCAAAGTTAAATGGGCTGGTTGATCAGCTTCGTGATTGGTACCAGTCAGAGCTACTGACGACAAAAGATCAAAAGATACCTCGTTATCTGGTTTGGGATATTCTATTGGCGTCGATTTGACAGCCGATTTCAATTTCTTATAATCAGGACCTATGGACACACGATATGAAAATATTTAAAATTAACGTTTACAATATCTTTCAGGAAATTTCTTCAAAAACTTCTACATAAATCTGTTTTTACCTCCATGAGATAAAGTCCATGGTTCCCTTCCGCCTAACAGCATAGAAAAACCAGAGTACATTAAACCACCGTAAAGCCCAAGAGAAGAGTGGAAACTGGGCCTCATATTTCTTACGGCTTTCAATTCCTTATAGATCCAACTATTTTTTATTTTATCTGTATACGTTTTCGGCTCTATGCCTTTTGTCAGTGAGATATTACTTTCTGCGTCTACGATTGCTTCAATAACACTTTCTGCAGCCAACATGCCACTTTTCATAGCATTATGAGTTCCTTTAATTTTGGGCACATTTAGGAAACCTGCCGTACATCCAATAAGACAACCCCCAGGGAATTGAAGTTTGGGAATAGATTGGAATCCACCTTCCACCAATGCTCTAGCACCATAAGCTATTCTAGAATTAAGAAGAACAAATGTAGAAAATATGAAACAATATGTGCAAAATTTCGAATTAAAGACATCAACCTTTTTCCTCCTTCAAATGTTGGTCTAATACTAAGATGTTGTTTAAACTTTTGAAACTCTTTGAAAGGAGATAGATAGGGATTAGTATAATCCAATCCTACAACAAAGCCTACAGCAACCAAAGGTGTTTCTTCATTTAAATGATATAGAAATGATCCACCGTATGTATTTCTATTAAGTGGCCAACCAACTGTATGCTCTACTGCTCCAGGTCGATGCTTACTTGGCTCTATCTCCCAAATCTGTCAAAAATTATTTTACTTTAGAATGTAAAGCGTTTTATATTTATATAATTTTAAATTTGGTTATTGTAATATAATTCGGTGATAATCACCTCTTTCAATCCAAGACCATATGTCTGCGGTTCACAATCTTTTCTGAGATTCAATTTCTTCGACAACTGTTTCGTCAAATGACCGTGACAGCCTTCTGCAAATATGGTACATTTCGCATGAAGCTCCATACCTCGTTCGAATGTATCTTTAGGTGAGCCATCTTTAGCAATACCAACATCATTTGTAGCTACTCCTTTAACGGATCCATCTTCGTGATATAAAACTTCTGCCGCTGCATAACCAGGATATATCTCGACACCAGCAGCTTCTGCTTGTTCGCCAAGCCATGTTACTACGTGGCCTAATCTATAATTACAGAAATATAAATTTTTACAATCAGAAACAAAAATATATTGTTTACTCATTTACGAATATATGACAGTATTAAATTTCAACGATCACCTTACTATATAATTCCCATGGTTGTACATTGGCATTCCCTTGAAAATAGGTATAGATATCCTCTTCATTTCCGTGAGAAATGCAAATTTATCCTCAGTAACAGGAGTATTTAATGGTGCACCTAATTCTTTCCAATTTGGAAAAAGTTCATTCAAAGCAATTGGATCTAAACAAGCGCCACTAAGGATATGTCCACCAATCGCAGACGCTTTTTCAACAAGAGTAACCCTGAGTTCCTTGCCATGTTTCTCAGCCAATCTACGAGCCTGTATAGCTGCCGATAGTCCTGCTGGACCGCCACCGACAATTAGAATGTCGGTTTCGTCTACATATCTCTCCATGTTCACTTCTGATGGATAAAATGTTCTCAATGCATTATTTTATTGTATTATTTTAATAAATAAGAAAAGTCAAAGGAAATTTACCTTTCCATCTTGAATCTGTCTCTCTGGATTTCACTGTATAATGAGTGGTGATCTGAGGAAATTTGGCATCCGAGTAAGCCCTTTGAAATACCCTTTGCAGCTTCTGTACTGTCAAAAGTGCAACCAAAATTAAATTACAACATGCAAGTTCTCGCATTTAAATTAGAGCATTTCATTGTGTATATACATAACGTTCTACATAAAAGCATGTTTAGCATGTTTATAAACAATAAAGAAATTTTAAAAAATCTAAGGAATTTTTAAAATTTAAATAAAATTTTCAAAATTTAGTTTCAGTCATTTATACACAATCATATTAGGTGTTGGAATTAATTCGTAGCGTTTTTTAATGAAAGAATGTTATTTATTTCACATGAGTATTAAAAAATACATTAATGAAAGTACTTCCCATCACTTGTAAAACGCTACGAATTAATTCCAACACCTAATATGTTATCGATATATCAATTACAAAATTTTAATTTTACAATTTCAAAAACGCTTCTACAAAAATTTGTTTTTCGCAATATTCTCATATTTTTTCTCTTATTTTTTATTTTAAATAAAAATACATCGAAGTTTTTATGAACTTTTAGCGCTTAATAAGAGAAGCCTGTTCTTTTTAGCTGAACTTTTGCATCAGTTCATCTTTCTTCCTTTTCTCTCCAAAAGCCAAACAGGCCAAAGTTTGGAGGAAAAAGAGACAAAAAGTACAGAATAAGTGTGGAAAGTGGATCATTGAAATGCCGTAGTCCAATTCACGCTCACACGTTTAAAAATCATTTTATCCTTGTTGTTTGTCAAATGTTAAACGAAGACAAATGATGCTCATGAGTTGTCAGCAAGAATCAGACCACGGCCTTATATATGACACAGAGGACAAAGGGCAATCTTGTTTACATCACGTTAACGCAATTGCTCTGAGAGAGAATTATTAATTGATATTCGTTAAACAAAAAATGAAGGCGCCAAAAGCACAAAGCAAACAATACCAAGAATTTATTTTAAATAATAAACATTTATTGATGTGCACACGCGATTTATAATCATAGAACGAGCGATAAAAATATTTACGTAAATATATCTTATAATAAGACATTGAACGTCTTTTAATGACATTACATAACATCGCGATTTTTTTTTTATAAATCATTAATCATCTCTTGCGAAATTATAGAAATATAAATATCGTATTATTATGATAAAACAATCGTTTGAAAACGGAGCAGTCGGTAAATTCCAAACAGTACGATCGTCATTTTCGAGTATTGTTAATCCATTGCGGTATCTATTGCGATAAGATTATATATGCCTGCGAAATTCTACTGACCTTGACGCACTTACTGGTGCCGGACGCATTAAACACCGCGGAAGCCATTATCACGTACAAACAATAACGCACAATCACCAATTAACACAATGGTAATCTAACAATTATATCAAAAAAAGAAAGAGAGAAACCACAGCCTTTCATTATAGAGAAACTTGAGAGCGATCATCTTGGCTTTTTTATGAGATACCTGAAACTCCGTACATTAGCGCATTAATATCTCTTGTAGCAATATATGGAAACTTGTAAGTACATTATCTCGCTAGGTCATAGTAGCGTCTTGACTTACCGACGCTGAGTCGATCAATGGCTGCGTTCAGCGGACTCAACAATTGAGTGAGCGCTCACTGATGTATTCTTCCAGATCTAAAACGCTGATTAGATGATCTAAAAAGAATACATCAATAATAGTGAGCGCTCACTCAATTGTTGAGGTCTGCTAAACGCAGTCCATGTCAACAGAGCCGAAATTCCGTGTAGTAGCGCAATTTTGCAATAGATGGCGCTAGAATATGTTATTCAATAAAATCACTAGATTTCTAAGGCCGGTATTCATAGTCGATTCTTATTTCAAGATCATCTTAAGACGCTAATGCAGCCCTCTGATTGGTTCGTGACTTCTTAAGACCGTACTTAAGACGGTCTTGAATATAAAATTTAACTATGAATACTGACCTTTAGAAATTTTATTGACTTTATTACTTAGGACCAATTTCATCAAAGCCAATTACTTTATCCGCCGATTAACTTTGCGTATTGCCAACTGCTAAACTGAAAACTCATCATTTCTAATCTAATTTCGAAAGTATGTATTTGTAAAAAAATTTCAATGTTTTATTTATTATCTCCACACAAGTTCATCTTTCTTCGTTTTCTCTTCAGAAGGAAAAAAGAAGAAGAAAGATGCACTGGTATAAAAGTTCAGCAAAAGAACAGGCCTAATGCATCATGCGTGAAACAGAACCAACAGAATGCAACTATGTATGTACGTTACTGTCATCTTGCATTTCATTGAATCCGGCTCAAAACAAAAGCGTAATCATATTTGTGCGGACCCGCGGACCTGCATTTTTACATTTTTTTCGCGAGTGTCCCTACTGGTATTATACTGTAGCGTGCTGCTGGCATTTTTAATGCTTGGTGGTAATAGAAACGATAATGTAAAACTTAATTCTATTATTAAAAGTGTTAATGTATGTTTGTGTGTGCTTGAAAAGATATATTAATTTTTTTTATTATATATAATTGTTAAAGTACATTCTCATCTTGGTTTATAGAACGTAAGGTATTGTTTCTTGTTGGAAGGCGTACAGAAATCCTAAATATTTCATCAAAATGTTTAATGGCAAAAATTCAACGGATTCGTTAAATTCCACCAATACAAGATCTCCCAGGGAACGTAAAAGCTGCTTAAAGCATGCCTTGCAACAAACTAAAGTTTTACGTAAAAACTTGTTTTACTTCTTTTTTTGTTTTTTTATATTTAATATGCAATCAATTAATAAGTAATTTGCAGAAGAGAGGATCAATGATTCCACGATAAATAAATTGGATGAAGCCATAAACTTAGTTGACAATGTTACTTATGAAACAAGTATACAAGAAAAAGGTAAATTAAATTATTCTTTACATGTACTTTACATAAGTAAATGTTCTTTACATGAAAAACTAAATTATTCTTTACATGTACAATACTAGTCTTGTATATAAACATGCACAGTTTTGTATTGTAAAATGAAATATATGTAAGATAAACTGTATATATAACTGTATATATTTATATAAAAATTTGATACATATGTTTAAAAAATGCATAATGCAAGATATAATATATACGTTTATACTTTAAATCATTGAAACCTAATTGTACAACTTATGGTTAACTCTTAACTGAGATTCAACTTATTCATTGTCTCTAGAATTGGAAAGAAATGAGAAACAAGTTGAACCTCAGTTAAGAATTAACCGTGAGTTATGGAACTGGATCAAAGAATTCCATTTTCACAGTATCATTTCAACCTTGTTATCTAGCAAATATTAAACAAATGATGCTTATAAACACAATAAGCTCAAAACGTAAGACACTCATAATATTACCATTCAAAAGTTAGCAAATTTTTAGAATATATATATATTATTTATTATATTTACTCTTATCGTACAGAGAAGATTGGATTATTAGTGACAAAGCAATTCCTGTTTGTGCAAGTTTCTAAGTCTTTCAGTAATTATTACATTTTATTATCTCCAAAATTAAGTTTCATTATTTATTCTAGAAAGTTGAAAATATGAATTTGTAAAGATTTTTTTAACATTCTGAATACGTGAAAAAAAACAGATGGATTCTAGTGATCCATGTTTAGGTGGATGAAGCACTAAATTGTACCTTGTAAGGGTTAATCTTTATTTTATTTATATTTTCAGTTTCTAATCAACAGGAAGTTCTTATTGATTCACAAATGATGTCATCATCTTCTAAAGTTCTAAAAACCTGTACTGTTTCATTGACAAAGAGAATGCGTGACTATGATCACATCGACTTTTCACGAAAATTGGTAATTTACTAAAAATTATAATTATATGCTTATATTTATTTGTCTATTGCTTGTTTCTACTGATGTAATTTAATTTAATCTCAGTTTAATTAACTACGCTAGTAAAAACAGATATGTATTGTAACTATATTACAACATACACTACCAGTACTGAAAATTTAGCTTATTCTATTTAGGCTTATTCAATAAGTCATTAATAATAAATAAAAGTCAGATAAAAATTGACACAAATTACAATTGAATATGAAAAGAATAATTGACTATGGTAAGTCAGTTTCTAGCTTCTTCTGATTTATTACTACTGGCTTATTCTAAAATGTATGTACAATATACATAACATGAATTATAGATTTTCAGTATTGGCAATATATATTAGAACTATTTCTCTATTGAAATTGCTAACAAAATATCACATGTTACTATTTCTAAATAGCTTTATTTTATTATTTTTCTATTTCACTATCAAGTAGCTGTTATTGCTTATTGATGCTTTCTTAGTGACACAATATGACAAAGTGACGATATCTTTGATATTGGTAAACAAAAATATAATAATTTACTGTGTTATATTGTGTCATCTATATCTCTTGCTAGAAAGCACCCTATATCTATGTTTTATTTAGGTAAAACATTTGCAAGAAGCATCGGAAGAATCACAGTCTCCAAACTGGTCACTTTTAGAAAGACGAGTAACAAAATTATTCAAAAGGATTGCTAATAATAGCACATTATTAGGTCTGTTTAACTATTGGTATTATAAACATAAAAGAATTTATATTGCAAACATTAATTTTGTAGATATATATATTTTTTTCTTTTTAAATATTCTTTTTGGGACATATTGTTAAGTACTTTTAAGTCCACTGTTTTCTATATTCAAGAATTTAGCCAAATTTTTGTTATTATTATTTCAGGTACATTGGATCCTTTGGAGAAGAAGACAATAATTAGGAAGAAACCTGAACAAAAAATAGTATCACAAGTTGCACAGTTGACAATACCTGATAAAGTAGTGTCAAATGCAAATACGAAGGATGAAGATAGTGTGGAACGTACTGTGAGGAAGATTAAAAAGTTAATCACATGTCATTGTAAAGAAACAGGGAAACCACTTGATTTTTTTCAACTGATTCTGCATCCCGATGATTTCGGAAGAACTATTAGAAATATGTTATACGTATCGTTTCTCGTGAAAGATGGAGTAGTGAAATTGAGAAAAGGTATCCCCCCCCCCTTTTTTTTAGTAAAGTCACTTTCTTATCGATTATATAATAAAATTTAATGGTCGTTTTTTATCTTAGATCATATAAATCTTGTTGTGGAACCATGTCACAAGGAAGTAAATTCACAAGAAAAACAATCTACCAATAGAATAGGCATTCAGAATGTCATATCATTAAATATGGAACAATGGAGAGTAAGTTGAATCCTCAAAAAGTTCTCTATAATGGTTTTTTAATCATATCGGATTTCAGTTTTAACAGACAAGATTTTTTACTACTTTTACGGTTTCACATATATAAAAGAGATTTTATAAACTTTTGGTTACATATGGTATATTCTGTGATTAATTAAGTTGAAGATATATCAAACGTATTAAAATTGTGAAAAAATATTACAAAATTATAAAAATTCGTAAATTTTTTTTTAGATATTAAAAAAGGCATATCAAGTGGAACAACCAATGATTAATTTTGACGAAGAAAATTGATTATAAATATGCTTTCTTTACCAATATAAAAAAAGAATATTTTATTAAATTTATTTGTATATTTGTGACATTGCATTAGATTTTCAATAATATACTTTATTTTTTCACTGCTTACATTGAAAATTAATGAAAGATATATTTCGTATAATATTGCATAATGAATTTTTTTTTCCCCTAAATATATCAAACATACATCGTGATTACTGACACTACACACATATACAGATATATGGTATTAATTAGTGATATTTCATATTAATCACATCTACAGAGAAAGTCTAGAAGTAGTATATGTTAATGTATATTTTGATTGAATACATTCAAATAATAATTTTTCTAATAATTTTTAATAAGCGCTTTTATAAAAAGAAGATAAAACATGAAGTAGCCTTTCAAAGTAATTTAATAAATACAATTTATTGCAGTAATATTTCACAGTGCAGTAATATTTCTTAATAAGAATTCAATTTTTATATTTTTTCACTTTTCTTTTATGTTTTCAAACACTCTTAGTACTAGGATAAAATAAAATTTACTACATTTTGAGAGAGAGGATAGGTACCTAAAATCAATTTTGATCAAAACAAAACCGCATAGCTATATGTAGCACGATTATATGACCAAGTATCGATTTATCATCTCCAGCCTTGAAAAATAGACGATGTACCCTACGAAAAGTGGACGTTGCTATGTAGTTTACATCCATTTTATCAGAGGGCAGTAGTACGTGGCAACATTTGCAGTTTTGGGCCGTCATGTCTTCTCTCAGGTTTCTCTTTAGTACGTGTATTAAGTGTACGGTGTAAACTAGGCAACTGTCGACACTGGCCTAGTTTCCACCGAGAGTTTAAATTGGATCAGAATGTAAGAACCAATCAACTACAGTCGAGTATTTCCCTGTTAGGAGCTCCGCACAATAAAAGAAACAGAAAATAAGAATTTCAATCTATCAGAAATCATGTATTGTGAAATACACAATTTCTGATAGAAATTCTTATTCTCTGTTCTCTGTTCCTTTTACAGGATATGGTCAATGCGATGTTGCAAACGTTTTGAAACGTTTTTATATAGTGGAAACTAAATCACTATTCAACTGTACACACAGTTGCGATCGATTTGGACCAATTCGGAAGTTCACGCGCTTAGCCTGGATCTGCAATAGGTTTTTTAGTCTTAAACTACAAGGAATGGACGAATCATAATCAATTATCCTCCTTGCATTTAACTGCAATTGGTCAATTTCTTATGACTTAAGACTTAAAACATCTATTGTAGATCCAGACTTAAGCACTTCTAATCATTATTCTGTCTTTATCATTCATTAGAAAAATAAGAATTAGTAAAATAAGAATAGAAGTACTGAAAACGCTGAAAGCGTCTAAATCGACCGCAGCCACCATGTTATCCCTTCCACCATGCTCTGGTGACTGGTGTGATATAGAACTTGAGATGTTGAGACATGTATGTTTTGCAGGGCAGCAAGATTGATCCGGTAGAAGCCAACTTCGAAAAATTATGTTTTATGTGATAGGATTAGGTCTAGGTGACGCTAAGGATGTCACTGTCAAAGGATTCGAAATTATTAGGAAATGCGACCGCGTCTACCTGGAGTCTTATACCTCTGTCTTGACAGTACAGCAGGAAACCTTGGTTTGTATTATAAGGTTTGTTTTTTTATTCCTGCACTAAACTATACTAGAATTATTTTTCGCTGTTACCAAATATTAAACATATACCTATCTTATTTAAGTTTCAAAAGTGTACAAGTTTAGTCACAAAAACAAATCCATAGACATGTCTAGATCAAAGATGACGCAAGCTTGATTTACTGTATAGAGTAAAGCATTCGATTGTGAATCTTGTATTTAAAGATATATTAAATGTAATTTTTATGTAACATGTATCTTACATTAGGAAGAATTCTATGGACGTTCCTTGATAGCAGCTGATCGCGAGCTAGTGGAGAATTGTGCGGACGAAATACTACCAAAGAGAGAAGATGAAGATGTTGCTTTTCTGGTTGTAGGAGATCCTTTCGGAGCTACTACACATACAGATCTGGTTTTACGTGCAAAGGAGAAAGATATACAGGTAAATAGGACAGTAATATTTAGAATCATTATTTTTAGGAAATATCAGGATCATTTTACATTTTTATATGTATCTAGTAAACATTATTTTCAAATATCGTACTTTTAATTAGGTGAAAGTCATACATAATTCGTCAATACTAACTGCAGTTGGTTGCTGTGGTTTGCAACTCTATTCATATGGAGAAATTGTTTCAATTCCATATTGGATAGACACTTGGCAACCGGACAGTTTTTATGAGAAGATAGCTTCCAATAGACAGAGAGGGCTGCATACACTCTGTCTCTTAGACATTAAGGTTAAAGAACCTACCCTAGAAAGTATCATGAAGAAAAAAAAGGAGTACATGCCTCCAAAATTCATGAGTGTCAATGAAGCTGCTAGTCAGTTGATAGCGATACTTGATAATAAGATTCAGGATGGCCACAAAGATTTAGGTTGGTGGTAACAATTCTATTGTAATAATTTTATTGGAATGATATAATAATAATGATAATTATATATAATAAATTGTATAATAAAAAATATGGCAATTACATAATGATTATATAATCACAAATAATAATATTTAAATTAATAATATATCTATATATTATTTTTTCATTTAATAGCGTTTACACAGCAGAGCTTGGTAGTGGGCTTAGCACGGGTGGGATGCGAGGATCAACATATTGTCGCTTGTTCCTTACAAAATATGACGCGTGTGAACTTGGGACCACCACTGCATTGCCTCGTTATACCGGCTGAAAAGCTTCATCCCCTTGAACTGGAATTTCTAATGCAGTATGCTCTCGACAAGGATCAATTCAAAGAAATGATGCAACAATCATAACTTTTTTTTATCTTAGAAAAGATAGAGTAAATTCTATGTTTTGTACAGCAACTTAAAATAAATTAAATTGTATATTAAACTATTAAAAAATATATTTATCTTAAATGCAAGATGTATAACAGAAACTTGCATTCTTTTTATTCTTAATGAAAATATGCTGACTTTTTTTATTTTTTCGCAAAAATTAAAATCTATATTATATATCTTTTCTAGAAGCAAATATCAATTATATTTATATTTATTTTAACTCTTCGTGGTCACAAATGGTCACACCAGTATCACAATTAAAGCACATTTAACGGATTGCTGTATTTATAGTTTTCGTTCTATAAAAGCATAAACGCCTTTTTTATGTTTTGTTGTTTCAATTTTTGATAGTATGATATCACATGATATCGATTATCGATTTTTATTAAATTAAAAATGCGGTATTTATCCGTAAATTTTTTTCTCTTATTTTATCGTTTACTTATCGTAAAATTTTGCATCAATTTTGGTTAGTTTAACTTCATTATATACAAAAATTAGATATTTCTATGGTAACTCGATTTACTAAAGAACCACTTTAATTGTTCGATATTTCCGGCCATGTAACGGGTGATCGATTGCAACCGAACCATATCGTTTCGTATATGACCGTCACGGAAGGCAGAGAGAAATTGGCGACCGCGCACACCGTGTTTATGCGAACAGCATTATTATTCCATTCGTTCTGGCCCGGTTCTATATTCAAAGCCGTATATAATTCTGCGGCGGAGTCACGTGGCCGTGCGCCAGGGCAAACTAATCAATGGACAAGCATCGACCACTATGCCGACGAGGCTGGTATCGCATATCGGTGATTCAGTTGTGCTACAGGGGTGCACTCGCTCGGTGGTGGCAGCCCTTCCGTTTTGTTTCCTTGTGCAGCAGGTACACTCAGTTTCTGGGACGAAAGACAACGATATATCTGCGTTTTACGACACTGCTCCAATTTATGTTCTCGCATGCTTTAGCAAGTATACGGATTTGTACGAGCACTGTTGTCCCGCGATGAACGTAGCACTGTGATCACGCACATGTATACTGTTACTCACTGTAAATTGTTTCTGCAAAAAGAAATATAAAGTACAATTGTAATATTTTTCTTGCAATTATTGTACCCCCGCACCTATTCAGTTGGTTTGAAGATATCTTTATTAGTAAACTTATTAGTACTAGGTAAATAAATACGCTTTGTTATACATATAGAATGTAACCAAGATATAGAGGATCAAATAGAAAAATTAAATAGAAAAATAAAAAGAAAAATGTACATATATTTAGAAATTTTTTTATTAAAAAGTTACCAATAATTCAATAGTCTTTTGTAAACATAATATAATGAATTTAAAATTTAACGAATATAACATATATGCAATAGATAATTACTTTTTATTTATCCATAAAATTGTAATTTTTATGTATTTTTAAATCTTCCTCCTCAAAATGTTCTAGAAAATTTTAGACAAAAACAAACTCTTCTGTGATTTTTTCTTGACGAATACTTTCTCAATCAATTATTAGAAGATTAGGATCTGTATTTTTAGTAATATTACGCAAATTCTAAAATAATTCTAAAAAATAATTCTAAAATAATTTTTTTCATTTTAAATGTCTAGAATGCAAGAATTATACTGAAAGAATTCCTCCTTAAAAAAAAAGTAATTGCATTTCATGATGCTTGCGATGTGTTGCAGTGAAGGGAATGCGGCAGCGAAATTCTACATATATATAGAAAATAATTGAAAATACTATACATGCAATAAAGTGGCACAATGCTAAGTCCAACTCCGACGATCGATCGTTCCAATTTGCGTCCTGGCACAGGATACCTTATTGCGCCGCGGGTACCTCACGGTCTCGCGACTGTTGTCGAGGGTCTCACGAGGGAGGTCCTACGTCATCGTCCCGAGGATATATACGTTTTTGCAGCTCGCCACTTTGAAAAGTTACTAAAGTTACGTGAAGAGTACCATATCAAAGAATACAGTAATCGCAGGTTTAGCCATGAATTCAATCGCGATTTTAATTTGTGGCCTACCAAAAAAACTCAAAATATCGAAAAACCTTCAAACGGCAGTTGGTCCCTGGAAAAGGAGATCGAGATCTTCGAGAGACGTGAGAAAACAGCCGTTGACACGGAGGAGAGCCAGGAGGATGTCTCTACTGACAGAGAAAATCGGAAAGCTTCAAAACAAACATGCTCAAGAGGACCTGCGACTACGAAGAAAACTTCAAAGAAGTCGAAGGACAATGAGACAACGTCGAACGCTCGCGCGACGAGGATCATCTCTCAAATGACTGCTCTTCCTGGTAAGAATATCCAAACTAAGGATATCAAGCAGGAACTCAGAAAAAACAAACTGAGTGGCGAGAAATCTAAAGCAACTGATAGTGTTGAAAAAAGAATTCGAGGCGATAGACGATCCAAGACGAGAGCTACCAAAACAGATAAAGGTCCTGCAGAAGAGGTCGAATGTACCATAACGACGATGAAGAGTAAAACCTCCTCACGAAGACCACTGAAAAAAGTACGTCGAATTGAAACCGAGTCCGAAACTGAGACGGAACGTGAAGTCGTAACCAAGGCTGGACTCGAAAATGGGTATAACAATTTTTACTTTACTGTAATATAATCTATTTTCCTAAAATTATTTATTGTAATTATTTATAATTGTTTAATTTTTTTTAAATTTTTTAAATTTTTTATATTTTTTTAATAAATATATATTTTAGTAAATATTACGTAAATAAGAGAATTTGTCTAAACTTTTTTTTTTAAATTTCAGACATGCAAGATCGAGCATCAAGAACGACGATACGATTCGCGAGACAATCATTCGGACAGGAAACAGGGAGAGAAGATCGGAAGCTCCGCTCTCCGAACATTCCTCTGAGAGGAAAGTATCATCGAGAGCGCTTAGTATGGATCGCATCAGGGCATATGTATTGCGTAAATTTGCGAGCACCGCGAGCTTGGAAGTTTTACGATCGCCTACATACGTGGAGCAAGTGCAGGAAGTAATCGATCGCGCGGCGCCAATTATCAAGGAGAAACTAGAAGAAATCGGAAGACCACGGGGAAAACGTTCGAGATCTGTCGACCTCGCTTGGAATGACGAATTGCTTCATCAGCACGTTCGAGAAGAAAAGAGACACGGCGATGAAAAAGAAAGTGAAAGAGGAAAGAGCGGAAACGGGATGGAGCGAAAAGCTGATACCAGGAAGAAAGAGGAAATGGAAGATTCTCTTGAAAAAGAAGAGACGATTTCAATCATGGAGAATGAGGAGAAGAAATCGAGGAAGCGCAGCATAGGATCGGGCAAAAGATCAAGAAGGCGCGAAAATGGTGACTTCGGGGTCGTCGATGAAGTCGACGACAACTCGAAGCATAATAATAAATTAGAGCATAAGTCTAATGCGACGCACGACACCTTGGAAGCGAGATTAACTGCCACGCAGAGCATCTTGGAAGATATCTCAAAATCAACATCCGAGTTGGGCGGTGCTCGCAGAAGTGATCCTGCCGGAAATGAACTATCGGAATCAGAAGTGATCTCCGATCATGTCGTTTCTCTGCCTGTCGTGAGGCCGCCATCTTCTAGAAACTCCAAGAGCGCTACTAAAAACGGTTCGGATTGTCTGACGCTGCCGCCCATCTCACCGGAAGCTCCTAAATCGACAAAGAAAAAGGACGAGTTGTCCTTGCCAGTTCTGCTGACAACAGTAAACAACGGCAATCATTCCGCCAGGAAATCACAGGAGCAGGATGTTTCAAAGGACGCAGAGGAAGCCTCAACGATGTACGACATTACGAGTGATATAGAGGACATAGCGGGTTTTCCTGAAAACGATCACGAAGATGCGATCGTAGATATAAAGCAGGAACCTGACAGTGATCGCCAGGACCTGCTAATATCAGATGTCAAATTTATCAATGAAGAAGGACGTGGAAGGAACGAGGATATAGACAAAGTTTTTGATGAGAAATGCGAAAGTCTCGAGGAGTTTGAGGAATTAGAGAAATTGGAAGAAGGCAGGAAATCGGAGGAAGTCTTTATAGATAGTTTAAATATTACACCGGAAGTAGCTGACGTACCACTAAGACCAGACTCGTTAGAACCTGTTGAAGAAGTTAAACTTGAAGATGGTTATGCGAATCCTGCACAAGAGAATGCTTTCGATAGATTGAAAGATAAATTGATCGAGATCGAAATGGCGGAACGCAGTATTGAGAAAGCGTTGGCTTGCCAGGTTGCGACGTGTGACATTGACGAAATGACGAGCCAAGCGGAAAAGTCGGTAACTGATGGGAAGATAAATGAAGCAGGAGAGCCGACTAATGAGGCGGAAGAAACTGTGAATGAGATACGAAAGTCTATGGACGCGGCAAAAATACCGGAAAATAATAAAGGTGACGAGGAAAGGAAAAAGAACAATAATGATGAAAAAAGAAAATCAATGAATGATATAGAAAAGATAAAAGATGTAGCAGAAATATCAAATAAAATGGAAGATTTAAATATAGAAGATAAATTAACAAATAAACCAGAAGAAATAGAAAGTGAAATAAAGGGATCGACTAGTAGAACGGAAAATTCAATAGATAAATTAGAAGCAAACGAAATTGAAAAATTGAACGAAAATGAAGCACAAAGTTTGAAAAATATAATAGAAATATCAAAGAACGGAGCAGAAAAGATAATTGACCAAACGGAGATAACAAAGGTAGCAGAAAGTATGACGAAAGCACAAGATGAGAGATCGATAGATGAAACTGAAAAATTGAATGAAAAATTATCAAATAGCGTAGAAGAATTAGCAGTTAAGATCCATGTAAAAAATGTGCAATCCATAAACGCAAGATCGCCAGATAAGGATTCTCAGATTACTGAAGTAGTCGAAACAGATGATAATAATACAACGGCATCAACGGAAACAAAACCTGAAAATGCGACGAATGAATTTTCTCAAAGCACAACTTCTGAAAGTGCTGCGACCACGAGCGAAAGCTCGATAATGAATCTTTCCAATGAGAACAGTCAAACGAAAGCACGGAAGAAACGTGAAAGCGATAAGTTACCAATGATAACGCCGCTTTCTTTAGAGCTCCCGTATGCTTACGTTCTCAGTGAAGGTTCCCCTTGTGAGATTCCTGATTCCGTGACAACTGTGATCATTCCAGACAAGCCGTATCTTTCTCCCGTTACTCTGAAGGATGAGGATTATCAGCTTGAATCGACAAATCAAAAAGAGGAATCACTTACACATTTTAATACGGAGATTTCCAAAGACGAAAAACAAGATAAGGATCAGCAAGGATATGACATGGAAGTTTTTGGGGAATATATTCGACCAGAAGCCACTGTTCAGTCCATTGATTCCGATGTTGTACGTAGCGAAAAAGGAATAAAACCGAGTCAGGACATAGTGATCGTCCATCAGGACTTGGATAAAATTAAAGAAGAAGGTGAAGAAGAAGTTGTAAAAGAAGATGACGAACGAAAAAAAATAGAGAGCCATCAAGAAAAGGAAAATGATAAAGAAAAAAATGTAAAAGAGGAAGAAATAACAAAGCTTGCGACACTGGAAAATATCATGGAGCACGAGGAGAACGAAGAAATTAATATAAGGACGATTGAATCCAAAGATGCTGAGGAAATTTCTTCTGGCGTTCTTGAATATGAATCTTTACCTGATATCAAAGATTTAACGATTGATACTGTTTTGACAAACGAAGGAACAGCAGACTTCGCAGCTGAATCCAAAAGCCTGTTGGAAAATTCATCGGAAGAAAGCGGAAGTACGCAGAATACTCACTCGACTACGAGTGACATTAAGGAAAGTACTACGAGCAATCAATCGATTGAGAGTCCAAGTCCGGACAGACCAGTAGTACCAGAATTAAATCTGGACTCACTTCAGGATAACACGGTGTCGTCTTTCAAGATAACGACAAACGGAATAGAGAAGGAGGACAACGACAGAGAAAGCGATGCTACGATTTCCTTGGTCGAGCCATTGATTTCGGATGAGAGGTCAATGAATCGGTTGGCCGATCATGAAGAAAAAATTATTACTGAAGGATTGACAGAGAGAGGTCTACAGTCAGAGACTGATCAATTGTATCATGCAGAACACATGGAGTACAAATGGTTGGAGAAGGATCCGTTATCTACAGAAATGAACCTGGAAGATGAAACGAAATCTGAAGAGAATAATATTGATTTGAAGACGACTTTACCGGAAGACGCTATACAAGTCGATTTGGTTTCACAGGAGAAAGCGGAAACACAGGAATTAGGAAGCGAGGAAGAAATCGCGAGAGAATTGATAGATTTATTGAATAAAGATATACAACTTCAGGCTGAAGAATTGGATTTGAAAAAAGAATCTATAGATAATGGACAATCTGAGAAAAGTAATTTAGAAATAGATGATGAATCTAATCAACCGTTGTCAGCATCTATGCATTCGATATTAACTGAACAAGAAAAGAAGGAATATGAAGATTCTTTCCATGAAACAGATAAAATAGTAAGGACTGAAATGACTAGTAAATTATCAGGTGACATAACGGATATCAGTCAAGATAAAGATAAAAACAATGCGATAATAGATAAAGAATCTGAAAAAATTAAATTGGAAATGGTAAAAAAAGCACGTATAGAGAATTCGCATGTTGCACCTTTAGCACAATTTGAGCAAGATGAAATATTGGAAAACAATGGTAGTTCTGAGATAGCTGATGAAAACATTACAGTTAAAAGTAAACTTGATAATATTAATGCTGATCATATCGATATTCAGAAAAAACTTGGAGACAAACAAACAAGTATGGATGTTCCAGACAGCCAAAATAACGATAGTAAAATTAAAGAGCCGAAAGCAGAAAATATAAAGCAGGAAGAAAATGAACAAGAAGAGTTACAAAGTCAGAATAAACACGAACAAGAAAAATTAGAAGCACGCGAGGAATATAAACAAGAAAAATTAGATGTTGAAGAAGAAATCGAGCAAGAAAAATTAAAAATTCAAAGTAAAGATGATCAAGAAAATATAAAGATAGAGGAAAAAATTGAATTAAATATGACAGCATCTCCTTTAGAAGTAGTAGAGTCAAGGAAAGACTCAATAAATGAATCGATGAAAAATGACGATGGGAATGAGGACATTAAATCAAATAATAAATCCATTATTGATGATCAAACAGGAAAAGATATGGAAACTGAGAAGGAAGAGAAAAGTGAAGACCTTTCAGAGAAGGTAGAGAGCGTCCATGGACCAATTATGAGCGCAATATCAGAACAATCGACAGAAGATCATTCTCGCTTTGGATATTGGACTATGGGAACGAAATCGTCGACTGTGGAAACAGTAATTGAAGCTTCAGATTCTAATGCGAGTACAGAGAAGATTGTTGCTGATGAGTCAGAAATCATCGCGGACGAATTGCTTATTCAGAAAAAAGACTTAGCAGCAGTTGTAAAAATTCAAGCTTGTAAGTAAAATGCAGCATTTTGATAAAATTATGTTGTGATTCTTCAATTATGCTGCGTTAGCAGTATAAATAACTGACCACCGACTTTCTTATCTTTTATTACGCTTAAATAATATAACAAGGCCATAAGTTCACGAATATAAATAACATTGCAATGTCATTAATTTTATTGAGATTAGAAAGTGGAATAATGCTATTTTGAGACATTTATCGATATTGAGATATTTATTATTTAATAAATAATAAGAAAGAGACAGATAGACAGAGAGAGAGAGAGAGAGAGAGAGAGAGAGAGAGAGAGAGAGAGAGACAGAGAGAATAACGAGATTATTTTTTCAAGGTATCCGAGGATTTTTAACGCGTCGTCGCGTGCGAAGAAATACGAGCTTAGAATTTCCTTCTAGTGACGTTCCATTGACGCAGAAGATTAGATTTAAGGTAAATATAATTTTTATAATAATTTTAAGCCTTGATCTCTCAAAAAAGTAGTTGGATTAATATTTCAAGGAAAATAATACTAATTTATAATATAATTAAGCGTTACATAATTGTGTAAAAAAATTAATTTCTGTTTGTTCATATTACATAAAAATTAATAAAAATTGTATAACGATATACTAGGCCTAATAAAATAAAATCTTTTCTAAATTCTTATTGTATTCTATATGAAATACGATAATTTTGCACATGATTGTTTAATGTATTGAAATTGATCTTGGAATTGAGTCCATCAGTTTTCCTCTGTTTTGCCGAGCAGAACAGCTGGACGCAATATTTCGCACGCCACACCCGTCGGAAGTTTATTACGTAAAAGAGGAAGCGGCGGGTCACTGCTAAACGTCAGCGCTTTCATGATTGCAACAGGCGGTTTGGCAGTAAGACTGGCTTGGCAGATAGACCCGAGTTTTCCCTTAAAATAATTGTTTCTTAAATCAGAATTGACGTCCGTGGAATTGATGTTTTATGAATGTTGTTTTTTGTTACATTTCCTTAAAAACTTCATGCCTCAAAATAAAATTTATTAACACTAATCAATTATTTGTTAATTTTTCTTTAATAACAAGTATTTTTCTTTAATATTGATTAGATAATCGATTAATTAACATATTTCTCTTTTTCTAAATAAAAATCAGTAATGTAATTGAACTTCATGGTAATGTTTAGAGCGATCATCTGGTACCGCAGGATACTTCGAATCTGCGAGAAGCCAGACGTCTTCGACGAGAAGAAGCTCTGCGGAATACAACACTCTCATTGGAGAATGCCTTTGCGACAGGTCGACTTCAACACACAGGCGAATTTCACGATTCTGTGGCGTTGCTTCCTTTCGATCTGCTGAATAGTAAAACTGATTCAGTCACTTCAAATGATTCTTTGGATGAAGAAGTTGATATTAAAGAAGCTAATATACCTGATAATGCAAAATCTAGTGCCAATGAAAGTGATACAGTGTAAGTAATAATTCGTAAAAGAAATGAAGAATGCATCAATTGAAGTACATAATATTCTTAGAATGTTATATGAATATTATTAAAAATTAAAATAGTATTATTATAATCTTTTAAAAATATTATATATTTATTAACATTATGAAAATATTCTATTGATATTATATGTTCACTTCATATAATATCTTAGTTATTATTCCTTTAATATCCATGGAATATTATTAAAATATTTATTAATATTAATTATTATTATATAAGATCGCAATGTAAATTTACAATAAGTAACAACAAGCTTTTATCGGTCTGAATTGGATCTTAGTGCTTAAATAATATTTTGGATTTTAGATTTTATTTACACATCCAATTCTACAATTTTTTTTTTACGCAACGAAATCATTTTCAATCTTTATACGCAATCTTAAATTGGACTAATGCAATAGTTTTACAAATTATAATAACATAAATATTATTGCTATATTTTCTTATGTTTATATAATATTTTAATAACATTAAATATTATTATTTTTTTTAATAATTATATAATATTATCAGCAATTAACATATAATCGTATCTATTAATATTTCAGGGGAATACTATTTAATATTATATAATAATAGTAAAATATTATTAAAATGTTACATTCAATATTCTAAGAATACGCCTAAAATATTACTTAATATTAAATAATATATTTATAGGGTTACTCTTTAAATTATAGATATAATAAACTGTGCATTCTCCACATATATAAGCTTCTTTGTGCTCCCATTAGAAAGAAAACATAATATATTGAATCTACATAAAGTTTTAGATGTTAACAAGAATAATAGCCATCTTTGATCTCATAGTAATGCGCAGTCTATACTTATTATTACGTATATGTTTCAAATATTAGGGTAAAGTCGCCTATTATGAGATACCTTTTTTTAAAGACTTATAATTTATTTAATTTGTAACCTGACTTTTTACCTTTGTGTCAAATTTATGGGAAATATATTTAAGTTTTATCGCCAAAAATTAACAATTGATAATAGCTTGTTGTATGTAAAATTTTTATCAAAAATACCGATTTTGATCATTCAAAAAAAAATTTCCTAATATGAGATACAAGGATTTTTTCTTGTATGAAGTGGTATCTCATAACAGGAAACTAAGGAAAAAATAAAGATAATTTATATACACACTTTTATTATATTATATACAAGTAAGAACAAAGAATTTAAATGTTATACATAATAATTATATAATTTTCCGATGTGTGTGTGTATGTGAGTGTGTGAATAATTTTAACAATAGAATTGTCATTTTTAACATTTCGTTCGATAGTGCTTTGAGATATTGAATTGTTTAGATGCTCTCACATTAATTAGAAACACCCTGAGTATCTCATATTATGACTTCCATGCCTTACGGTTTCACGATTACCAAATCTTTACAGTTAAATCATTATATTATGTGTTTTTCTATAAATACGATTTCATTCTATCACTGTTTGCAGATTTTATTACCTAATATTTATTTTTATATAATAAAACAAAATTTAAAAATTAATCTCAATAAAATTTGGCAACATTCAATTTCATAAATCTTTTTTTGCAACGACTACACGCATGATCTAATAATGAATTTTCTATTAAACAGATTTTACACTAACAGTAAAAAGTTCATGATAGAATCAAACATATATGCTTATTAGTTTAGCAGAAACTTCATTATCTCATATTAGGAACCTATTCCATAATAGACGACTTTACCCTATTTGTTATTTAGTGTCTTAAATTAAAAACTTTTGTGTAAACATCTTTTGCTACTTGTCACAGTCGCGAACATCGGACGACTTTCCACAAAGGCAACACCTTCGTTGATCCCACCTTTCCAATCGTGATGCATCTGCTGGCGGATGCATCCCGCAATTGCCACTTCACGGTCAGTCAAAATTCCCATTCAGATTTTAATATAAATGCTAGAGGAGCCAAACCCATGGAACCGACTGTGGACATTGTGATGCTGGGTTATCCAAGAGACAATGAGAATCAATACCTGAATTTCATAACCAGCGTCGAGGATCTGAACTCCAATATGGATTCCTTAACTCTGCACGATGTGATGAAAAGCACAAAGAACATCAGCGACGCTCATCCTTCAACAACCTTCGGAGAGGGTAGTCTTAGGGAGCCATTGGCCCTTCCAGGAGTTTCTCAAGGTGTCGTGATCGAAGAGGTGACCAGCTTAGACGAAGTCGTCTCGTCGGAGTCGACAAAACCGTCGACCGCGCCGAAGACCTCGTTGGATACAAATAGCTCAATGCCATCTGAGGAATGTGCCCTCGAGGACGCGAAGAATGATTTAGGGATATCTCCGAGAACTACGGATACAACGGAAGACCGGAAACAAGAAACTGAAGGACAAGAGTCTGATCGCAACCCTGAGAGTGTTGAAGACAGCGACGATGCAAATAAAAATTTTAACGAGTTCTCTGGCAATAGCCGTGAGCACATAGAAGAAGAGAAGGATAAAACGTGAATATCTTCATGAATCATGTATTCGTGGAGACGTGTAGGCTGACATGAGCAGGAGTCGCGAATTGTATGATCGACCAATTGATTCCTCCCATTAAAATTGTTAGGAATTTGCAAGACAATGATTGTTAGAATTCTATTGCACATTGAGATATTTTGCAAGAAGCACTTGCGTTTTATATTATTCATAACGCAAAATTCAGAATGTTTGTTTGTTTATTTATTTATGTAGAAATAAATAGACGGTAACGAGAAAGATATCACTCAGGAATAGTAATTAATGTATACGAAAAAAATTATGACACATAGTGCTCAATTACTAATTTATATACGAGGGACATGCAACGAGCTGTAAAGTCGCAATTTCGCTACACGATATAAGCGAGCAGTCTCTTTTTCCGCTTTTTACATAGTTTGAAATTATATTGTCTATCTTTGTATATGCAAAGAGCATCAAATAAATTGCATATATAAGATAACTCAATTCGCTTTCACTTTAGAATATCTACCATAAAAAATATTTAATCCAATCAACAAATATCGATAGCTATAAAAATGCAAATTAAGTATATTCTTGCTATAAAATATAGCTATAAAATTGCAAATTAAGTATATTCTTAATAATAAGATACTTTCAACGTTTTTACTGCATAATTATGGCCTATGAATTAATTACAAGTTAACTTAATGACGCAAAAATCTTAAATTGATGGAAATAATTGCTCGTTTTGCTTTATATTTCGCGTTAGGATAACTTGCTATTTAGTGGCTGGCTCCTAGAAAATGCAAAAGTGAAAATACAGTATAGAGAAATTTCATCACAGTGAAGTGTTTTATATTCTTTGAATTTCTGTGATTGCTAATTATGTATCCGTAATAATCAAAAAGCTTCGAAATCGAGCTGACAATGTTTTGCAATTTGGATCACGCAGAATTAATGCAAGCAGCTCGGATGCGGACCTTGGTACATATTTTTAGTGCCCGCCGCGATCTAAAGAGAGAAAGAGAAGAGAGAAAGAGACGAATGACGTATCAGTATCGTGGTCGTCTCGAGCGTCCAGTGAGCGGGGATCCAAGGTAAGGGCACGACGTCGCAGTGACGTCATCGGGCGTCGCGACGCCGTCGTCGCCGCCACTCGCTACAACACGCGTGCAGGCATCACCGAGATCAGTCGTAGCAACCGTTTTCTTCTTTTCTTTCTTTCGTAGTGATCGTCGTGTATATCATCGTTTCCAAACTCTGTCACGCTCGCTAATAGTCGCGAGCGATCTGCTACCGCTGCTTTGTCACGTACGTCCAGTATCTTTGAAAGGTAAGCTAATCAACATTCGCGAATGCAGCTGCGGATAGATTGCTTCGTTCTGAGAAAGTTTTCAAGACAATATCTTTATCGCATTCTTTTGCTTCACCTTTCTTAATTGATATTTGAGTTATCTACGTATTTTTAAATATGTACAATTTGGCCTTCAATTTTGGTTGATTTTCACAGTCATGAAAGTGGCATTAATGAATATTGAAAATGATGAAATCGATTTCTTTTAAAGAGAGCCTTTAATTAATAGAAGATGTGTCTGCCATTATTTTAATGTCTATATTACATTAGACTTTGCAAACTTCCTAGCTATTAATATTATTATCGATAAATTACACAGTGAAGATCTCTCTCTCTCTCTCTCTCTCTCTCTCTCTCTCTTCCTTGCTCTTTATTTTATATTTTTATAAAACTATAGTTTTACCTAAAAATTTTATATTAATTAAAATACAATATTATTTAATCTCGCCTAACAAAAATAATATATATGTCCACTTCTCTATCTTTAGGAAATGTATAAAATCACCGTGCAATTTTCATTTGTGAAATCAATATCCCAATATAATCTAAACTAATATGAAACAAAGAATAATAATATATTCATATTAATTAACAAACACTAGAAATATCAATTATAAATATAATTTATAAAAACATTTTGTTAGACGCAAAATACGTGATGGAGAACGAGACGAAGCGCGTCATGCGTACGCGCGCGAAATTTACGAACGGGATCGTTATCGATGTCCGAGCCGGCCGATTGGATGACGCGTATCCGAGTATATTTTCGTGATGATGAGCATCGGTGAAGAGTTATGCGCGAATACGCAGAGATCAAACAGCGGACGCAAACAAATTGGAATGTTCTTGGCCGCACGCGCGCGGACTTTCGTCGCACTCTCGCGAGCATCAATCATCAATCAGCGTATATTGGCCTCAGGACGACGAATTCGCTGTGACGCGCATGTCGACCGCACTCACGAGACCAAAATTAATGCTATCCCAGGCGCATTACGAACACTTTGCGAGCTCCCCAATACAGCGTTCTCCCCTGACACGATGCGATCAATCAAGCCGCAAGTGGAAGAATAAATGTCCGAATGGTACTTGAACAAGTGTATTGTATAAAGTTCTCTAAATTAAATTGCTTACATTATATTTCTCAATGAATGAGCGTATCGTTCAGGAACAGAAATAAAACGAAAATTGAAAATACTTTAAGAGTGAAGAAATATTCTGGCACTTGATTAAATTTAATATAACGTAGTGGCAACTTTTTCATAAATCATGCATTTTTTCTTATTTGATTATAAAACAGATAACATGTAAGGTAATAATGAAAAATAGCATACATACACTAAGAGAAAAATGTATTAGATATTAATAATTATTTGAGTAGCATTAATATAATATTTATTTACGGAAGATAAATATTTGCTAAATAAAACATAATATTAATAGATAAATCAAATCAAAAGCTAAAAACGCGAGCCGGATTTTATATCGCTTTGCGAGAAAACTAGAGAAAGAATGCAGTTCAGGAGCAATTTGAATTACCATAAAACGTGAAGCCACAAATTATTTTTATTTTTTTTTTTAATACATATTTACCTTATTATGAAAGAATGTATCTTATTTTTTATACACTGAGAGAAAAATATATTGAATTTTAATAAATATTTGTTTGAATAGTGCCACTTGAATATTTACTAAATACATATTTACTTTATTATGAAAGAATGTATCTTATTTTTTATACACTGAGAGAAAAATATATTGAATTTTAATAAATATTTGTTTGAATAGTGCCACTTGAATATTTACTAAATACATATTTACTTTATTATGAAAGAATGTATCTTATTTTTTATACACTGAGAGAAAAATATATTGAATTTTAATAAATATTTGTTTGAATAGTGCCACTTGAATATTTACTAAATACATATTTATCTTATTATGAAAGAATGTATCTTATTTTTTTATACACTGAGAGAAAAATGTATTTATTTGATTCTTGTACCAAATAAATATATGTTTACATTTAGTAAATATTCAAGTGACACTATTCAAACAAATATTTATTAAAATTCAATACATTTTTCTCTCAGTGTATAAAAAATAAAATAAATTCTTTCGTAATGAGGTAAATATGTATTTAAAAAAAAAAAGTAAAAATAATTTGTGGCTTTACGTTTCATGGTAATTCAAATTGCTCCTGAACTGGATTTTTTCTCCAGTTTTCTCGCAAAGCGATATAAAATCCAGCTCGCGTTTTTAGCTTCATTTAAAAGCGCGCGAAGGCCGTCCCGGAGCTATCGGGTAATCCGCGCTCACCCTCTGCCAACTTTGTACGAAATTAACCCATCCTCGGATGCGTGAAATAAGACATGAAGGTGATCGACGGTTCGGAGAAACCGAACGGGCCTCTTTTGCCGGCGGGTTATCATCGCAGAACGCATGCGTGATAGATCCATCTTTCGTCCGAGGCGGATAAACCGCGCTCGCTGAGCTAACTCAGCTAACGTGTGTACCTCTTTGTCGTGCGTTCGTTGCGCGTCAGTTTCCCGTTCCGCTTCTGGCTAGGAGGACGCGCGATAAGGAGATCGCGGAAGTGAGCGCAAAAGTGTTCTGCCAGGAAAAACGATCGTGTCTTTTTCATGAGATAAAATTCCCGCTTCCCAGAGAATCGGGAAGATCTTGCTCCACCTGCTCTCTACCAATAAATCATCGTGGAGAACATCGATCCGAATTTTACTGAAGACTTTCATAATTATTTTTTGCGATTCATTTCGCAGATGTCTAATCGCGATTGAGGTTTCCCAGAAGATCCCTGAAATAATAGGGAGACCTGGTTTTCCTTCTGAAGAAAATTTTTACTGAGAAGGAAGCCGCTCTTTTTTTGCCATCGATATATTTATAGTTGATCGAAGATACCCTGAGGTGATTATCTATCCTATTTCCGTTAGTGGCATTATAAATAATCAACGGATTATCCTGTCTGATTACTCCGTTTTGGAACAAATCTTTAAATACATCTTATACGAATCTTCATTCGGTTTTTCGTTCAGAATATCATTCCGATAAATCGCCAGAGGAACTTTTGAATAAGTCTGTTCTTTCGGGAATGATCTTTACAAATAATCAAGAATAGCCTGAATTGTTTTCGCTCTTGGGATCGATCTTTATAAATAAGCCGTGAAGGTACACGAATCTCTCCGGAAACGATTTTTGTAAGCAATCCGGGAAAACGCCAAATTTCTGCGGAGTCGGTCTTCGTGAAACATCTTGGAGAACTCGGAATTTTACGAACGGACTTTAACGACCGAGACACGGAGCTTCGCATAACCGGCTTAGAACTCCGTTCATGTCGCAGACTTCGAAGGAGGACGCCGACGCGATGAAGGCTAACACTGCGGCGACGAAGATCCAGGCCAATTTCCGCGGATATCGCGTGCGCAAGCAGCTGAAGGAATCCACGCAGCGCCGTCGTCAACAACAGCAGAATCAGCAGGACCAGAAACGGAACCAACAACAGCAGCAACAGCAGGAACATATGAAGCCGAAGGAGCATCTGTTGAAGAGACAGAGCACTCAGGAGGCGCTCGAGGAGAAATCGGCGACGAAGATCCAGGCGGGCATTCGCGGTTTCCTGGTGCGAAAGAGACAGCAGGCCGTTCAAGCCGCGGCAACGAGGATCCAAGCTGGCTTCCGTGGTTTCAGGACGCGGAAACTGCTGAAGCAAAATGGTCAATAAGCTGTCCTTTCCTGGTGTGAGAGACAACGTGGGACATTGACGTGTGCAAGAGGTTCTCCCCGTTTATGTCTCGTGATTGCGCTGACGTAAATTAGAACTTGTTACTGATGTGATGCATTTGCTGCAAGGCTGAGTGGAAGATGTGATAATTACTTCGATCTACATATATATTCCCAATCCGTTTCTCTTAAGATCTAACAGAATTATACTTGGCTATTGAATACGTAAATTTTTTTGTGTGAATCTCTGGAATGTGTCTTTTCTAACTTATATAATGCTATCAGATGAGTATTGCAAAATTAATCATTTTGAAATATACGTTAACAAATTTTTCCAAAAATATTCTAATTTAACACACCTAAGACATGCATATTGTCTATTTGAGTATAGATATATTATGTAATATATTATATAATATATATTCTTTATTATTATACAATATATGCATGTGTGAGTATGTCCCAGCAAACAAATTGATATTATTGCTATTTTGACGTCACAAAAATGACGTCTTTAAGATCACTAAAATCTTGTTTGCTGGGATATTATACAATAATATCCAGAAAAAAATTAAAATATTACTTTTTTCTAAAACTATTTAAAAGTATTTTTTTAGCAAAAATAGATAAAAGAATTTTTTTGTCTTTATTTAATTTAAAAATTTAGTTTAATCTTACTTATACGCGTGTTTTGGAATAATCACAGGACATTTACATGTAATAAAAATTATTTAATATCTTCTTTTATTCCGACCATTGCGTGTATGATATTAGCCAGAAATTTTCTTAAAATATAAAAGAATTATTTTTCAGGCGTATTTGAAATCATGGTAGCTCGCGATGATTGCGACGATTGCGTGCTAATACTAATCGGCACTCATTAACTGCACAAGGAAAATGTAAACAGCTGCAACATGTGTCTGCGACATCTCAGCGCTTATAAGCGGTTTAAATATAACGTCGAGCTTGCGCCTCGAGCCCTTGACCCTTAAATTCTTCTTAGCACCGAATTCTTTGGCACGTCTCTCGACCTTCTCCATATATTTGTTCTTATATTGTGTATCGTTTATTTTTCAGCATTTTGCGGATTCCTTTGTAACTCGGACAAGACCTGCAATTGGATCGGAGGCGAGAAAGGAAATGACAATTTAAATTAAGTTGATTACATTGTACTCTTTTGAGACCGTTTGTCTTTGAACTGTAATATTATTAATGGAAGCTATCTCGGGAATTGATCGATAATTAACGGAACATTGCTTTACAATATTTATTATTGTTCTTATTTTCTTATTTCGATTTTTTTCCATGATGATTTTCACATGAGAACGATGGCAATAAATAATAATGTCGAAGAAAGAAGTAATGTCGAAGACATCGCATCTTGAAGGAAAGCGGTTGATATATATATATAATGTGTGTGTGTGCGTGTGCGTGTGTGTGCGTGTGTGTGTGCGTGTGTGTGCGTGTGTGTGCGTACGTGTGTGTGTGTGCGCGCGCGCGCGCGCGTGTGTGTGTATGATAGGAATTAGTTAAATAATTATATAAATCTTTTAATATACTCTCTTGTTATATCATTTTTTATGTAATTAACGCGTTATAAATTCGAATCCTACAAATTATAATCGAAGATACATCTATAGCGTAATTTTGTATCCAATCCGTTGATAAATGATACTTGTGTAATGATTAGCGCATAAAAAATGTATATATTAATATATATTTTTTGTTGTTGTATTTGCGTTTTATGATTCTGCCCGGATTTTGTGTATAATAAATTTTTAATCTTTGTAATAAGTATTTATATATACATATATATATATATGTATATATATGATGATTATATTTAATATATAGATATTAAAGAATACTCTTACACATTTTTTGTAATTTACTTTGGTGATAAGTATACATTATTTAATATATATTCATTTGCCATTTTTTAACTGAAATGAGATTATATTATGTATGTGTGTAAATTTGATACATTATCCGACGAGTAAAGCAGTTCACCAGTAATTCTGGATGGCAGCACTTATATAGGAAAGCCATATTGTCTTCAATATTCAAGATGCTTTTTAAAATCTTTAATTTTTTAATCAATAACATAATATTTATGACTCAACCATTTCTTTTAAAAAGTGTTTTTTCAAAGCTTTGCTGATAAATATCGATAAAAGTCTATTTAAAATAAAAAAAGAAAAGATACTAAATAAAAAATGCGAAAGAACACTTTTATTTACGTAAACATGAGAGTTACACTTATCGCTTGAATAAACAAACCATTTCGTTTCATTTATCATCGTAAAGAAACAATTTCATCTTGTTGTGAATGAGGCAATAAGCTGGTTCTGGTTTAAGAGCGCGGATAAACAAATTAATTCGAGACGAGGGAAGGTACGTCAATGATGCGCACATGAATGCAACCAATTTTATTCTGTTGTCTGTTACATAGGGGCGGCGCGTTCGCCGAAATATTCACATCCGGTCTCCACAGAAATACCGAAAGTTATGTAAGATACTCGTTTTTGAGACGCTTACCAGACTAATCGGTGCGAGAGAAGTACCGGTGAAAAAGTCAACTATTAACTATTTTCGTGTTTATTTAATAAATATTAGTAACAGTCCGTTAGTGAAAGGCAAGGTATTGATATACTGACAATATTTATCTAAACGGGCACGCTTTATCGGGAGATCCCTTATCGCAGGGTGATCTCATTCTCTCCTTAAAGTTTAAACGCGTTGTTAAACGTAAACAATAAAAATAAATATTAAGATAAATGCGAAGTCGATATAACTCTCGTAAATATATACGTAATCAAAATGTCAAATCGGAATGTCAAAAATCATGTTATGACTGTTTTTACAGAATAGAGTTTTTACAGAATAGAGTAGGGAACAGGAGAGGGAGGACTTTTGTTATCTTCCTCATGTACTTCAGAATCATTTTCTTCCGCTTTTTACTCTCGACAGAGATCCGGCTTTTTAATGTTTCCTGACACGAAATTCGAGGATCCCGTCGATCGCCCCTTGTTATTCGCAAGAGGCGCGATTCACAGCCAAGGACTATGCGCGATGATTCATCTCTCACGAGATCAATCTAGCCGGTACGCGCGCGCTCTCGCTATAATAAGCACGCGGACACGGGCGCGGTTTCATTGAGACATGCGTGTATAAAGATGGGATAACGTAATTAAAAAATCACAGAAATGCCATTATACACGAACAAAGGCACCGTCGTCTCGTAGGAGCAGGAAATGGGGATGAGGGTGTAGGGTAGAGACGAGGCTCTGACGAGCTATCTATCACAATCGAAGATACCTAATGGGATTATATCGTGAAATGTAATAAATAATTCGGAAAATCACTAATATATATATCCGCGTTTTTCTCCATCTTTCTCATTTCACATTCGCTCCTCTCACATTCGTCGTCTCATCCATTCGTCGTTCTTTTCGTCCATCCGGGGGTTGGTTTAGGTCTCCGTTTACTTGGTGAATCGATCGATGGGGAAGTTGTCGAAGATATCGGGATAGCTCCGCGTCTCCAGGCTCTGATGGGGCAAACAAGTGTTTGCGAAGCACGTGAGGCTGTCCACGCTGCAACCAGTGCAGCGATTGCAACTGCAGATCAATCCGTCGCCGCACACTCCCCAAGAATCGCTTGGACCACCACAAATATGCCCGGGACCCTACAGGAAATCGATGTCAATAAGATCGCGAAAGTTCATCATATATTCATAGAATTCTCAACGAATTTCCAAATGGAGATCAATGGAACATTGAAGATAAAGACAGAATAAAACTTGTTCAAATTTGTATTAAATTTCACATTAAATGAATTTTATATTAAATAAAAATTGTAGTACAATCCAAAAAATTGACCAAAGTTTAGAATACGAAACTTTAAATAAAAATCGAAATTTTATTTTTTATAATAAATCTTGGTTCATATTTAGAACTTTTTCTCAACACTTTTATCAATAAATGTATATACTTTTAATTTAATTTATACGCTTTTATTTCTGAAATTTTGTAGTGTATGTAACAAATTATAATCATTTTAAGCGCGTTCTAAATACGAATCTTTTATGATATACGATGAAATAACGTTTAAGAATGATTTTCTAAAGTGGAACAATGCATCATATTATTATTCGCAGAGAGTCGACGTTGTGTAACCGAACTCGCATTGCTCGCATTTGTCGCCACAGCCCACACACAGCGGTCTCGGTTCGTGTCGCTGTGCGATCGCGGGATGCGCGTGACACTTGTCAATCCTGTAACACCATTAGAACTATGTTAATTACCATAATATATGTACAGTATAAGGCCGATATTCATAGTTAGTCTTTATATTTATGACTATTTTAAGTACAATCTTAAGATGTCATGAACCAATCAGAGCTGAATTAATATCTTAAGACATTACTTAAGACAGTGAATAAAAACGGACTATAAATATCAGCTTAAGATTTTACATTTTATGATTTTATTCATTATCCATTCGTTTTTAATGCTTACAGGAAGACCGCGGCCAGGAGAACGAGCATGTAAGTGAGTTGGAAGGTAAGCATAGTGATCCACCGATCTGAAACAGAGACGACGTGCATGTAAATCGCCATGCTTTTTCTTACCGTAGAATTTTATAGCTAATGTAAAGATGAAATTATAATATAATTATAACAAAACTCTTGTTTGACATTAAAATGCTCGAACAAATATCTGAACTATTATTTCTCCATGTATCAATCTTTTCATACAAACCTTTTCTTTATCGCAATAACATAAATAAGTGATCCTTGTGCCTAGTTGAATAAATTTATAGTGCTCGAAAAGCAGAGCGTGAATAAATAGTGAGGAAAAAAATAAATTTTAAATTAAAAATTTGCTTTAAAAATAAAATATATATGTTTCGATATATTAATCGTCAAGGATGGCAGTAACGCGTTATTTTGCTGATCGTTACCTCGTTATAATAACGATTTGATAATAATAACATTGTGAATTTTTATGACAATAATTAGACTCAGAATTAAAAAAATCAATTGTTATTTGTAACGAGTTGAAAAAGTCATTCATTATTGAAAAAAATACTCCTTTTTTCATTAATTTGTTACGCGTTATTTGTTACTTTTTACTTTTTTTTAGTAAGTAACGCGTGATGATAACAAATTACTTTTCAAAATAACTTTTCTAACTTTAGCACAACGTTTAGTTAGTTAACGTTACCGTCATAAAAAATTACAACATTGTCATCAAATTGTTTATTATAGAAAGTAATGACAAACTAATTGAAAAGTAATATTTGCCAATCCTGTTTGTTAATCGTACATTAATATTATGCATGATTTCCAATGTTTTTCGTGATAGTTGTTATTAATAGTTACATTTCCGATATTTATCACTTTAATACTGCCGCGAAGCAGTCTTGCGTAATTAATAATGCTGTCGCGATTTGTATTGAATATTAATGTGAGTGACTTTATGTCTATGGTAACTATGTAAAATATAATTCTTTTGTAAAAGATAATTAATAATTACAATGATAAATCATTTGCTTCTCATAAAAAATAATTAATCTTTTTTTTTATAAAATAATAATTAATAATCTTCTTCTTATATATATATATATATTGCGATATATATATATATATATCGCAATACCACAGATGCGGATTATCTTTCCATTTACCGAGTTCAATCACCCCGTTTCAGTGTCTTGACATTATATGCAACAATGCTAGCACCAGGAATATTGAATATCCACGAAATATCGAGGTAGGTACCATGCTGTAAAATTGACTTCTCATCGCCAGTATGTCATTAATTGCTACATATCTACAACGCGAGCATGTAGGATGAACGATATTTCGATCCTTTCTCTTTGAGGTGTACCAAAATATGTTATACAACTGACTCGTTGCAGAATATAATTGTATTCATTTAAGAAAACAGTATATAATGTTTGGGCAAGAGATCGAAGAATATTCCAATCACTAAAAGATTACATGAATGTTACGACATGTATCCAGGAATGAATTAGGAATGCACGGACTTCAATAAATTCATCAAAATCAACACAATCGCACGAAATAATGCACACTTCAGCGTCTGACATATAGACACTTGGAAACACGGCCATCAAACGTAGACATAAAGCATGACATCAGTCATAGGCTTCTATATCGTGAAATAAAATCTTTTATAATGCTCTGTCTTTATTCAGATTCATATGTCTTTGTATAGATTCACGATTATATTATTTATTTTACAGGAATATCAAACGTAATGATGATAACGATGATAAAGATGACGGCGACGAAGATAATGAAAATGATGACGATACTACAACCCGACGCGATGCGAGAACCAAGGAAAAGCCGTTCGTGCCGGCGACCCGTCGCGAGAATTAAACGGGTAAAACTGATGTCCCACATCGCCACGATGGTCCCCACTCTACATATAGCGAAACGGTTTGCAAAGCCTCCATAACTCCGCGGGGCAGACTACCGGCGTGAACCGATTTTTCATTAAAAGAAAGGACAGCCGAACTCAATGCTACTCAAACCCATTCATCTCAGAAATGACTATTCTTCATCGCCACTGATGCATCTATCTTCCCGATGCTTATCGAGCTTGCCATTATAACATTAAAAGATCTGAGTTTAAAAAAAATTAAAAGTGACCGGGAAGATAGAAAATTCTGCAATCTCCCAACACGTGATAAAAGGATGAGATAAGATACTGTTTAATTAACAATATATGTAATAGATAATAAAATGACATGCGTAATATGTAATTGGAATCTTGTCTTATTTCGCTTTTGTTTATTTATTTGTCGATCCGTTTTCTTGATCTGTTCCGTAATCAAGAATTTTAATATAGAATTCAGAATTTATACGTATTTCACAAATAAAACTCCAATTTACATTGATTGCAATTTATTCATCACACGCAATCGTAACTGAACGATTTTGCGAATCTTCAATGCTAAATAGAAATAGATTTTTAAACATCCTTGGGTTCATTGACCGAAAAGGCGCCATGCATCGAGACAAAACAAGCAGATCTCTCTTGATATTCTGTTCGAATGTGCTAATAACACAAACATTTCATGCGACCACATGATCTACTTTCCTTCAAACAAGGCTTTCCTTCTTCTCTTCCATAACTATTCGTAAACTTCCGTTCGTAAACAAGGAAACTTGACGGGCTGACTCAGCATTGATACTCACGGCCTCCTTTATTCCGTTTTTTTGTAAGCGCGCGTGGGTGCAACAATAAAAGAATTTGTTTTATCTTGTATTTTTGTCGCAATTTTCCTTATCTACTATTTTGCACAATTGTGTCGCAATCTTATCTATACATGTTTGTGGGTCATTACTTTTGGAATTCGAAATAATAATCTCCCTATACGTATAAATATTGCAAGGAGACTTTGGTCCCTCTAAAAGCGTAATAAATATGAATAGCAACACTAATTCGACCTTTTAATCCCGTAGTTATCACATCTTTTCTCTTTTTGGATTCTCTTAGAGAATCGCTGCTCAGAGATGCACGATGACGATGTGTGATTCCGTATGCGCCACAATTATTTTTCGCGAACATTTGTTATTAATATCAGCGTATCTAGTCATTCTATGTAATATCTTGACGCCATGTGCGTCGGCAAGTTTACAAAAAAATTGCATTAAAATAAAATAATGGAAATGCAGATACGCGTCTTGTGCTATGTTTTTCGTCTTGCACACAAACCGGCTATGTTTGGTTTGGTATTCGTGACGATCTTTTATTTTCCGTGCGAAAGGGAGCGAATAAAGAAATTTTTTTTTCGGAACGCACAAAAGAGCGGTCTGATGATTATTTGTGGACGTACTATATCTTCTCATTGTAGGTCATTGCGTCGAACCACGGAGTCTTTCTAAACTCTACTGCGAACCGGCGTAAAATTAGCTTCTCAGACGGCGACTAGCTGATTCCCTCTCGATGAGTAAAACCATACGTACCGCGAGAATCGGGTCAATGACATGAAAAACATACATCTTTGAGTTTTAAAACCCAATTTGCGATTTTTAGCTGTAAACCGATTATATGCGTTAAACGATAATTGCAGCCGTTAAACGTTCAATATTACTAAACAATATTTTACAAGTGCACGGAAAAAAATATTTGGTTGAATTAACTGGAATTCTGATAGAAAATAAATAATCCAGAATTCTGATTAAATCTACTAGAATTTTAATAGTTTTACCAGAAATCTAGATCATTAATCAGAATTCTGGATCGTTCATTTTCCACTCAAATTCCAATTAATTCAATCAAACATTTTTCTCTGTGATATAAAATATTTCAAAGAACCTTTGATTAATACAATCTAGTTGACACCAAATAAAAGTAATATAACATCTATGTTATAATTTTGCATTTAACCAGAGATGAAAAGTAAGACGTTCTTGTAATTTTTTATCGTTATCGTTAGTTTTTCATAATATAATAACAATTTGTTAATAACTTTATAATTTTTAATGAATAACACGTAATAATAATAAATTAAGATCATCATAACATAAATTATATAAGACTTCTGAAATAATGAATATCTTACATAAATCATAGCGTCTTTACGCTGGATACTTATTGATCCAGCTTATATTATTTTGTGCGTGTGTGATGGATTACTTTTCAAAAGTGATTTTCCATCCCCTGACGTTATAATTACCGTGATAAAAAATCATGCCTCCTGATTGTACATAATATCATTAATAACCTTCCTAAACAATTCAATATAATTCTCAATATAATTTTTAATTAAATTGTGTAACATTTAGTTAATTCTTGTTATAAATGTAACTGTATTTAATTTTGACCTTACTTTTATAAATCATAGCAATATGTATAGATTTCACATAAAAAAAATTCCATCCAGTTTAAAAATTTACACATTTTGTCTTCAATAAATCTTAGCTTGCTTAATAATTAGATGTCGGCTCAATCTCATCATAAATATTTTTACAATCAATACATGTCATTTATAAGGACAATTAGATAAAATTAAAGTTACATATTAAGGATTAACATAACAATAATTAACTAAATTATTATATACAATTTAATTATTACATTAAAAGTTGTATTGAATTATCTAGAGAAGCAGATTGTCAATAATATTGTACCATATAATTGTTTAATAATATTGAAGCGTTCAGGCCACTCATTCAAAAAGTAGCGAATATTATGTACAAGAGAAATTTTAATCTTGCCAGTGTGCGCATTAAACACGGTTACGTTTAATGTATATATAAGAGCAAATCTTCATATTAAATAAATAAGAATCGGAACACTGCGCATAAATACGATCCACAGTTTTAAGAAACAATATAAATAGTTTTCGTTTATTTTCGTGGCATTGTTGTACCCGAACTAATTTCACGTGGCCGTACGTATCAATCTCGTGGTCACTACGCAATCATCATACCAGGAACCAGCGAAATCACCGACTAAAATCGTGCGTTCTACGACAGTAGTGAATGACGCGCATCGTGACTGTACATAGAAAATTTGGCGTGTGGAATTTTCATTGAATTTTTCGCGGTGATTAACCTCGTAAATTTAGTCCACTGCGCAAAATAGCTTCGTGTCTTATTTATAGATTTGCTTTGTACAAGCGCATGAATTTTAATATCATCATTTTTATTAGTAACACATAAATATTTATTACAGTAGATTAGAGAAATTTTATGTCGTACATAAATCCAAGGTATTTAAATATTTTATATCGACAGTATTTTATATTGTAGTTGAAAGAAAGAGATAAATGAATCACGTAATAAAATTGCTGTAACTGTAAAATTTAATATTTATGACAGAGTATTTATAGAATTATCCACAACAGAGAATTCACGCAACGTCGTAATTTTTTAATGCAAAGTCATCAATCTCAGGAAATGACAAACTCATTTCTTTAAATCGTAAAATATAGATAACAAGCAATAAGAAAGTCAACCAGATTATTGCGAATCGACAATTAATTCAAATTCGCTTAATTCTTAGATAGTCGAAAACCGCGAATACTTTCATAGAGCTGCGCGTGTTCTCCATTCATTCCGGATTGCAGGCGGCCTGTAGAGAAAATCTGCAAGGGAGCTTTCACGGTTCGGTAAACGCCGTCCAATGAAACACGACATCGTATCTCTGCCTGCTAAGAATAGCCGAAGAAATTTGCGTTGCTCGACGCAGATGCCAAATTCTCCCTTCCTCTAACTAATCCCACCCTCTTGTCTCCTCTATTCCATCATCTACCTTTCTTTCTCTATCCGTACCCGCCCCATCCGTTCTGTTTCTTCTCTTTATCTTTCGCTGCGTGCTCTCCCTTCTATTTATTTTTATGTATCTTCTTCTGCACTGTTAAACCTCTTATTCCATTTCTCTTTATTCCGTTTCTTATTTTCTGATTATTATATCTCTTCTCTCTTCTGCCACTCTTCTATTCCATCCCTCCCCCACCTTTTCTCTTTCTTTGCTGTTCTCATTTTTTGTCACATGTACGTAGTTAGTTACGCACACACATCGTCTTATTTCGTTACTCCGCTGGTACAAAGACTGAACGGTCAGTATCGTACCAGTTAGCATTCGTTTTGGACGTGCGGTCAAACGGCAGCGACGAAACTTATTCCATAGTGAGACCCCGCAAAGACATATCTCTCGAAGGTGAATCTCCTAATAAACCGAAGAACTAAAGGTTTCGAGAGAGAAAACTAGAAAAAGCGAGAGAGAGAAAGAGGACTTTTTCAATTCCTAGAATTTGCAATTTTCTTGTGGAGGATTAAATTCGTACTCTTTGTCATCATTTAAAAGTAAGTAGCCATCGAATACCATCGAAGTTTATTTGACTAACAAATAAATTCTAATTCTATATAACAATTCAGTTATATTTTGGAGATGCAAATATCAATAGAGAATCAACGTCTTAATAACAAAGTTGTATACTTAGATGTAATTTAATAACAAAGTTGTATACTTAGATGTAATTTTTAAAATCTCTAACATTAGATGCTGTCTCATTATAAGATTTTAATAAAATTAAATCAAAAAGCCATCATACATACGTTATATTACATTATTTTATAATTATGTAGCTATATAGTATTAATGAGAGAGAGAGAGGAAGAGAGAGAGAATACAAGTTAAATTTTTAACTCTTTTCTATCACGATAATACTGTTTAGTTTAATTTAATTTCAATTTTAATACATTATGGAGAAAATTATAAAATCAGAATCTATAATTATAGAATCCTACCTAATTATAATTAATGCGAAAAGGAAATTTAATAAAAGATCAAGAGTAGACACGTGTTTGGATAAACGCCTCGTAGGACTGATTGCATTGGTCCTGTGACGATTGCATATTTAAAGATTCCCATCGCGCGTGGTTTGAGCTAAATGTGGCATCTGATTCTGCGTCTTATTTACTTCGTACATAGATTACCTTCAATGTAGACATACAGCAACAATCGAACAGGCATGATTTGGCACTAAATACACTTTAACATATATAATTTATGTTTTCATCTCTATTTAATACTTCTTGAAAATATAAAACAAACTATTTAAAATTTTTCATTGTTTTTGTTATTTTTAATTATACTTTTTCAGAGGGCGAGAACTACGCGGTGAAATGATTTTCTAATTAAGAATTATAAATTGAATTAAACGAGGAAATTAAACTTATTAAAATTTGGAAATAAAATTGCATCTGTTTTTTATTTTTTTCGCTATAAGATTCAAAAGTAGTCCACTTTTAATTGTGAAAGCTGTTGTCTATTAAGGATCCAAAATATATTCAATATTTTCAATGCACGTGCTTTTGATTTTTAATTTTCACCGGAAGTTGGACAAACATGTTTACTATTAACTGTTGACATAATCAAAACATTGTGTCAACTATAAAATGCAATTTTCGAAATTTGTGCCAAACGTGCCACGTTGCCTCCGCAGTTTTACATTGATCAATATATATCTCATCGAATCATCTGACAACACGTGCCTTTTGATGTATCTACGTCATTATAGATGTGTGAAATTTTACAAAAGAAAAGAAGAATTTTAATTAATTAATAAATAATATTTAATTAATAAATCACATTTTGAATCCAAGTTCATATTCAAAATCGCATATGTAAAAAATCCTAAAATTTTATAATGTACATCTAATGAATCTAATATACAATACTTGAAATTAAATGATTTCTCGCGATTTTTCGATGAGAATCTTAGAATTATTTAATGAGTCGAATTCCCGCATATTGAGAATAATTTGGTTGAAAGAAGATAAACTTGATTACCGTTTCTATTGCATGCACATTAAGAAATATACGGTTCTCGATTCAAAGAGTAACAAATATAAGTCACGCATACCAAACTATGGATAAATATACAAAGATCAAGAAATGGAATGGTTGGTACGGTAAATCGTTGAAGAGTAAAACAGAAGTATATCACTTTGCTCTCCCTTTTTCAAGAAGAAACAAGAGAAAGAGGAGGGGCAAATCTTTGTAAGAAGAGAACTTCTCGCGGTTAGAAATAGCTTGAAGTGCATCCGATGTAAAGAAGCGACATGATGCAGAAGACTCGAATCTATACAACTTGCCAAGAATGACTGATGCAAACGATTTCTGCGGCACGTTGATCGAGCTCATTTAACAATTTAATGCAATTCATGGAATTCCGATCTTAATAACCGTTAAGTAATTAGTGGTTTTTACAAGCTCACGGCATATCAAATCTTGTTTATTGAGCTTGATCCGATTTGCTGACTGTTCTTTAAAAAAATTTATGTATTGTAACGAGATTAAATAAAATGAAAGAGAAATTACCTGAACATATCAATTCATAGTGATAATAATATTATATAATTTAATTAATCTTATTATAAGACACAAAATTTCAAAGAACATGTTTAATCTATTGCAAGATTCAATCGAATTATCTGACATTGCATATCCCTCAACGTCGTAGATAATAACGTGCACAATTTTATAAAGAAAAAAAAAATATTTTAAAATAATATTTTGAAAACTAAAAGAGTTCCAAGATTTTCGAATAATATCTAATGGTTTCAATATCTAAAATTGGATGGCTTTCGCAGAGAAATTATTTGATTATTGTCTTTGCTATTCACAACGTCACAGTGTACGAAGTTCCTGATTCAAAGAGTAACAAATAAACTACGCAAACTGCAAATAAACATACAGAAGTCGAGAAAGCTCTCGAAATTATTGTGTCTTTATAACAATGAAGTTTATAACAGTGAAAAGCAGAGAAAATATTTAAAAGAATCTACAAATGTACTGCTTTAAGAAATAACATTAACGAAAGAATTTTACATTCTCGTTGTTTAATTTCAGGACCGAGATGGGTATGATAGCGCGCGTGAGGCGTCGCGTCCGCGCGAACTCGCTGACGGTCGACAAGGAGAAAACGGCGCAAAGCGTCTGCCTTCTAAGCGCGATTCTTCTTCTACCCTATTGCCCACGCGGTCCGCTGCCGCTTCTACCGTCGCCCGCACCGGTCCTATATTCAGCCCTTGTCCTGCCGGTCGTTTTAAGCGCGAATTACAGATATCCGGTCCCGACCCTCAAGACTCTTGCCGAGGCGGCTAAAGGTACAAACGGATACTCTAACACTGACCTCGCTACTTTTCCATCCTAGTTCGCCGATCTCATCTTCAGACTAAACCGATTTTTTTTTACTTTAGATTTTTTTAATCTTATTTTTCTTTTAGAATAATTTTCTGAAGGTCGAAATAAATTTTTATAATAATGAGATCTGTATCATTGATTTTGTGTCGATTATGTACAAAGTTACAATGTCAAATAAGATTTTTGATGAAAGTATTTTGAATGCACACATTAAACATATCGAGACAATCAGACAAGACAAGGCTCGATAAAATAATTGTTATTAAATAAAAAATATAAAACGAAGTCTACACACTTATTTAAAATTTAAAAAAATATATAATAGATTGCAAAGCTTATTTAAAATAATAAATACTAAATAATTATTTTATTTACGCATATTTTAAATAAGATTGTTATAAATGTGACAGACCTCTGATTGTGATATGACTTGTTTAAAATAAAAAATATAAAATCAAGGACACGAAATACGTAATAATTTTAATAAATAATTTTAACGATACTATTATTAGCAGTTTATATAATATTCGAGTTTAATAATTTTATGTAACTAATCATTGATCTCCTTTGAAAACGAATAAAATATAGAATTCTTCAGTTCTTAACAGTATTGGCTAAAGTTAAATTTTAAATTAAGCTATACTATTAAAATTAAATTTTTTTTTTTTAAACAATTGGATACAAAAGTCACAAATAATTCACTTCCCAATTAACACATTTAAATTCATTAAAAGAATTTTTTATTGCTGTTCGTTTAGTTTTGAATTCTACTTTTACCTTCACATTTAACAACAAATATTACAAATAATGATATTATTTTAGCTGCACCAACCGAATATTTGAATGAATACAAAAAAATTTTAGTTCATTATATGATAGATTACAATTCACAATGAAAGTTGGTTACTAAGCTAGGAGATTAAGCTTTCTTGACACAATAGTTATTATTGAAGATCAAAGAATTATATTTGATAGATATCAAAAAGCAACTTGTTCCGATAGATTCCTTAGTTTTTTTTAAGCCATCTGCTTTGTCACAAAGACATAATTTTTGGTACTGTGAACAAAATAATTCATCTGTCTCATCCACGATTTCACAAAAAAAATCCGACTAATGCTATCTATACATTTTTAAATAATGGGTATCCACTTCCTTTGATTTTCTCTGCAATACAAGAAAGATTAAAATATCATATATAAAATTATATTGTAAGAAGAAAAGATCTAGAAGAATTAGATTTGTTATTGCATCAGGACGTAGTCTACAAAATCTCCTGTGAAGATTGTGATATTAGCTACATTGATCAACGATACGAAAGTTAAAAACAGATTACATGAACATCGTTCGATATTAATAAAAAAACAGGTTCTCCATCTGTAATTACAGATCATCGGATTAATTTTAAATGGAACAACGTTAAAATTGTTGACAATGAATCTTTTTGACAATAAGAGATGATTCACATAAAAAGACAAAGATAAAGCTTGAACAAACAGAATGAAACTGAATCACTATCGAATATCTTAACATTATACAATTTCTTTCTCCTTTTCTTAATCCTCTCTTCTTTCCTCTTACTCCTTCCTTTCCATATTTACTCCCCACTTCCTCCCTACATTTCCACTTATTTCTTTGCTCTTTAATCTCATTTTATTTACAACGTTCCTCTGGTAATCAACTCCTGATCGTAGCAGTGTTACTTTGTTATAACAACGATAATATTATTAATCGGACTGTTTTACACGTATTTTTACTTGATGGTAGCAATGCTCCTTTAATTTATTACAATTTTATTAATTGGACTATTAATTGGACTTTTATTAATTTTCACTAAGATACACTTTTATTACATTCTATTATTTTACCGTTATTGCCACATTTTATTGTATTTAATAGATTTGTACTAACATATTCATCTATTTACGTATCAAGGTTACAATAACTGTAGAACGAGATCTAAGAGGTCTACATTAACTTTCACAATTTTCAAAAAAATATTGTACTTTCAGAAAAGATTGTAACGGTTTCATCTACATTGTTTTATCAAGAATTACAATTAAAGTGCATATAAAAACTCTACATTCAACCTTCACGCAACGAGATGTTAATTGCAAAAAATATCATCACACTTTTCATAAAGGTTCTGTTTTTTCTTAAAAGCAATTAATTTATTTCATTATAATGTTTTTGTGTAAATATCTGCGACTTACATTGATCCGATCGGTATCAAAACGTCTGTAAATTTTTTTGTTTATTGTTATTAATTTGTACATTAAAAGATCGAATTCATGCTCGTAGTCCATCTATTTTATAATTTTATTTAAATCTTATTAATAAATCAAAAATAGCCGATTTTAGTCTAATTATAAAACAGTATCGGTTAAAATTGAATTTTACGTCAAAAAATTAACTGTTGCAAAAAATTATCTGTTTTTAAAATAATATCAATACATACTGAGATTTCAAATTCCAGTTCAGAGTAAATAGTTCACTCCAATCCAGAGTAAATAGTTCATTCTCTAATTAACAGCATTTAAATTCTACATTAACGGTATAGTAATAGCGCCGCAGATTTTAATCTTACAATCAGTTAAAAAATGAATAGTATTACAGTAATTTTATTAGTGATACAGTTGAAATTGCAAAGAAAAGAATAATTCGATTCAATCACAACTATAATCAAGTAGTGTAGAAGTAGCGTTGCGCAAACGAGGAATTGCCGTAGGTCACGTCCTCTCGCACTCACCTAAACTCTGGAATCTTCTCGCTGTTTGTAAATGTTGGATTCGTCTCCAATCGGCGATGATCCCTATAGTGTTGACGCCAAGTTGTTCAATGCTCGGTCGGAGACGGAGCGCTGTTAGTTTTATAGGTAGCAGAGGCCCTCCTGAACTCCAATCGGGGGATGGGAGATCCTTCGGTTGCCATGTGAAATCCTACGGGTTCCACCGCTATGTCGCCTCCTCAGTATCTGTCCTTGTCTCGTCCTGCTGCCATGTCGTCGGTGACTCGTCCTGACTGACGTCCATTAATATGCAAATCTTCTCTCGATCGTCGGCTCTCTCTGGGACTTGTTACTAAAAATGAAGTCGATCATTCATCGAAGCCACGTCAATTACGTTATACTCAATTAACGGTGGCCGACGGAGGCGCTCTCTCTCTCTCTCTCTCTCTCTCCCCCCCTCTCCCCCTCTCTTTCTATCTATCTCTTTCTCTTTCTCTGCCTCTCTCTTTTTTTTCTTTTTTTCTCTTGCACGCGCTCACGCTCATCAGCTGGCAACAAGTTCATGATTATTAACGTAAAGCACGCCCTGTCATGTTATTCAGCAACTTGTCATTCTCCGATAAAACCCTCAACAGAGGGTGGGTCGCTGCCGTTCGTTGATCAGGTCCACCTCCGGAAAATCACTCACGATGACGCGTTCCTATCTCTCGTTTTTATTCTCTTTCTTCTTCGGGAAGCGAAAGACGATGAGAAAAAGCGAGACAGAAGAAAAGGAGGAGGAGGAAGAGAAATCTATCTCAGTGGCGAACGCATATCAATGTTCTTGTGTTTAATAATAACGAGATGTCGTGTGTCTGTGCATTTCTTTTTTGCTCGCCTCCGCATCCTCGCCAGCGTAAACGGCCGTTAAAATAATTTTCTCTGATAATTACGAGGATGGTAATAATCTTAAACGGTTTTTGTCCAACCATTCGAGAGTCGGGCGACGAGGCAGGTTGTAACTTTTGCGAATCGCCTTCGTCAAGTGGCCGATTTGAGTATCCTCAAAATGTGATTATTATCGGTTGAACGATTCGGACTTCACGCTTGCCTCGATCACTTATGATTTTTGTCCGGTGACAAACGTAAATAGCCACATATAGATGTTTTTGTATAGAGGAGAATAAGGCCAATATGAAAATTGAAGTAATCAATCTGCGTTAGTTACTTCATCATGCCGGTGTGATGCACGAGATGCATCTTGAGCTAACAGTAAAAAATTACCTTTCAAGAATCCGCGCTTAAGTTATAATTTATTATGAAGGTATAAATTAAGAAACTTTCTTCAACGTTGTAATCTCAAAGTATAAATTAAAGTTATTAATCGCTCCTTCAAACGCGAATATTCAAAATTCGACGCTGAACATTTTCGAATTATAAACGCCAATCTTGATATCTCTAAGGCGCGATATGAAAAACTTGAAGTAAACATCGATCTTTTTCGTTGCATTAATTTTTTTAAAGGCATAACAACATTAATGAACACGGGAAACAAAATTAAAATATTCCTTATTCCCAAATAGCAGACTAATATTTGTTTTTATCGTTTTGACATCAAAATAACGATAAATCACATTTGTTTATTATCTGGATTCTGTATTGAGGCAAAATTAAACCCTTCATTTGTATGAGGGTAAAAATAAATTCCTTATTTTATATTAAGGTAAAATTAAATCCTATAATATATTATTTTGAAGTAAAATTAAATCCTTCATTTTATTGATTATGTTAACACAATGTTCAAAGGTGGAGCCAAGAGAGCATGGCATCCTCTAAATCGCTTCCTGAGACGGTTGTATGCACCGGTGGACCGCGCAGAGAATCTCTTCCTGAAGATGCGCAATCTTTCCGTCATGGCGAACCAGATAGTGTTCCTGATCTTGGCGGATAAGGTGTTGCTGCCACAACAGAGGCTGACCTGCTTGTATACGCTTATGTTCTACAACGTGATAGCCTACTGTGTGAGCTACATCAAGGAGCTAATCCAGAAGGAGGATTGGTCACCGTACGTCACCTTGACTGAGCGATCTAAGATCAAGCATCTCGCGATGTCGGCCACCAAGATCGTGCTCGAGTGGACCAAGGCGGTAACATTCGTCGTCACGTTGACCTTCATGCTTCTCGTATTCGGACTGGAACAAGGTCTCGATCATTACAAGTGAGGAACTTGATTGAAGAGGAACCAATCCTCTTGGTCTATAATATGTATAATAATTAAGAATATCTATTAGAATTGTTCCTTGTCATACATACAATTGATCTTTTTCAATCAATGCATTTTTTTATAAGATTCCTATAGAAAGTATAAAAGTGAAAACGAAATCACTATAATTCTTAACGAGTAGTAAGCGTCGTTGTCATTATATTATTAATTATTACGCAATTTTTTATGTATAAAATCGTAATAAAATTACTGTTTTTTTAAAAGTTACAAAATAGTTAAAATCTATGCAAACTTGTTCTTAATGTTGATCAAAGGGTAAGGATTTGAGACGTTATAACAAAGTCTTAGCACAAAAATGTACAAATTTTGCTGTAAGAAAGTAAAAATATGCAAATTTTTACTATTTCTAATTCGACTCGTATACTTATACATTGATTATAGAAGGATTAATATTCAGTTTATTATTAAATTTTATTTAACATTTTATATTCTTTATGGATTCATGAGATAGTAATTTCTTTATTAATATTCTGTTTTCTAAAAAAAAATTAACAATTTCGATTTGTGAAGTGTAATCCATTCTACTTTATATTTCTTTTCCATCCCTTTAATTTGATGTCTTATCAATTTGCAGACCCTCATTAATCTATACGGTGATTACGTGGATTTATTATTCAGCGACGGAGAAAGTCTTCGTCGAGATGTTTCCAACGATCCTGGGTTTCTTACAGCTAGAAGCTTTGGAGAACATCGAAAATCTGTACGCGCCGGTGATACTCCGCTGCTTTACGATCGCTATGTCGGCCATCTTCAGCATTCTGCTATTGCCATCGGCCTCTTGGAGGTTTCTAATGGTTGCCACGTATTTGAATGTGTACTTACGATGGAAGGAACTAATGGAGAATTCCGGCGCGGTATTGCGACGAGAACGCGAAGTGTTAAATCGCTACAGGAAGGCGACCCTTGAGGAGATCGAAAGGTTTGATGACGTGTGTGCGGTGTGTCTGTGCGGTATGATGAAGGCCAGAGTGACACCCTGCCATCATCTCTTCCACGCAGACTGCCTGCGACAATGCCTGAAGACCAGCGACAAATGTCCCATGTGCAAGCGTGAGCTCAAGTTCGACTAAATAAATGACATCGAGGAATATACCTTTTTGATTGCCTCCAGAAAGATTTACGAGATTCTCAAAACGCGCCGTTGAAGAAGACGAAGAGAAGAGAAATGTATGTAGATGACATTTCGCGTAGGAAGATTTACGGCGTCTTTTATATATTTGGATTTACGACGGCAATAGCGTCGAAAGGATTTATAGCGTTCTTTTCGTTTATAAAAGATTTTAAAAAAAGAGCTTTAAAGAAGAGATCCAAAACGAAATTCTTATATTATTTGAAAAGAATGAATAAAAGGAGAAAGTACTTGCGATACTGTGGAACATCGACAATATTCGCAACGCATGGAATGCATGTTCCTTTAGATATATATTACTGTGATATAGATCAGCAGCAATGTAGCTTATTGTTAGGATTATATCGGAGATATACAATAACTTTACTGTCACGTCGGTCAATTTGTGACCAACACACGTCATTCATAACTTTAATGTAACTGGCGAATGGAAATACGCTTATTTTATATTATTGTCCTGATAAAAATATTCCTTACAATTTTTCATAATTTTTTAGAATTTTTATGTAAATATTAGAATTATTTAAAATTTCTATATAATTTTATATTTTTAAAAAATTCCTTAAATTTTTTATATGTGAATTGGAACATTTTTCAAAAATACTGAGAAAATCTAAATCTTTTCCAGAATTTTGTCATATATGTGAATTTATGTTCTAAAAATCTATATTCTGATGTTTGTGAATATCTGAAATATTATATTTGTATCTTGAAATCTATATTATGATATTAGGATTTTCCCATTCTGTAATTTCTGGAATAAATTTATAAAATTTGAAATTTAAGATATATTTTCAGAAATCATCATAAATTTAAAAAAATATAACAAATTCTTATGAAATAATCAAAAATATTATGAAATATTATGAGAATTTTTTTCACCAGGATATCTATTTTTCGTTGTATAATGCCCATCGAGGAAAACTGTGAATTGCGATGTTTATACATATATTTGTAAAACACTTTTTTCGTTACGTTTTGCACGAATTGTGTAAAACCCCACTTTAATTTTTATGTATCTAAACAGCTTGTTATTATACAATCTTAAATATGGAAAATTGTGCTTTGCAGCAAATTGTTCGATAGAATAAATAGAATTTAAAATAGTAATTTAAAATAGCAGTTTTGTACGCTACAATTTGTTTTTTAGAAATTGTAACGAAGCTCTTTAAGAGCCGTATGATAATGCAATTAAGAAATCAAATAGTATTAAAAGATTTCTCTGTAGAATAAGTTTTAATTTTCATATTCAAAATAAACTCTAGTCTCTAACAAAGCTTCATTTTCTCGGGAGTTATGGCAGATAGAATAAGTTCTTATATTCCATTGAAGCTCTCAATATCCGTATATCCGATGATATACGCTTTTTAAGAATAATTTGTCGCTTACTTAAACAGTAAATTTTCTTCTTGAAAAAAAAAAGAAAATATTTTTTCTCTATATATTAAAATATTTATTTGTTTCTATCGCTTCCTATATTCTATTAGATTCATGTAACACTATTAAATGTACGAAACCAGATTTCGAGCTTGAAATACATGTTTTATTTGTATTCTTGACTTTTAATTGTATTCTTTGATGTAAAAATCCTCTTTTGCAGCATCAAACATTCATTCTTCTCCATCAAATTTCCGAGTGGTGTTTGTATATTCTCCATCAGGACTATTGTAATTTTCTATTGGAGGTGTTTTTAATGGTCCTTTTACTGTATGTGGTAAAAGTCCTAAATCCGGCTAAAACATATACAGATGAATGAATTTATACCATGTAATAGAATTCTTCTTTCTATTCAAAATTGCTTACAATTATAGCATAAAAATAATTATGCTCAGTTTAATTTCTTGAGTAAATTAATAATTAATTACTTGTACTGCTTCTTGATACAAATCTTCTGATTCTGCCCTTAGCTCATCGAGTGCCTTTTGCTGCGAATAAAAGATAGAATCTATTGCCTGAATGTTAGCTAAATGCTGTTGAGATTTATATCTATTCCATTCTTTTTGCAATAAAATTTTAGACTCCATTTCCTCTTCTGATATCGATGGAAGTTTTCGCAGTCTTTGCCTGAAACCAATTTCCAGTTTAGTAAATCGCAGACATAAGAACATTATAAACATTATACTTGTCCTGTATATAATTTGTTTGCATAGAAAACTTACTCCTTTTCTTCTATTAATTTGGATGGTACTTCCAACTCGCTGATTGGTTTTAGTTGCTTAGATAGCTTTTGCAATCTACGAATTTGTTTTTCTAACTTTCTTCGTCTTCTTTCTTCTCTTGCCCTGATAATCGCAGGATCTAATCTCTTTTTTTTCTTCAACGGTTCTCCTCTATAGAATAAATAAAAGAGAATTACAACATACTTGTAATTGTGCTATAATATGTACATCAGATATTACAAGAAATTTACAATGGTAACTTACAAAAGTACACTGCTGACTCTGAAGTACAGTGGATCGGTACATGCTGAGATGTTTCGTATGCCAGGTATAATGTGTACTGATAGTCTGAAAGGAAAAGATTAATTTTCGTGAGAGTCTTCCTATTGAACTTATAAAAGCATTGTTCGTTTTGTCTTTCGGGAGCTGTTCGGAATCACTCCGAACAAACTCAGTGTACTTAAAATGTATAGGATTCACACTACATACGATATCCATCATATGATGTCCGATATTCATCGTTACAATCCCAAGTAGCTCCCGAAAGACAAAACGAACGCTAAAGATAATGTACAATTTAATCACATTGACATTGAATAATTCTTTTATCAAAATCCAATTAATTATAATAGATTATTACTTAAATAATAATTTATTTCAATGCTGAATTTAGATTATTACTTAGAATGTCGTAATTACCGCGATAAAGCAGGCAGCAAATTCAAGACATTCATCTTCTTAGGATAACCTTCTTGTGCATTCACTTCTCTCCCTTCACTTCCATGAAAACATTGCGCAATGTCGCAAATGTCATAGATGGTCGCAATAAAGCAGTGCCTTAGCAGTATTCTCCCTAGTCACTAAAATCCCTACATGTCGTAAAAATACCTTAGAATTTATCGATAGTGTCAGAGAATGTACGTAGTCACGTAGTTCCCAAACTGAAAATGGATGTACTGGCGGTAGTGTACGGGTAATTTCAATGGTAACAGAAAAAAGACCGGCATGGCCTTTCTCGGATTTCTCATTGTGGTTACCCACGTGCGATGTCACGTGTTATATGTGTTCGGCGTTGCCTGGCAACGGTTTGACATTACACTGAATCGCCGCAAATGTTGTACGTACACATGTGTCAATCACTATTCACTAGACAGAATTTAAAAGGAAAAGGAAAATAATTATCACGATGACAGACGAGGTGCGACCCGAGGTGATAAAGAAAACACAGAATGTACTCGGAAAATATTTCAAAAAGCCGCCACTGACCGAGAAACTACTCCGCAAACCACCATTTCGCTTCCTCCACGATATTATAACAGCTGTAATTTATCGCTTGTGTATAATTTTAGATATTGAAATAAGTTTTTAATTCTCTTTTTGAAAATTGTTTCATCTTAAATTTATTCAGAATATAGATTTATACAAATCTTGCTTGCATTTAAAATATTATATATAGTAGAAAATTGATTTCAGATCATTAAAGAGACTAATTTCTTAGAAGGATTATTTAGCGAGGAAGAGCTAAATTCAGATAATATAAAGGATAAAGAAGCTAAGCTTACTTTCTTGACAAAACTCATTGATGTTGTTAGTGAGTATTTAATTTTACTGAATTGTCACATTCTGTTACTATATACATGATATCTAAATGTATTATATGAATATTAGAATTAATCTCGGGTGCTAATTTAATGGTCAGAGCAAGTAAAATCATCTCTGGTCAAGAGCCTACAAAGACAAATGAGCTGTTGCAAGCCATTGGAAAAGCCCTTGATAAGAAAGTAATACATTTTGCTTTTTAAGTAGAAAATCATTTTTAAAATAAATTAATAGTGGGTTTATTTACTTAGGTCAGTAGCAAGGAGGCGATTGACCACTACAAAAACAGCTTGGAAAAAAAAGTAAAGGGATCAAAGTCAAAATCCACGACTAAAGAGGAAACTTCGAAGAAGCCTGCATCAAGACAGTCTTCGCAAACGAGGAAATCATCGGAAAAAGATAAGATCTCAGCGGAGCGAAAAAAAAGGTCATCTAGTACAGGGAAAGTAGTATCAGAAACAAAGCGAGATAAAGATGACAGAACCGAAGAGAACAAAGCAAAAAAAGAAAATGATTGGAAGGAGGAAAATTCAAAGAATATTGAGGCCATAGATATCCCACCAGCTGAAGTAAAAATTCAAAGAAAAATTCATATCGCTTAAATCAGTGATGCGCAATCTTTTTTTAAAGATCATTTTCAAAAAGCCATTTTTAGAAATAGGTAAAATCTTTCGAGTCACATAATGTTTATTTCATCTGTATAAAATAGAAAATATTCATATTTTCAGCCGATAATTTTCAGCTGATATTTTCTGAGTTGATAAACTGCAAAAAACTTACACACGTGCCATAGGTTGCACATCATTGATTTGAATAATAGAGCTTTTAAAACAAATATTTATTAAAGAAAATTGAAGTTTTATTTTTTTTATTTTAAATTTACAATAATGCTTGATTCTGTAATTAAAAGATAATTTTTTAATATTTTTTCTCAAGTGCTTTAATATAACTCATTTAAAATACATCTTACTTTTATTGTATTCACAGCCAGTTCAGAATAAAGTTCCTACTTCGGCACAAAGAAGAAGGCCTTCTTCGTCCGCCAAAGTAAAGCAGGATGCCATGATTTTAGCAAATGCCAATGATCTGGTGAAGGAAGAACAGGTACAATATAAAAGTGCCTCTGGTGAGAAAAATGCTTGGTACAAGTGAATAGGTCACAAGAAAAAAAAAAGAAAATATCATTACAGATATCTAATAACGAAAATAAACCAGTAACGAGTAATTATACTAAAGGGATTAAGGAAAATGGAATGGAAGAGGATAATATGTTGCAACAAAGCGTTGAAAGAAGTGATCAATCAACATCAGAGTTTGCAGGATCTCAAACTGAAGTTACTGAAATGACGTAATGTTCAATTCTATAAATTCATTGCTGAAACCAAATTATATCGAAGTGTAGTAATAATGTTAAATTCAAATTTTGTTTTAGCGTTTCACAACAACCGATTGCGAGACCTAAAACATCTTTAAGACCACCTAGTGCCAGACCCATCAGTGCTAGGCCGGCAGCTCCTAGAATGAGAGCAAAGACAGAGATGATAATCTCTGAAGAAATACAGTAAGATTATAATTTAATTTATATTAAACAAAGAATTATTATAAGTAATAAGTTTTCAAAATACGATTGTAGAACACCATTAGGAAATATCAGCGTTATCGTAGAGAATTCCGACTTGAAGAATGATGATGACGATGACGCGGAAGATATGGTAGTGATGGAAGCAAAAGGAAGTGGTGGTGATCTTTTAGAGAATGGAGATTATAAGATAGACAATCAGCTGATGCAAGAACATGGACATCTTGTGGCTCAAATCTTAGAAACTCAGAGAGAATTAGTCAACACGGATAATGTCGATGTATTGCCGAAGAAAGTTGATATCGTAAGAATTAAAACGTGTTACTATTATTTTTATTTTTTATTTTTTTACTGCAGCAATTTTATCACAAAACGTTGAGTGAATTATCATTGAATAAATGTATTTTGATCCAGGCATGGGAATCAGGTTCGAAACGTGACCGAGAAACAGCAGCTAAAGAAATCGATAAATTACGTGGAACTATACAAACATTAACGCGAACGACAAATCCTTTGGGAAAATTGCTGGATTATGTACAGGTAATATATATACATTCACACACATTCTTATACTATAGATCTGTTTACGAAATTAAATTTAATTAGGAAGATGTAGAAATGATGGAAAAAGAATTATTGGATTGGAGAAATCAATATCGCCAGTTAAGCGAACAACTGGAAGAAGAACAAAAGTATGTATAAAAATATATGCACAAGTACATAAAATTGAGAATAATTCTAATGATTCTTCATTTCGGAATAAATAATTCGAATAATTCTTTGTTCTGAAAATTAATATGGAAATATTTTTTTTAGAGAAACAGAAGAAATGATAGAACCTATGAAGGAAACATTGAAAGAAATTGATAGCAACATGAAGGTTCAGTTAGATAAGATACGTCAAGCAAAGGCGCAAATTATGAAAAATGATCAAAAAATACGGCGATTACTTAATGGTAACCTATAATGTAATTACATCGCTATATATTGGAATGTAAATATTTTTATAGGTTATTGGTACTTCCCATCACTTGTAAAACGCTACGAATTAATTCCAACACCTAATACGTAATTATTTTATCATAAATTATATAGCTCCGAAAAAAAATTCTCTGTATAAATAGAATTTCACGTATAAAATTTCCTTATTTGTCAATTACATAATTATAATATTTGAATATATAATATTTGTATATTTCTTTTGTAAATATTATTTATATATATATTAAAATATAGATAAATTTTTTGAAATCTTCTATAATAAATTTTTTTTTTAAACTGTTTGATCATAAAATATAAATAAATGTTTGCACACAATTAAAAAAAAAATTTATTCATTTATCAACAAAATCCATATCTGTTATAATACTTAAGTACCTCATTTTATTCGTAACTTTTTTATTAGAATTTAAACAAGTTTTGTTAAATTTCATATTTATCCTGCAAGTCTGTAATTTCTTCCTCAGATATCTTTTCAGATGTATTGCAATACGAGAACATAAGCTTCAGATCTAAAAATATTTTAAGCTAATATTATTTTTACATTCATTATACAAAAGAAAATGTGCATCATTGTACACACCTTGTTTTTCAGAGTTACTGATGAACATAATAAATGCCCTAAATCTCTTAATATTACTGAGATCTTTTAAATACGAAAATATAGGTTCCTTCCGTTTCATAAATTCTATCTTGAGTGTTGTCAAGATACCACTGAAGATATCAGTTTCCATTGAATCTTGAAATATTTTGGGCAGGCTACCTGATGGTATTTGCTAAAAAAAAATTCAATATAACTCATACTCTTCATATACAAAGTTTTTTACTTACCTTTAAATATCTGTATCGAAAATCAAATGAGGTATATTTTTTCCAATTTATTAAAAACTGTACTGAGTTGGTAGGGATAGGAGACATTTCTTCGCAATTTTCAATAAAGTTTTCTTCAGGTTTACATGTTGCATTGCTTTTCAGTTCTACTTGATTATTATTACATATTATTTTCTTCTCTTTAAAAGGTTTACTTAAATCAGCCTCCTGCACAGGTATCCTTTTCAATGGTTCCTAATTAAAATCAAAATTTAGTTATATTGCTAAATATATATCATAAAACATAATGCAAATTTACCTTTGAACGTAGATGTGGAGGTTTTTCAATAGGTTCTACAATTTCAACATTATGCTTTTCAGGTAGCCAATCTGGAATGTATCGACCTTTCCTTGGTTCTGTTATATTTGTTGGACTTATAATTGTTGGCTTTACAGTTTCATTATCTACATTTATATTATTCTTTTTATTTTGATCTTCCTTAGTGTCAACTATTTTTTCATTTATCTTTTTATTATCAGATACATCAGTCGTACATATGTTTTTTTTGGACATAAATGACTAAAAAATATATATGTATGTGTATAATACATATATATAACTATTAAAATTTACATCTCAATAATAATAAAAAATACATACATCTCCAAACTGCTTCTTAATTTGATTAAGCAAGACTTCGGTTTCCTTGTTGCAAGGTTCTAACTCTGTAATTTTCTTTACGTCTTCTAATGCTGCATCGAATTGTTTTAATCCTAGTCTGGCTGTTACTCGTCTGTGATAAGCTTTTACATAAGTTTCGTCCAATTGTATTGCAGATGAACAGTCTGCTTCTGCTGAGTACAAACTGCAACATAAGGACATTAAGTAGCTGTTACATAACAATAGAAATTAATATAATCCGTTTATCATATTCATAAAATATAAAATTTACTTGTCTTGTTTTAAATAACAAAGTGCACGATTAGCATAAAAGATAGCATCATAAGGAAAAAGTTTTATTGCTTCGCTGTACGAAGCAATCGCTTTGTCCCATTTTTTTTGCTTCACGAAGTCATTGCCTTGCTGCTTGTATTCTATTGCTTTGCTGTAGTTCTTCTCCAATTCTTCTTTGGACAAGGGCTCATCTGAAGACTCATCGGATTGTTCTTCATCTTCTAATTTCTTGCATGCTTTATCCTATGCAATAATTTATTATAAATTAATTTCAAATCTTTAGATAAGAACTTATACAACTTCAAGTTACACAAATGATACCACTAACAACATCAAACTTATCCCATGCTGTGTAGTCATACGATTTTATTCGTTTAGAATTCTTAGACATTTTGTTTTCTTTTACTGTACATTTCTTCTTTTTATTTTTGCTTCTGACAGGCGGTATAACTTGCTAAAATGTATATATCTTATTATCAAATATAAATATAAAATCATTTTGGCACGCGTTTCTAAGGATTACATACATAGTAATATAAATTCACACAAGAATCATACAAGCATTTAAGATCCAGCTAGATCATTTAAAACTTTGATTTCTATAGTTTGTGTTATAAACATAAAATATATTTAAATCTCTCTTAAATCAATAAACTCATGATACTATTATTTATTTCTCAATATTATTCATCGCTTTGATCTATCTACTTTTCTCTATTTCAGCAAATACCTGTCCATTGCGTTCATTCAGCATTTCTTGTTCCTTCCGTTTCATTTGCTCTTCCCAATTTTTCAAATCTAGAAATTCACTCTGCAAGTCCTCCGAATTATCTCGCACCTGCTTTTGCATTAATATCGAATTGTCACGCTCCATGATAAAAAAAATTTGGTAATAGTGTACAAATTGATAATAGTGTTTCGTATTGCGCTTCGCTTCGTCAATGCTGGTCAATGTCAATAACAAGTTTTTTTCTATTGTTCCCACTGATTAATAAACAGGACTTGTATGCCTTCACCCAGAGAAACCTTCTTTCTGCTTCAACTCTCTTTGAGATTATGATATTTGGATTCTATCCTTGATATATTTAGCAATCTTTTTTTAATACTCTTACTAAACTTTTCAAAGCTAGAAATGTTAGGTTATAATAATCCTCATGAACGACACACATTGTTCAAATATTTTATTATCTTCAGAAGATAATTATCACCTACTCTTAATTATGATTCAGGGTTCTGTTGTAGGATAGCGCCACAAGTCATTTTTCTTGGTTTTTCAAATTTAGATTTGCAGCGTGGAAACTGTTGCATTTCTGCAAGTACGTCCCAGCAAACGAAAATGAATTAAAATGGATTGAAATTTTTTTTCTATTCGAATGCGTATTTAAAAAAAAATAGCGAATATTTTTTTTTGGATTTAATTGGATTCAATTGGATTCAATTAGATTCAATTGGATGCAATTGGATTGAAAAACTACATTTCCTATTTAAAATTTTGAATTGAACAATATTCACAATTGTGTTTGTGTGCACAGAAAAAGCTAATATTATTTTTAAATTGAAAGGCATAGAGATATGCTCCATACAATTCTTATAAATGAATAAAAATGCATTTAGAATTGAAAAGCATTTATTTTAATATTCGTGAATCAATATTTCTGAAAATCTGAATCCATTTCAATTCATTTCAATCCATTCTCGTTGCTTCTCGATCTGAAATTGTTCGATAAAATTAGGAAAGATTCAGATGAATTTAAACAAAATCATAAAAAAGATAATGACACTTTGAATAAAGTCAATTAATAAAAAAGCTTAAAAGCCATCAAATGCAAGTTCTAAGTACCAATATCCAGCAACCCTGAATGCATTTTTATTCATTTATAGGAATTGCATGGAGCATATATCTCTACGCCTTTCAATTTAAAAATAATATTAGCTTTTTCTGTACATCGTGAATATTGTTCAATTCAAAATTTTGTATAGGAAATGCAGTTTTTTAATCCAATTGCATCCAATTGAATCTAATTAAATCCAATTAAATCCAAAAAAAATATTCGCTATTTATAAAATACGCATTCGGATAGAAAAAAATTTTAATCCATTTTAATCCATTCTCGTTTACTGGTGGATATTCAACAATTCTTGTATACATATAACGATAATAGACGTTTCGATCTTAAGTTGGATCATTTTCAATATTCGAATAACAATTTAAAAACATTCATTAACATGTAAATCAGTTGTGTATCATAGATTACATTAAACGCATAAATTGCAAAGAATTTTTTTTTAATTTCATTCTTCTAATTAAATTAAAATTTTTAGTTATAACATTACATACAAACCTTTGCATTGTTAATGGAGTAAAACATTTAAGATATTATATTTAAATAATAAAAATAGTTTGAAATTTATAAAATTATGAATTCAACAATTATCAATTATATAATTAATTAAAACAAAGAATAAAAGTATTACAAAAGTTTCTTGATATATGACATCGTTAAAATCGTTAATTTGTTTATTTTCTTATCGTTTAATTCGAATCTACAATAGGTGTTTTAAGTCTTAAGCCATAAAAAATTGGTCAATTACAATCGAATGTGAGGAGAATGATTGATTGTGATTCTTCCATTTCTTATAGCTTAAGGCTTAAAAATCTATTGTAGATTCAAGTTAACTCTCACAAATGACACATGAGAGTATAAAACATATTTGTAAAGACACAACATTTGAAAAATACAACTCTTACACATTAAATATCTTTTAAATATTTCTTGAACGTTTTTTAGACACTATCAACGCCATTAATTTTTCTCTCATCTGTTTCGAGAAGATAGAAGCCGTTTAATGGAATGCACTTCGATATCCCTTCTTAAGTGCGTTTACTTAACATTTGTAGCATCTAGAAAAAGGTTTCTCTGATTAAAAGAAATCTATTTGAATAAAAAAATTTGTGCATTGCTTTATGGTTAAAGAAAAATGTTTTTGATTTGAACATCATTTTTGAAATCAAATAAATTTTTATTTTCCTCAAAAGTATATTTTTACAATTTAACTTAAAAAAAATCAAGAAAGAAATGATTTCTTTATATTATATATAAAGATATAATATTAGGTGTTGGAATTAATTCGTAGCGTTTTTTAATGAAAGAATGTTATTTATTTCACATGAGCATTAAAAAATACATTAATGAAAGTACTTCCCATCACTTGTAAAACGCTACGAATTAATTCCAACACCTAATAACTCTGAGTGTACATTCGCGAATATCATTCCTTGTTATTAAACAAGAATGAAACGATGAAACGCGAGCGTTGCGAACGTTAAGTGGAACGCATCCCTTGTGAGAGCTGCGGCCGTCGAGGGTGACTTCGCTAGCGGTGGACCGCGACCGGACACGGTGGTATGCACGATCTACGCGTATTGAGCTTGACATTCGGCCCTTTTTAGATCTTGGGTAACTGCCATCGGATTACGATTGCGCCTATAGCTACAAAATGTTTAATATCTGCGAGACTTAGCCGCGACTACAGTCTCCCGAGTTTTACTCGCGGTAACCAGTCCGGCGCCGACGAGCGCCAAGTGCGCACCTGCGATGTGATATGCCTCCTCTCTCGGTCCTTCACGGCTCGTGGAGGAAACGGTCCCAGCCGTTTCTTCGTGATCTTCAGCGGGATCGTAATTCTCACGATCCTTGTAATTCGACGCAACTCGTCTTGATTCCGCGACGTACTTAAACTTTCGGGGAAACCTTTGGAATTTTTTAAGAACTTTCTGGATAGCCTGTGCTTGAGAAGCGATAGATCTCTATTGGTCGCAAGAGATTTCTAAATTATAGAAGAAAACTGAAGAAACACATGGACTTGAAACGTTAATAGTTACAAAAATGAAGAAAGAATATTAATTTTCCATCAGAATTGGTATAAAATTGCACACATCTATCATTTTCAATATTTATCAAACTTTTTTTAAAAATTAAAATAAATTTTTTAATAATTTTTTTTTAATAATTTAAAAATAACGTAGTACATTTAATAACAATTTCGGAAAAACATGCTAAAATCATTGCGGAACTGCAATAAAATCTGCAGAAAAATTGCCGGTAGTCTCTATTATTAATTTAATTTCGATGATTGAAGTAAATATTCAATTTTATTTAAAAGTCTTTATGGAGAGAACGGTAGAAAATTTAATTAAGAAGTTGTTAATAATGCGAAAGAGTCGCAACGTCAAAATTTATCGCGACCGCTAACGAAGGCTGGCAGACTGATTCTTTAAATCAATTCACTATTCCAGTTACAATTGATTTCGTAAATCACCTGTATAGTCAAAAGGTACCGTCGACTAGTATCGATCAATGATTCTCTGATTTAACGCGAAAACGGTTAGCGTATATTTATTGTACGCGCGAGTGAAAGATGATCTTGCACGAGGAAAAAGATAACAAGAGTGTTAGTTATGATTGATAAAGTATGTTACACGGTAAGTCAGAATCTCCTTATTATAATTTAATTTCTTTTTTCGGTGCATTTTGCATAACACTAAGAAAAAGATCGCATTAAAGTGTGTCTTCGCACCAAAGTTACACAAAGTTCGAACGAGGTAAAGCGAGACCGTGGCTCGAATACTGATATATATGCGGAGAGACATCAGATAAAATGAGAAAATTGTCTATTGATAATTTATGTGCCATTTCCGCGAAGCTATAAATATTTACAAGAATATTTTCTTCATGCATTTATTATCTGTCAATTTGACATGTGTTGCCCGATTTTACAATCACAAATTATATAAATTTGTAATTGATAAAAATGTAATTGATTTATTAATTAATATTTTTACGTTGTAGAATACTGTTAAAAATAATTATGATTATTTTGAAAAAGTAAATTTAAGAATATTTTTTTTTAATTATTGAGTAATTTTTCTTTATATTATTAGATTCTGCTCGAAAATATTATTTATAAAATAATATTATAATAAAATAATATTATATAAATTTA